>JAXIVH010000668.1:30000-40000 GCA_036785325.1 Urophycis tenuis
CCATGGTGGTCCGGGCCCATGGTGATCCAACCCATGGTGGTCCAGCCCCATGGTGGTCCACTGAGTCTCATGGTGGTCCAGCTCGACACTTAGAATATTTTTCACCTCTTTCAGAGTTACCCATGGTGGTCCGTACCCATGGTGGTCCGGGCCCATGGTGATCCAACCCATGGTGGTCCAGCCCCATGGTGGTCCACTGAGTCTCATGGTGGTCCAGCTCGACACTTAGAATATTTTTCACCTCTTTCAGAGTTACCCATGGTGGTCCGTACCCATGGTGGTCCGGGCCCATGGTGATCCAACCCATGGTGGTCCAGCCCCATGGTGGTCCAGCCCTGACCATGGTGGTCCGCTGGGACACTTTGAATATTTTCATCGTTTTCAGCTAGGCCCATTGTGAATGGGGCTTACCCATAGTGGTCCGTGGTGGTCCAAGCAGATATGAAGCCCACAACCATGGGGGACCAGGCCGGTGCGGGGCCCTGGGAGCCCTGGGACCTGGCCCACCCCCGGGGGTCCGATGGGGGGGCCTCAGCCCATGGGGGACCAAGGTGGTCCCGGCCCTATAGGCCCATAGGGGAGCCTGGGCCCTGGGCCTTTTCGCGTGGACCCAGGGTGAGCGGGGCCTACCCATAGTGGTCCATGGTGGTCCGTGGTGGTCCAAGCAGATATGAAGCCACAACCGTGGGGGACCAGGCCGGTGTGGGGCCCTGGGACCCCTGGGACCTGGCCCACCCCCGGGGGTCCGATGGGGGGGCCTCAGCCCATGGGGGACCAAGGTGGTCCCGGCCTTATAGGCCCATAGGGAGCCTGGGCCCTGGGCCTTTTCGCATGGACCCAGGGTGAGCGGGGCCTACCCATAGTGGTCCATGGTGGTCCGTGGTGGTCCAAGCAGATATGAAGCCCGCAACCGTGGGGGACCAGGCCGGTGTGGGGCCCTGGGACCCCTGGGACCTGGCCCACCCCCGGGGGTCCCGATGGGGGGGCCTCAGCCATGGGGGACAAAGGTGGTCCCGGCCCTATAGGCCCATAGGGGGCCCTGGGCCCGGGGGCTTTTCGCACGGACCCAGGGTGAGCGGGGCCTACCCATAGTGGTCCACGGTGGTCCGTGGTGGTCCAAGCAGATATGAAGCCCGCAAGCGTGGGGGACCAGGCCGGTGTGGGGCCCTGGGAGCCTGGGACCTGGCCCACCCCCGGGGGTCCGATGGGGGGGCCTCAGCCCATGGGGGACCAAGGTGGCCCCGGCCCTATAGGCCCATAGGGGGCCCTGGGCCCTGGGCCTTTTCGCACGGACCCAGGGTGAGCGGGGCCTACCCATAGTGGTCCACGGTGGTCCGTGGTGGTCCGGGCAGATGTGTAGCCCGCAAGCGTGGGGGACCAGGCCGGTGTGGGGCCCCTGGGAGCCCTGGGACCTGGCCCAGACCCGGGGGTCTGATGGGGGGGCCTCAGCCCATGGGGGACCAAGGTGGCCCCGGCCCTATAGGCCCATAGGGGGCCCTGGGCCCGGGGCTTTTCGCACGGACCCAGGGTGAGCGGGGCCTACCCATAGTGGTCCATGGTGGTCCCGTGGTGGTCCAAGCAGATATGAAGCCCGCAAGCGTGGGGGACCAGGCCGGTGTGGGGCCCTGGGACCCCTGGGACCTTGCCCACCCCCGGGGGTCTGATGGGGGGGCCTCAGCCCATGGGGGACCAAGGTGGCCCCGGCCCTATAGGCCCATAGGGGGCCCTGGGCCCTGGGCCTTTTCACATGGACCCAGGGTGAGCGGGGCCTACCCATAGTGGTCCATGGTGGTCTGGGCAGATGTGTAGCCCGCAAGCGTGGGGGACCAGGCCGGTGTGGGGCCCTGGGACCCCTGGGACCTGGCCCCACCCCCGGGGGTCCGATGGGGGGGCCTCAGCCCATGGGGGATCAAGGTGGTCCCGGCCCTATAGGCCCATAGGGGAGCCTGGGCCCGGGGGCTTTTCGCATGGACCCAGGGTGAGCTGGGCCTACCCATAGTGGTCCATGGTGGTCCGTGTGGTCCACGCAGATATGAAGCCCGCCACCGTGGGGGACCAGGCCGGTGTGGGGCCCTGGGAGCCCTGGGACCTGGCCCACCCCCGGGGGTCTGATGGGGGGGCCTCAGCCCATGGGGGACCAAGGTGGCCCCGGCCCTATAGGCCCATAGGGGGGCCCTGGGCCCGGGGGCTTTTCGCACGGACCCAGGGTGAGCGGGGCCTACCCATAGTGGTCCATGGTGGTCCGTGGTGGTCCAAGCAGATATGAAGCCCGCAAGCGTGGGGGACCAGGCCGGTGTGGGGCCCTGGGACCCCTGGGACCTTGCCCACCCCCGGGGGTCTGATGGGGGGGCCTCAGCCCATGGGGGACCAAGGTGGCCCCGGCCCTATAGGCCCATAGGGGGCCCTGGGCCCTGGGCCTTTTCACATGGACCCAGGGTGAGCGGGGCCTACCATAGTGGTCCATGGTGGTCTGGGCAGATGTGTAGCCCGCAAGCGTGGGGGACCAGGCCGGTGTGGGGCCCTGGGACCCCTGGGACCTGGCCCACCCCCGGGGGTCCGATGGGGGGGCCTCAGCCCATGGGGGATCAAGGTGGTCCCGGCCCTATAGGCCCATAGGGGAGCCTGGGCCCGGGGGCTTTTCGCATGGACCCAGGGTGAGCTGGGCCTACCCATAGTGGTCCATGGTGGTCCGTGGTGGTCCACGCAGATATGAAGCCCGCCACCGTGGGGGACCAGGCCGGTGTGGGGCCCTGGGAGCCCTGGGACCTGGCCCACCCCCGGGGGTCCGATGGGGGGGCCTCAGCCCATGGGGGACCAAGGTGGTCCCGGCCCTATAGGCCCACAGGGGGCCCTGGGCCCGTGGCCTTTTCGCACGGACCAGGGTGAGCGGGGCCTACCCATAGTGGTCCATGGTGGTCCGTGGTGGTCCAAGCAGATATGAAGCCCGCAAACGTGGGGGACCAGGCCGGTGTGGGGCCCTGGGAGCCCTGGGACCTGGCCCACCCCGGGGGTCCGATGGGGGGGCCTCAGCCCATGGGGGACAAAGGTGGTCCCGGCCTATAGGCCCATAGGGGGCCCTGGGCCCGGGGGCTTTTCGCACGGACCCAGGGTGAGCGGGGGCCTACCCATAGTGGTCCACGGTGGTCCGTGGTGGTCCAAGCAGATATGAAGCCCGCAAGCGTGGGGGACCAGGCCGGTGTGGGGCCCTGGGAGCCCTGGGACCTGGCCCACCCCCGGGGGTCCGATGGGGGGGCCTCAGCCCATGGGGGACCAAGGTGGCCCCGGCCCTATAGGCCCATAGGGGGCCCTGGGCCCTGGGCCTTTTCGCACGGACCCAGGTGAGCGGGGCCTACCCATAGTGGTCCACGGTGGTCCGTGGTGGTCCGGGCAGATGTGTAGCCCGCAAGCGTGGGGGACCAGGCCGGTGTGGGGCCCTGGGAGCCCTGGGACCTGGCCCAGACCCGGGGGTCTGATGGGGGGGCCTCAGCCCATGGGGGACCAAGGTGGCCCCGGCCCTATAGGCCCATAGGGGGCCCTGGGCCCGGGGGCTTTTCGCACGGACCCAGGGTGAGCGGGGCCTACCCATAGTGGTCCATGGTGGTCCGTGGTGGTCCAAGCAGATATGAAGCCCGCAAGCGTGGGGGACCAGGCCGGTGTGGGGCCCTGGGACCCCTGGGACCTTGCCACCCCCGGGGGTCTGATGGGGGGGGCCTCAGCCCATGGGGGGACCAAGGTGGCCCCGGCCCTATAGGCCCATAGGGGGCCCTGGGCCCTGGGCCTTTTCACATGGACCCAGGGTGAGCGGGGCCTACCCATAGTGGTCCATGGTGGTCTGGGCAGATGTGTAGCCCGCAAGCGTGGGGGACCAGGCCGGTGTGGGGCCCTGGGACCCCTGGGACCTGGCCCACCCCCGGGGGTCCGATGGGGGGGCCTCAGCCCATGGGGGATCAAGGTGGTCCCGGCCCTATAGGCCCATAGGGGAGCCTGGGCCCGGGGGCTTTTCGCATGGACCCAGGGTGAGCTGGGCCTACCCATAGTGGTCCATGGTGGTCCGTGGTGGTCCACGCAGATATGAAGCCCGCCACCGTGGGGGACCAGGCCGGTGTGGGGCCCTGGGAGCCCTGGGACCTGGCCCACCCCCGGGGGTCTGATGGGGGGGCCTCAGCCCATGGGGGACCAAGGTGGCCCCGGCCCTATAGGCCCATAGGGGGCCCTGGGCCCGGGGGCTTTTCGCACGGACCCAGGGTGAGCGGGGCCTACCCATAGTGGTCCATGGTGGTCCGTGGTGGTCCAAGCAGATATGAAGCCCGCAAGCGTGGGGGACCAGGCCGGTGTGGGGCCCTGGGACCCCTGGGACCTTGCCCACCCCCGGGGGTCTGATGGGGGGGGCCTCAGCCCATGGGGGGACCAAGGTGGCCCCGGCCCTATAGGCCCATAGGGGGCCCTGGGCCCTGGGCCTTTTCACATGGACCCAGGGTGAGCGGGGCCTACCCATAGTGGTCCATGGTGGTCTGGGCAGATGTGTAGCCCGCAAGCGTGGGGGACCAGGCCGGTGTGGGGCCCTGGGACCCCTGGGACCTGGCCCACCCCCGGGGGTCCGATGGGGGGGCCTCAGCCCATGGGGGATCAAGGTGGTCCCGGCCCTATAGGCCCATAGGGGAGCCTGGGCCCGGGGGCTTTTCGCATGGACCCAGGGTGAGCTGGGCCTACCATAGTGGTCCATGGTGGTCCGTGTGGTCCACGCAGATATGAAGCCCGCCACCGTGGGGGACCAGGCCGGTGTGGGGCCCTGGGAGCCCTGGGACCTGGCCCACCCCCGGGGGTCCGATGGGGGGGCCTCAGCCCATGGGGGACCAAGGTGGTCCCGGCCCTATAGGCCCACAGGGGGCCCTGGGCCCGTGGCCTTTTCGCACGGACCCAGGGTGAGCGGGGCCTACCCATAGTAGTCCATGGTGGTCCGTGGTGGTCCACGCAGATATGAAGCCCGCAAACGTGGGGGACCAGGCCGGTGTGGGGCCCTGGGAGCCCTGGGACCTGGCCCACCCCCGGGGGTCCGATGGGGGGGCCTCAGCCCATGGGGGACCAAGGTGGCCCCGGCCCTATAGGCCCATAGGGGGCCCTGGGCCCGGGGGCTTTTCGCACGGACCCAGGGTGAGCGGGGCCTACCCATAGTGGTCCATGGTGGTCCGTGGTGGTCCAAGCAGATATGAAGCCCGCAAGCGTGGGGGACCAGGCCGGTGTGGGGCCCTGGGACCCCTGGGACCTTGCCCACCCCCGGGGGTCTGATGGGGGGGCCTCAGCCCATGGGGGACCAAGGTGGCCCCGGCCCTATAGGCCCATAGGGGGCCCTGGGCCCTGGGCCTTCAGCTAGGCCCATTGTGAATGGGGCTTACCCATAGTGGTCCGTGGTGGTCCAAGCAGATATGAAGCCCACAACCATGGGGGACCAGGCCGGTGCGGGGCCCTGGGAGCCCTGGGACCTGGCCCACCCCCGGGGGTCCGATGGGGGGGCCTCAGCCCATGGGGGACCAAGGTGGTCCCGGCCCTATAGGCCCATAGGGGAGCCTGGGCCCTGGGCCTTTTCGCGTGGACCCAGGGTGAGCGGGGCCTACCCATAGTGGTCCATGGTGGTCCGTGGTGGTCCAAGCAGATATGAAGCCCACAACCGTGGGGG
Source organism: Urophycis tenuis (assembly GCA_036785325.1). NCBI lineage: Eukaryota > Metazoa > Chordata > Actinopteri > Gadiformes > Phycidae > Urophycis > Urophycis tenuis. Next base: position 35,675 of record JAXIVH010000668.1, read on the forward strand.
ACCAGGCCGGTGTGGGGCCCTGGGACCCCTGGGACCTGGCCCACCCCCGGGGGTCCGATGGGGGGGCCTCAGCCCATGGGGGACCAAGGTGGTCCCGGCCTTATAGGCCCATAGGGGAGCCTGGGCCCTGGGCCTTTTCGCATGGACCCAGGGTGAGCGGGGCCTACCCATAGTGGTCCATGGTGGTCCGTGGTGGTCCAAGCAGATATGAAGCCCGCAACCGTGGGGGACCAGGCCGGTGTGGGGCCCTGGGACCCCTGGGACCTGGCCCACCCCCGGGGGTCCGATGGGGGGGCCTCAGCCCATGGGGGACAAAGGTGGTCCCGGCCCTATAGGCCCATAGGGGGCCCTGGGCCCGGGGGCTTTTCGCACGGACCCAGGGTGAGCGGGGCCTACCCATAGTGGTCCACGGTGGTCCGTGGTGGTCCAAGCAGATATGAAGCCCGCAAGCGTGGGGGACCAGGCCGGTGTGGGGCCCTGGGAGCCCTGGGACCTGGCCCACCCCCGGGGGTCCGATGGGGGGGCCTCAGCCCATGGGGGACCAAGGTGGCCCCGGCCCTATAGGCCCATAGGGGGCCCTGGGCCCTGGGCCTTTTCGCACGGACCCAGGGTGAGCGGGGCCTACCCATAGTGGTCCACGGTGGTCCGTGGTGGTCCGGGCAGATGTGTAGCCCGCAAGCGTGGGGGACCAGGCCGGTGTGGGGCCCTGGGAGCCCTGGGACCTGGCCCAGACCCGGGGGTCTGATGGGGGGGCCTCAGCCCATGGGGGACCAAGGTGGCCCCGGCCCTATAGGCCCATAGGGGGCCCTGGGCCCGGGGGCTTTTCGCACGGACCCAGGGTGAGCGGGGCCTACCCATAGTGGTCCATGGTGGTCCGTGGTGGTCCAAGCAGATATGAAGCCCGCAAGCGTGGGGGACCAGGCCGGTGTGGGGCCCTGGGACCCCTGGGACCTTGCCCACCCCCGGGGGTCTGATGGGGGGGCCTCAGCCCATGGGGGACCAAGGTGGCCCCGGCCCTATAGGCCCATAGGGGGCCCTGGGCCCTGGGCCTTTTCACATGGACCCAGGGTGAGCGGGGCCTACCCATAGTGGTCCATGGTGGTCTGGGCAGATGTGTAGCCCGCAAGCGTGGGGGACCAGGCCGGTGTGGGGCCCTGGGACCCCTGGGACCTGGCCCACCCCCGGGGGTCCGATGGGGGGGCCTCAGCCCATGGGGGATCAAGGTGGTCCCGGCCCTATAGGCCCATAGGGGAGCCTGGGCCCGGGGGCTTTTCGCATGGACCCAGGGTGAGCTGGGCCTACCCATAGTGGTCCATGGTGGTCCGTGGTGGTCCACGCAGATATGAAGCCCGCCACCGTGGGGGACCAGGCCGGTGTGGGGCCCTGGGAGCCCTGGGACCTGGCCCACCCCCGGGGGTCTGATGGGGGGGCCTCAGCCCATGGGGGACCAAGGTGGCCCCGGCCCTATAGGCCCATAGGGGGCCCTGGGCCCGGGGGCTTTTCGCACGGACCCAGGGTGAGCGGGGCCTACCCATAGTGGTCCATGGTGGTCCGTGGTGGTCCAAGCAGATATGAAGCCCGCAAGCGTGGGGGACCAGGCCGGTGTGGGGCCCTGGGACCCCTGGGACCTTGCCCACCCCCGGGGGTCTGATGGGGGGGCCTCAGCCCATGGGGGACCAAGGTGGCCCCGGCCCTATAGGCCCATAGGGGGCCCTGGGCCCTGGGCCTTTTCACATGGACCCAGGGTGAGCGGGGCCTACCCATAGTGGTCCATGGTGGTCTGGGCAGATGTGTAGCCCGCAAGCGTGGGGGACCAGGCCGGTGTGGGGCCCTGGGACCCCTGGGACCTGGCCCACCCCCGGGGGTCCGATGGGGGGGCCTCAGCCCATGGGGGATCAAGGTGGTCCCGGCCCTATAGGCCCATAGGGGAGCCTGGGCCCGGGGGCTTTTCGCATGGACCCAGGGTGAGCTGGGCCTACCCATAGTGGTCCATGGTGGTCCGTGGTGGTCCACGCAGATATGAAGCCCGCCACCGTGGGGGACCAGGCCGGTGTGGGGCCCTGGGAGCCCTGGGACCTGGCCCACCCCCGGGGGTCCGATGGGGGGGCCTCAGCCCATGGGGGACCAAGGTGGTCCCGGCCCTATAGGCCCACAGGGGGCCCTGGGCCCGTGGCCTTTTCGCACGGACCCAGGGTGAGCGGGGCCTACCCATAGTAGTCCATGGTGGTCCGTGGTGGTCCACGCAGATATGAAGCCCGCAAACGTGGGGGACCAGGCCGGTGTGGGGCCCTGGGAGCCCTGGGACCTGGCCCACCCCCGGGGGTCCGATGGGGGGGCCTCAGCCCATGGGGGACCAAGGTGGCCCCGGCCCTATAGGCCCATAGGGGGCCCTGGGCCCGGGGGCTTTTCGCACGGACCCAGGGTGAGCGGGGCCTACCCATAGTGGTCCATGGTGGTCCGTGGTGGTCCACGCAGATGTGTAGCCCGCAACCGTGGGGGACCAGGCCGGTGTGGGGCCCTGGGACCCCTGGGACCTGGCCCAGACCCGGGGGTCCGATGGGGGGGCCTCAGCCCATGGGGGACCAAGGTGGCCCCGGCCCTATAGGCCCATAGGGGGCCCTGGGCCCGGGGGCTTTTCGCACGGACCCAGGGTGAGCGGGGCCTACCCATAGTGGTCCATGGTGGTCCGGGCAGATGTGTAGCCCGCAAGCGTGGGGGACCAGGCCGGTGTGGGGCCCTGGGAGCCCTGGGACCTGGCCCACCCCCGGGGGTCCGATGGGGGGGCCTCAGCCCATGGGGGACCAAGGTGGTCCCGGCCCTATAGGCCCACAGGGGACCCTGGGCCCGGGGGCTTTTCGCATGGACCCAGGGTGAGCGGGGCCTACCCATAGTGGTCCATGGTGGTCCGGGCAGATGTGTAGCCCGCAAGCGTGGGGGACCAGGCCGGTGTGGGGCCCTGGGAGCCCTGGGACCTGGCCCACCCCCGGGGGTCCGATGGGGGGGCCTCAGCCCATGGGGGACCAAGGTGGTCCCGGCCCTATAGGCCCACAGGGGGCCCTGGGCCCGGGGGCTTTTCGCACGGACCCAGGGTGAGCGGGGCCTACCCATAGTGGTCCACGGTGGTCCGTGGTGGTCCACGCAGATATGAAGCCCGCAACCGTGGGGGACCAGGCCGGTGTGGGGCCCTGGGACCCCTGGGACCTGGCCCAACCCCGGGGGTCTGATGGGGGGGCCTCAGCCCATGGGGGACCAAGACGGTCCCGGCCCTATAGGCCCAGAGGGGGCCCTGGGCCCGGGGGCTTTTCGCATGGACCCAGGGTGAGCGGGGCCTACCCATAGTGGTCCATGGTGGTCCACGCAGATGTGTAGCCCGCAAGCGTGGGGGACCAGGCCGGTGTGGGGCCCTGGGAGCCCTGGGACCTGGCCCACCCCCGGGGGTCCGATGGGGGGGCCTCAGCCCATGGGGGACCAAGGTGGTCCCGGACCTATAGGCCCACAGGGGGCCCTGGGCCCGGGGGCTTTTCGCATGGACCCAGGGTGAGCGGGGCCTACCCATAGTGGTCCACGGTGGTCCGTGGTGGTCCACGCAGATATGAAGCCCGCAACCGTGGGGGACCAGGCCGGTGTGGGGCCCTGGGAGCCCTGGGACCTTGCCCACCCCCGGGGGTCTGATGGGGGGGCCTCAGCCCATGGGGGACCAAGGTGGCCCCGGCCCTATAGGCCCACAGGGGACCCTGGGCCCGGGGGCTTTTCGCATGGACCCAGGGTGAGCGGGGCCTACCCATAGTGGTCCATGGTGGTCCGGGCAGATGTGTAGCCCGCAAGCGTGGGGGACCAGGCCGGTGTGGGGCCCTGGGAGCCCTGGGACCTGGCCCACCCCCGGGGGTCCGATGGGGGGGCCTCAGCCCATGGGGGACCAAGGTGGTCCCGGCCCTATAGGCCCACAGGGGACCCTGGGCCCGGGGGCTTTTCGCATGGACCCAGGGTGAGCGGGGCCTACCCATAGTGGTCCACGGTGGTCCGTGGTGGTCCACGCAGATATGAAGCCCGCAACCGTGGGGGACCAGGCCGGTGTGGGGCCCTGGGACCCCTGGGACCTGGCCCACCCCCGGGGGTCCGATGGGGGGGCCTCAGCCCATGGGGGACCAAGGTGGTCCCAGCCCTTTAGGCCCACAGGGGGCCCTGGGCCCGGGGGCTTTTCGCATGGACCCAGGGTGAGCGGGGCCTACCGATAGTGGTCCACGGTGGTCCGTGGTGGTCCACGCAGATACGAAGCCCGCAACCGTGGGGGACCAGGCCGGTGTGGGGCCCTGGGACCCCTGGGAC
>JAXIVH010000668.1:50000-56698 GCA_036785325.1 Urophycis tenuis
TACCCATGGTGGTCCGTACCCATGGTGGTCCGGGCCCATGGTGATCCAACCCATGGTGGTCCAGCCCCATGGTGGTCCACTGAGTCTCATGGTGGTCCAGCTCGACACTTAGAATATTTTTCACCTCTTTCAGAGTTACCCATGGTGGTCCGTACCCATGGTGGTCCGGGCCCATGGTGATCCAACCCATGGTGGTCCAGCCCCATGGTGGTCCAGCCCTGACCATGGTGGTCCGCTGGGACACTTTGAATATTTTCATCGTTTTCAGCTAGGCCCATTGTGAATGGGGCTTACCCATAGTGGTCCGTGGTGGTCCAAGCAGATATGAAGCCCACAACCATGGGGGACCAGGCCGGTGCGGGGCCCTGGGAGCCCTGGGACCTGGCCCACCCCCGGGGGTCCGATGGGGGGGCCTCAGCCCATGGGGGACCAAGGTGGTCCCGGCCCTATAGGCCCATAGGGGAGCCTGGGCCCTGGGCCTTTTCGCGTGGACCCAGGGTGAGCGGGGCCTACCCATAGTGGTCCATGGTGGTCCGTGGTGGTCCAAGCAGATATGAAGCCCACAACCGTGGGGGACCAGGCCGGTGTGGGGCCCTGGGACCCCTGGGACCTGGCCCACCCCCGGGGGTCCGATGGGGGGGCCTCAGCCCATGGGGGACCAAGGTGGTCCCGGCCTTATAGGCCCATAGGGGAGCCTGGGCCCTGGGCCTTTTCGCATGGACCCAGGGTGAGCGGGGCCTACCCATAGTGGTCCATGGTGGTCCGTGGTGGTCCAAGCAGATATGAAGCCCGCAACCGTGGGGGACCAGGCCGGTGTGGGGCCCTGGGACCCCTGGGACCTGGCCCACCCCCGGGGGTCCGATGGGGGGGCCTCAGCCCATGGGGGACAAAGGTGGTCCCGGCCCTATAGGCCCATAGGGGGCCCTGGGCCCGGGGGCTTTTCGCACGGACCCAGGGTGAGCGGGGCCTACCCATAGTGGTCCACGGTGGTCCGTGGTGGTCCAAGCAGATATGAAGCCCGCAAGCGTGGGGGACCAGGCCGGTGTGGGGCCCTGGGAGCCCTGGGACCTGGCCCACCCCCGGGGGTCCGATGGGGGGGCCTCAGCCCATGGGGGACCAAGGTGGCCCCGGCCCTATAGGCCCATAGGGGGCCCTGGGCCCTGGGCCTTTTCGCACGGACCCAGGGTGAGCGGGGCCTACCCATAGTGGTCCACGGTGGTCCGTGGTGGTCCGGGCAGATGTGTAGCCCGCAAGCGTGGGGGACCAGGCCGGTGTGGGGCCCTGGGAGCCCTGGGACCTGGCCCAGACCCGGGGGTCTGATGGGGGGGCCTCAGCCCATGGGGGACCAAGGTGGCCCCGGCCCTATAGGCCCATAGGGGGCCCTGGGCCCGGGGGCTTTTCGCACGGACCCAGGGTGAGCGGGGCCTACCCATAGTGGTCCATGGTGGTCCGTGGTGGTCCAAGCAGATATGAAGCCCGCAAGCGTGGGGGACCAGGCCGGTGTGGGGCCCTGGGACCCCTGGGACCTTGCCCACCCCCGGGGGTCTGATGGGGGGGCCTCAGCCCATGGGGGACCAAGGTGGCCCCGGCCCTATAGGCCCATAGGGGGCCCTGGGCCCTGGGCCTTTTCACATGGACCCAGGGTGAGCGGGGCCTACCCATAGTGGTCCATGGTGGTCTGGGCAGATGTGTAGCCCGCAAGCGTGGGGGACCAGGCCGGTGTGGGGCCCTGGGACCCCTGGGACCTGGCCCACCCCCGGGGGTCCGATGGGGGGGCCTCAGCCCATGGGGGATCAAGGTGGTCCCGGCCCTATAGGCCCATAGGGGAGCCTGGGCCCGGGGGCTTTTCGCATGGACCCAGGGTGAGCTGGGCCTACCCATAGTGGTCCATGGTGGTCCGTGGTGGTCCACGCAGATATGAAGCCCGCCACCGTGGGGGACCAGGCCGGTGTGGGGCCCTGGGAGCCCTGGGACCTGGCCCACCCCCGGGGGTCTGATGGGGGGGCCTCAGCCCATGGGGGACCAAGGTGGCCCCGGCCCTATAGGCCCATAGGGGGCCCTGGGCCCGGGGGCTTTTCGCACGGACCCAGGGTGAGCGGGGCCTACCCATAGTGGTCCATGGTGGTCCGTGGTGGTCCAAGCAGATATGAAGCCCGCAAGCGTGGGGGACCAGGCCGGTGTGGGGCCCTGGGACCCCTGGGACCTTGCCCACCCCCGGGGGTCTGATGGGGGGGCCTCAGCCCATGGGGGACCAAGGTGGCCCCGGCCCTATAGGCCCATAGGGGGCCCTGGGCCCTGGGCCTTTTCACATGGACCCAGGGTGAGCGGGGCCTACCCATAGTGGTCCATGGTGGTCTGGGCAGATGTGTAGCCCGCAAGCGTGGGGGACCAGGCCGGTGTGGGGCCCTGGGACCCCTGGGACCTGGCCCACCCCCGGGGGTCCGATGGGGGGGCCTCAGCCCATGGGGGATCAAGGTGGTCCCGGCCCTATAGGCCCATAGGGGAGCCTGGGCCCGGGGGCTTTTCGCATGGACCCAGGGTGAGCTGGGCCTACCCATAGTGGTCCATGGTGGTCCGTGGTGGTCCACGCAGATATGAAGCCCGCCACCGTGGGGGACCAGGCCGGTGTGGGGCCCTGGGAGCCCTGGGACCTGGCCCACCCCCGGGGGTCCGATGGGGGGGCCTCAGCCCATGGGGGACCAAGGTGGTCCCGGCCCTATAGGCCCACAGGGGGCCCTGGGCCCGTGGCCTTTTCGCACGGACCCAGGGTGAGCGGGGCCTACCCATAGTGGTCCATGGTGGTCCGTGGTGGTCCAAGCAGATATGAAGCCCGCAAACGTGGGGGACCAGGCCGGTGTGGGGCCCTGGGAGCCCTGGGACCTGGCCCACCCCCGGGGGTCCGATGGGGGGGCCTCAGCCCATGGGGGACAAAGGTGGTCCCGGCCCTATAGGCCCATAGGGGGCCCTGGGCCCGGGGGCTTTTCGCACGGACCCAGGGTGAGCGGGGCCTACCCATAGTGGTCCACGGTGGTCCGTGGTGGTCCAAGCAGATATGAAGCCCGCAAGCGTGGGGGACCAGGCCGGTGTGGGGCCCTGGGAGCCCTGGGACCTGGCCCACCCCCGGGGGTCCGATGGGGGGGCCTCAGCCCATGGGGGACCAAGGTGGCCCCGGCCCTATAGGCCCATAGGGGGCCCTGGGCCCTGGGCCTTTTCGCACGGACCCAGGGTGAGCGGGGCCTACCCATAGTGGTCCACGGTGGTCCGTGGTGGTCCGGGCAGATGTGTAGCCCGCAAGCGTGGGGGACCAGGCCGGTGTGGGGCCCTGGGAGCCCTGGGACCTGGCCCAGACCCGGGGGTCTGATGGGGGGGCCTCAGCCCATGGGGGACCAAGGTGGCCCCGGCCCTATAGGCCCATAGGGGGCCCTGGGCCCGGGGGCTTTTCGCACGGACCCAGGGTGAGCGGGGCCTACCCATAGTGGTCCATGGTGGTCCGTGGTGGTCCAAGCAGATATGAAGCCCGCAAGCGTGGGGGACCAGGCCGGTGTGGGGCCCTGGGACCCCTGGGACCTTGCCCACCCCCGGGGGTCTGATGGGGGGGCCTCAGCCCATGGGGGACCAAGGTGGCCCCGGCCCTATAGGCCCATAGGGGGCCCTGGGCCCTGGGCCTTTTCACATGGACCCAGGGTGAGCGGGGCCTACCCATAGTGGTCCATGGTGGTCTGGGCAGATGTGTAGCCCGCAAGCGTGGGGGACCAGGCCGGTGTGGGGCCCTGGGACCCCTGGGACCTGGCCCACCCCCGGGGGTCCGATGGGGGGGCCTCAGCCCATGGGGGATCAAGGTGGTCCCGGCCCTATAGGCCCATAGGGGAGCCTGGGCCCGGGGGCTTTTCGCATGGACCCAGGGTGAGCTGGGCCTACCCATAGTGGTCCATGGTGGTCCGTGGTGGTCCACGCAGATATGAAGCCCGCCACCGTGGGGGACCAGGCCGGTGTGGGGCCCTGGGAGCCCTGGGACCTGGCCCACCCCCGGGGGTCTGATGGGGGGGCCTCAGCCCATGGGGGACCAAGGTGGCCCCGGCCCTATAGGCCCATAGGGGGCCCTGGGCCCGGGGGCTTTTCGCACGGACCCAGGGTGAGCGGGGCCTACCCATAGTGGTCCATGGTGGTCCGTGGTGGTCCAAGCAGATATGAAGCCCGCAAGCGTGGGGGACCAGGCCGGTGTGGGGCCCTGGGACCCCTGGGACCTTGCCCACCCCCGGGGGTCTGATGGGGGGGCCTCAGCCCATGGGGGACCAAGGTGGCCCCGGCCCTATAGGCCCATAGGGGGCCCTGGGCCCTGGGCCTTTTCACATGGACCCAGGGTGAGCGGGGCCTACCCATAGTGGTCCATGGTGGTCTGGGCAGATGTGTAGCCCGCAAGCGTGGGGGACCAGGCCGGTGTGGGGCCCTGGGACCCCTGGGACCTGGCCCACCCCCGGGGGTCCGATGGGGGGGCCTCAGCCCATGGGGGATCAAGGTGGTCCCGGCCCTATAGGCCCATAGGGGAGCCTGGGCCCGGGGGCTTTTCGCATGGACCCAGGGTGAGCTGGGCCTACCCATAGTGGTCCATGGTGGTCCGTGGTGGTCCACGCAGATATGAAGCCCGCCACCGTGGGGGACCAGGCCGGTGTGGGGCCCTGGGAGCCCTGGGACCTGGCCCACCCCCGGGGGTCCGATGGGGGGGCCTCAGCCCATGGGGGACCAAGGTGGTCCCGGCCCTATAGGCCCACAGGGGGCCCTGGGCCCGTGGCCTTTTCGCACGGACCCAGGGTGAGCGGGGCCTACCCATAGTAGTCCATGGTGGTCCGTGGTGGTCCACGCAGATATGAAGCCCGCAAACGTGGGGGACCAGGCCGGTGTGGGGCCCTGGGAGCCCTGGGACCTGGCCCACCCCCGGGGGTCCGATGGGGGGGCCTCAGCCCATGGGGGACCAAGGTGGCCCCGGCCCTATAGGCCCATAGGGGGCCCTGGGCCCGGGGGCTTTTCGCACGGACCCAGGGTGAGCGGGGCCTACCCATAGTGGTCCATGGTGGTCCGTGGTGGTCCACGCAGATGTGTAGCCCGCAACCGTGGGGGACCAGGCCGGTGTGGGGCCCTGGGACCCCTGGGACCTGGCCCAGACCCGGGGGTCCGATGGGGGGGCCTCAGCCCATGGGGGACCAAGGTGGCCCCGGCCCTATAGGCCCATAGGGGGCCCTGGGCCCGGGGGCTTTTCGCACGGACCCAGGGTGAGCGGGGCCTACCCATAGTGGTCCATGGTGGTCCGGGCAGATGTGTAGCCCGCAAGCGTGGGGGACCAGGCCGGTGTGGGGCCCTGGGAGCCCTGGGACCTGGCCCACCCCCGGGGGTCCGATGGGGGGGCCTCAGCCCATGGGGGACCAAGGTGGTCCCGGCCCTATAGGCCCACAGGGGACCCTGGGCCCGGGGGCTTTTCGCATGGACCCAGGGTGAGCGGGGCCTACCCATAGTGGTCCATGGTGGTCCGGGCAGATGTGTAGCCCGCAAGCGTGGGGGACCAGGCCGGTGTGGGGCCCTGGGAGCCCTGGGACCTGGCCCACCCCCGGGGGTCCGATGGGGGGGCCTCAGCCCATGGGGGACCAAGGTGGTCCCGGCCCTATAGGCCCACAGGGGGCCCTGGGCCCGGGGGCTTTTCGCACGGACCCAGGGTGAGCGGGGCCTACCCATAGTGGTCCACGGTGGTCCGTGGTGGTCCACGCAGATATGAAGCCCGCAACCGTGGGGGACCAGGCCGGTGTGGGGCCCTGGGACCCCTGGGACCTGGCCCAACCCCGGGGGTCTGATGGGGGGGCCTCAGCCCATGGGGGACCAAGACGGTCCCGGCCCTATAGGCCCAGAGGGGGCCCTGGGCCCGGGGGCTTTTCGCATGGACCCAGGGTGAGCGGGGCCTACCCATAGTGGTCCATGGTGGTCCACGCAGATGTGTAGCCCGCAAGCGTGGGGGACCAGGCCGGTGTGGGGCCCTGGGAGCCCTGGGACCTGGCCCACCCCCGGGGGTCCGATGGGGGGGCCTCAGCCCATGGGGGACCAAGGTGGTCCCGGACCTATAGGCCCACAGGGGGCCCTGGGCCCGGGGGCTTTTCGCATGGACCCAGGGTGAGCGGGGCCTACCCATAGTGGTCCACGGTGGTCCGTGGTGGTCCACGCAGATATGAAGCCCGCAACCGTGGGGGACCAGGCCGGTGTGGGGCCCTGGGAGCCCTGGGACCTTGCCCACCCCCGGGGGTCTGATGGGGGGGCCTCAGCCCATGGGGGACCAAGGTGGCCCCGGCCCTATAGGCCCACAGGGGACCCTGGGCCCGGGGGCTTTTCGCATGGACCCAGGGTGAGCGGGGCCTACCCATAGTGGTCCATGGTGGTCCGGGCAGATGTGTAGCCCGCAAGCGTGGGGGACCAGGCCGGTGTGGGGCCCTGGGAGCCCTGGGACCTGGCCCACCCCCGGGGGTCCGATGGGGGGGCCTCAGCCCATGGGGGACCAAGGTGGTCCCGGCCCTATAGGCCCACAGGGGACCCTGGGCCCGGGGGCTTTTCGCATGGACCCAGGGTGAGCGGGGCCTACCCATAGTGGTCCACGGTGGTCCGTGGTGGTCCACGCAGATATGAAGCCCGCAACCGTGGGGGACCAGGCCGGTGTGGGGCCC
>JAXIVH010000669.1:17500-20000 GCA_036785325.1 Urophycis tenuis
TAAGAGGGGGTGCCTCGCGCTACAGGATGGGGAATTCTTCTCGGCTTGGGGTTTTTCTGGAAGGCCGCTTATTCACAATTTATTAGAGGCAGTAATAGGAACCATGACGGCCGAGGCTAGGGGGTAAGGGTCCCGGGCCGGGGAGGCCAGAAATGAGGCCTAATGTTATTAAGAGCCGGAGCAGCGTGTTAAATCAAACACGCCCGATCTGTACACACACACACACACACACACACACACACAGGGCCCACCCCTCTGCACCCAACCGAGCCAACCGCCAAGCCCACCGCGCGCCGCTCTGCCCCTCAGTGTTACTTATGGAAGTGGCTCTATAGGTAGGCCACGGGCCAGACGGATGGAGATACACACTGCACACTGTCCGCTCTAGAGTTGCATTTGATAGAGCAGCTATACCTGGCGATGCAAAAAAAAAAAAAGTTTGTTTGGTGGACGTACACAATTTATGTTGTCAGCAGAGTGGACAATGTTTCAAAATGTGGTAATACAGCCAAAGGGGAGATATTTCTGAACAAGCAAACACAATCACATATCCACTCTCTGAGGGAATGATGCTTTTTCCAGTCTTGGTATATTTATCTTCACGTAAAACAAATAGAACGATTGGCAAATTATTTTAGTTGATCTTGAACCACATTTCACATGTATCAGATTACTAATATAATGTTAGTAAGATCGAAGAATGAAATTGAACCAACATTCTGAGAAGATTAACATTATTATAACACTTTAAGTACAGAGAACGCACAGTGAAAGATACACTCAGATGTACTCTGTAAACCTTATTTCTGTTCCATTTGTCTTTTTGTCACATTTTTTTGTATTTTGCTAACTTGATATAGATTCAACCATGAGGCTGTAATTACGCAGGATGTGTTTAAATCTGATATGAATGGTTGCAAAAACATTGGAGTTAGTTTCTAGACCGGACCGATGAAGGGGTCCTTGAAAATATGAATACCCGCTTTGAAAAATGCTTAGCCCAGCTCCTTCAAATTACTTAATTAGGTCCCTCGCTGCCGAGGGGGTCCCAGTGATTTAAATGTAATCTTCTCTACTTAAACCTGGCCACAGTGTGGAACACATGTGTAACCAGCACCAATATTAATAAAAGAAACCATACTAACCTAGACCAAAGGTAGTCCTACCGCAGACCTATGTATTTGACAGACTTTTTACGTTCCTTATTCCTTTTGGACAAATCAACACAAATTGGTTGTATTTTAACACACAACCAAAATTGCTCACCAGATAGTTATTCTTAAAATATATCCTGATACCAATCTATGATTGTCAATAACCAAAACAATTACTGTTAGAATTAATTAAATAATAACAACAACAACAACAATATTAATTATTATTATCATTAATATTGTTATTATTTATTTATATTATTATTTTAAATAATGGCCATTATTATTGCAGAGCTGGAGGCCCAGGCTACATTTTATTAGCGTAGCGTAAAATTGCTAATTATTTAAACACACATTGATGATTGGCCTATCTATCCCTCTGGGCTGTGGGCTATTTCGTGATTATGACATGAACAATTATGGAATAGGCCTATTTGAATTTCAAATAGACCTTTGTTTTAGCAGGTATTTAACCTGTTTACATAAATCCTAGGATCAGGGATTCCTGTCTGCAGTGATAAGCCTAATTGAACAATTCAACGTGATATTATCTGACTGCGGTTTGAGGCAGGTCCATTTACTTTTTTGTTAATTGTAATAGGCGAGCATATAGCCTAGTGTTTGAGTTAAATAGGAGGTAAAAAATCGGCTACTCGCCGATATTTGAAAAGAGCAATAGTTTTCAAGAATATCTTCACACAACAACAACAACAACAAAAACATGTGACACTGTGTGCTTATTCATTTCTGATTCCAGCAAAATGCAATGAACCCGGTGAACAAAAAAAATGTTCAGCAAAGCGATTCCTTCAAGTAGCCTGCTGCGTCTTAGAAAAACTCACCATTATGTGGGTTGAAAGTTGAAAGCGAAAATCCGCTTGTCTTTTTTTCGTATAGGAATTGTCTTCACATGCCAACGCGTAGCTCCTTCGACTTCGGTTAGTGTGTCCCCTGCAGATGGAGCGCAATGTAGCTAATAAAGCTACCGGGAGCCGCAACACACTCGCCTTATCGCGGCGATCAGACGAAATGTTGCCCCGGCGCGCCTCTGTCTTATAAACGACCTCGACCTCACAGCTCTCCGCGTATAAGAGCGATCCCCTTCTCACTGCACCGCCGGCGGAGCGTTTGCTTACGCTGTGATGGGGGAAGTAATGTTAAGTAAATGGCCAATTTTTTGGTTCCTCCTCCTGAGGGTGTTCATAAAAGGCGCGCGTGAAGCGTGCTAGTGTGTGTGTGTGTGTGTGTTTGTGTGTGTGTGTGTGTGTGTGTGTGTGTGTGTGTGTGTGTGTGTGTGTGTGTGTGCGCGCGCGCGTGTGCGTGTGTGTGTGTGCGTGTGCATGCGT
>JAXIVH010000669.1:25000-27500 GCA_036785325.1 Urophycis tenuis
GTGTGTAACTAAAACAAAGCAATTACTTGTGTCACCTCTTTTAATTTCCTGGTGTCTTATAATTTTGATTGTGGATGAAACAGGTCAAGATTTGCTTCCGGACATAGGGTGGGTGAAACAAATCTTTCAGTCTATCACCACCACCCACACCACAATATGCTGCACACACACATACACACATGCACACGCACACACACATGTTCGCTCACATGCACACACACACACACACACACACACACACACACACACACACACACACACACACACACGACACTTGCACACACACACACACATGCACACAAACACACACACACTTGCACACACACACACACACACACACATGCACACGCACACACACCACACGCACACACACACACACACATACACTTTCTCCCTATCTCTCCCTCACACACACACTCTCCCTCCTCCCCCTTAGTCTCCTTCCTATCATCATTTCTTTCTATGCTTTGCTATTTCCTCTTCTATCTCTCTCTCGTGCTCTTTCGCTCTCTTTCTCTCTCCCTCTACCCCCCCCCCCCCCCCCCCCCCCTCTTTTTTTTTGAAGGGCATAGGCGTGTCAAAAGTATTGCGTTTCTGAACTCTACATAGGCCTTGGAGAATTTCGGCGTGGAGCGGTTTCCCAACAACGCAGTCTATTGTTTGAGTTTGACAACGTGCCGTGTTGTGTCACATTGTGTGTTGTCGATGGTGACAGATGTGTGACATCGCTTCCCAGTGACACTGCACCCTTGGAAGGGCTCTGTGTGACTGTTAACGTAAGAGCGTGTTGTGTCTGAGGAAATGATTATACTGACTTTGGTCTAATCAGGAATACTATCTTTAACATGCGTTTCAGTTGAACTGTGGTAAATAAGAGGTAAGTACAATGTGCACCATACAATGCACAAAATGTATAAAATCTCCCAATAAATCATTTCAAAGGATTATGAGACTCACTCCAGACCGTATTACTAAAACAAGAATATGAGAGAAATGACAGATCCATCCAGCCACCCGTCAAACACTGTTATATCGATATAGATAAGCACCTTTTTTTCAATCCATAACCACTGCCATGTTTCTTGTCTCGGAATAAGACTTCACTGTCACTGAAGGCATTACTGCGCGCCTCCGAAATGCCAAGGACCTGTTCTTTCGTGGTTCTCGTTATTTATGCTTGTACTGCATTTGATATCTCACAAAGATTCAGTTTCCACAAATATGCACCATTCAACAATAAGGATTCACACAACTGCCCCGAGGCCGTTGTATTGTGTGCCACTTACAGGTTGATTCTTATACTTAATACCATCTTAATTATTGTGGCAAAACACATACGTAAATCACTGCCAAGTGCAATCATCAGGAATCTGCAAAAAGAAAAGAAATGGCCATTGTTCTGAAACAGTACCTACCAGCGCTCTGTCCTCACTCTGTTGTTGTTATGGCGACATGGGGATGCCCTCATTGAATGCACAGCCAGATGTTTTTTATCCAGAGTGAAATATGTATAACCGGGTTACCCCACAGTTTTATCAGAGTTCATCAGAATCGAGAAACCAATCGGAACACTGCAAGCCCTGGTATTAAAAACCAAGGTCATTCCCTGGAACAGGGAAGTCGTATAAATACGCCTTTTGTTCACGAGTTCATGACGAATGACGGCAGAGAGGTGCGTGTCCCGTCTTGACAATGATAAGGACTTATATTTGACCTCTAAACGCACTGTATGCTGTCATTGAAGTCTATGTTGGGTGAGCTTCCCATGGCTGGGAGGGGAAGTAGCAGTCATTACACAGCTACGTGTGCAGGCCTGTGTGTGTGTGCGTGCGTGTGTGTGTGTGTGTGTGTGTGTGTTATTGTCTTTTTTTTTGCCTTTCGACTGAAAGATAAGCCACAGATTCAATGGGAGATAAGGAAGCAAAGGGAAATGATTTGTCAAAAAATAAAGCTGGAGATGACGAGTTGGATATGAGACACGAAAGAGGTGGGGAAGAGAGAGAGGGAAAGAATGAAAAATGATTTATGATGTGCCTGCGTCGACGTCAACCCAGACACATCTTAAATCTTACCTTCTCCACATCCTGGCGAGTCCGAGAATACCTTCAGTTGTCCTCTTTTAAATTTGTGGCGAAGTGTTGGATAGAAAAGGGGATGGATACATCGATGAATCGATGTATGAAACTAATATATTACACATATATTTATATATATACTAAATATTATAAATTAATCAATTCATCAACTCACAAACTCATCAATGCATCAACTCATCTATTCCTCCAGCCATCCGTTCATCCATTCACCCATTGAAAGGTGGCTTCATGGGACAGTGAATTTGGAGTGGAGGGTGAGAGTGAGTGTGCAGCAGTGTGCACAGGGCCGTGCGCGGGAGCGCTGAGGGTGTCTGGTTCCCGGGGAAAAGGAACGACCTCAGACAGTTCTGCCGGGTTTCCTGAGCTGCCGAAGCCCGGCCGCCTCTCAATACGAAACAGATTTC
>JAXIVH010000669.1:31819-39319 GCA_036785325.1 Urophycis tenuis
AATGTCTGAGTCAGGACCTACACAGCCTCCTGAAGCTGCCGTAGCAAACAACATATCACACGGCACAGTATATTTCCGAGTGTGGTCCAATATGTTTCAAACAACTGAAGACATTTGTCCTCAATTTGGGGGTCGGGGTGTTTGAGTTCTCCGGTTTGAGGCTTACGTGACTCTGACTATAATCCATCAGGGTATGTGTTCAAAGTTATGGATGACTGGGTGGTACGTGGAAGAGTGGTCAGCCGTATTCAACGCAAACGCGGGCTAATCATCACGGAGGGCAAGTAGATACCGGTCACCAAGAACACAAACAAAAAGAAAAACATTATTCCATTCAAAGGTAACGGCAGCCATTTTAATCTGTAAATCCCGATAAACCGAATGGCATGAATGGCATCAAAAAACGTGAACTCAAGCTCTGCACGGCAGAGCCATTATTGGGGCGGCTGCTATGTTCATGAGTGTTTAAACGTGATTCACACATTGACACGCAGACACCCCCCAGCAGCAGTCAGACTCATTTTAATTGGTCCCGAAAGCCCCAATTATCACAATGCTCCAGTCTGAGCATGAGGCCTCTATTCTCCGCTGCGTTTGTCCCTGAACCCAGTAAGCCAGCCCAGGACTGCCTATGCCTTATATCGCTCCCCAAATGTTCCAACTTGTCAAACCCCTAGTGTGGTTGTTTTTGATGGAACAAGGGTTTCACCACGAGGCGAATGCAGACGTATTTTGTTGCAGCACAGTTTTTAAAAATTGCGAAAAAACGGAGGGCAGAAATTATTTCTGGATGAAGAACATAAAAGATAGATAATAAAAGAGAGATGGAAGTGGAACAACTAAATGACAGTCCAAGAAAATGATCTTATGGGAAGATGTCTGACTTCACTAACAAATACGACAAAAGTTTGTTTAGCTAAATAAGTCGCAGATGCTTGGAGCTGGCAGCGGAGTTCGGGGATGATAAACATTTCATGCCGGCATCTGTTCATTTTGGTCTTTTTTAGTTATATATCTCTATCTATGTTTATGAGCCAAGATGAAGCGTGCTGTTTCTAGCTTGAACGTAAAACTTACACCGTTCAGCAGAAAGAGGAAAGCCGGGTTCAACCAGAGGGGGGGGGGGGGGGGGAGGGGGGGGGGGGGGGGGGGGGGGGGGTGGTCATTCACAGTGTTAGACCAACACTTAGCTTCCATCAGCCTCTGTCCCAGGACAGTCGGCTTCTCTTTCCCTGTGTGGTGGTTCATCAATAAAACGATTACCTTCAGAGAAGTGACTGAGCCTTTTAAGGGCCTTTTTACTGGTCAGATAATTAAATCAGCCAATAGAGGACCTGTTCATGAACGGACAGCTAAATTATTGATTGGCTTCTGGGATTTTTCAGAAGGACTTTGGGAATTATCAATAATAGATAACTCTCCATCTGGTGAAGTGTGTGTGTGTGTGTGTGTGTGTGTGTGTGTGTGTGTGTGTGTGTGTGTGTGTCACCCTGGTCAACATGTTTGGTCTTCATCATTCAACATCCATACCAACCTGTCTGAGCCATCAACCATCATGGTTCCATGCTCCCTCCATCCCTCCATGCAGCCAGATTCATAAAATTCATAAAATTCATAACATCCCTTTCTTCATTTTATATTTTCTTATCATCCGACTCCCCATCCATCCTTTCATCCATCCATTCATCTATCCACCACCCCATACAGCCAACATCCATTCATCTACCTGTCTTGCAGCCATTCATCCATCCATCCACCTGTCTACATCATCATCCATCCATTCTTAATCCTTGCATTCATATTTTCATCCATGTGTCATCCATATTCCTTCTATCTATTCAATAATCCATTCATCTAACTGCATGTGATCTACGATGCTCTTCATCATCTATCAACATTAATCCACCCATCCCTAATAAACCTGACCATCATTCATCCATTCTTCCTTCCAGGCCTCCAACCCTTAGCTATCCATCTATCTATCCATCCAGCCATCCATCAACATCAATCTCTCCATCCATCATCCATCTGTCTGTGTAATCAACTCACAGATGCTCTTCAAGGTTGCCCAATTAGTAACAGTGAAGAATATGTTGGCTTTTTTTTTGACGTGTGGAAACCACAGCAGCCATAAATGCCAGTGGCGTACGTCTGTGATTCCCAAATCCCCGACTTTTCTCGTTGTGCCCTGTTGTTTGCTGACTTATTAAATCCCAGCCTGCTGTGTCCTTCACTACAAAGTCACAGCAATTGCAGGGTAATGCAGTGAAGGCGTCCCACGGCCTTGTTGTAATTAGGGTGTGGTGGTGTGCGTGGTTCCTGCGCCTGCCAGCCACTCGGAGACACGACCGTAAACCACTGCGGGGCTCAGTGCTCACACACCCAGCAGGCAGGGGGACTGGAACCAATAAGGGATTGGACTCGCCCCGCCACCACCACCACCGGGGAGGGGGGGGGGAACGCGTAATAATCATAATGATAATTGTAAAAGTGGATTTTTATTAAAAGTTAAATACATACAGTATATGAAGAAAGTAAAGAGAAGGATTTGTGTGTGTGTGTGTGTGTGTGTGTGTGGTGTGTGTGTGTGTGTGTGTGTGTGTGTGTGTGTGTGTGTGTGTGTATGGGGGGGAGAGGGGTGTGTGTGTGTGAGAGAGTATGTGAATTTACGTGTGTGTGGGTGTGTGTGTGTGTGGTGTGTGTGTGTGTGTGTTTGTGTGTGTGTGTGTGTGTGTGTTTGTGTATGTGTGTGTGCTGGTGTGTGTGTGTGTGTGTGACTAGTTGTGGTTCCCATGTCCATATGGACTGCAGAGAGAAAAAAAACATCAAGAAAACTTTTTACTGACAGGTTGATAAAACTGCCCCGCAACCGATGTTTGAATTCTGGCCGTTGAAAACATTTGTCTCAAAGTTACATCAGTTCTTTCAAACGAGATGTATCAGCTCTGCAGACAAGATGGAGACATCTGGTTTATCAGTTTCTAAGACAGCCACTGACCAGCAGGTTATGTTTTCATTTCACTGGCAAACAAAAAACGAAAAAAAGAAGGCAGGAATAAAAAAACCACCCATATCTGATTTGACTATTTTTTTTATTTCTGCTTCAAATGATCTAAACAGTTTGGGGAAATCAACAACTTGGCTTTTTGGGTTTTCTTTCAATATTTTTGGAAAATATGCTGGCTTGTTGGATCATCAAAGTTTGATTGCAGCAACGGAAGTTATTTCCTTTCTTTCTTTCTTTCTTTCTTTTCTTTCTTTCTTTCTTTCTTTCTTTCTTTCTTTCTTTCTTTCTTTTCTTTCTTTCTTTCTTGAATACTTTCTGGTGTCCTCTGTGCTCCGAGTGGGAGGAGTTTTCACACACTCCGCCGTGACAAGACAATGTGCATCAAGGTGAGGCTGGAAATCCACTGCCTGGAGCTAACGGGGGCTGACGGGAGAGGAAATGAACAACAGCGGCCCAGTTTTCACACCTATACCTGTGAGCCCTGAACCTCACCCCTTCCCCGCAGTACTCAATCATCTCTCTCTCTTCTCATCTCCTCTCTCTCTCTCCTCCACCTCTCCTCTCCCCCCTCTCTCCCAACCCTCGCTCTCACCCAACCTACCCTCCACCTCACCCATCCACCCTCTCCCCCCCCCCCCCTCCTCTCCTCTCTCTCCTCTCCTTCCTCACCCTCTCCCCCTCATCCCCTCGCCTCACCCTCCCTCCCTCTCTCCCTCTCCCCCTCTCTCTCTCTTCTCTCTCTCTCTCTCTCTCTCTCTGCCTCAGGGCACACAACAGCTAATCCAAAAGGTCACCTGTAGCCTACCACTCTCGCCCCTCCCTCCCTACTACTCCTCCATTCACTCAAACAAGGTAGAGGGGGGGGGGGGGGGGGGGGGGATGGGGGAGAGGGGGGGAGAGGGGGAGAGGGGGAGAGTAGAGGGTCGGGGTGCAAAAGACAAAACACGCTTGGGGGAGTTTCATTCCTGATTGGCCCGGGGCAAATATAACTCCATGGGAACAGGTGTCTGCCCCTCTCTTCGCAGACTATATATGTCATGTGTAGAATGTATGAACACTTTCAGCCACCTTAATGTGTTTAGAATGTATATGTCATGATAGAGTTACGAGTTTAAAGTACAATTGTGTTTTTGTGAATACGACGTATATATATATATATATATATTTTTTTTTTTTAATTGATATTATTTTCAGGATTATTATAGAGATATGATTATATTTTATTATATAATACAATGGTGTGTGTGTCTGTGTGCATGTGTGCGTGAAGCATGTTTGTCCGTATGTGTGTGTGCATGTGCGGGTGGACATTTGGTTTCTTATTGCTCACTCTTAAAATTGATTTGTCGTGATCAATGACTCGGCTTGGTGAAAGCTTTGGCTGGGGTCAAAGGTTATGGCTAGGCTGCTCTCTGGCGCATTTTATTTTTAAGTAAAATCAATAGCGACTGTCAAAGCCAACTGGTAAACTGATGACAGCAGGATGTCCTCTTTATACCATGGCTATTAATAATCCATTAAGACATGTGTTCTTCATCAAGTGTATTGACTAAAGAACACTTAACGGCTCACTCAAAGTATACGTGTCGAATGGTGGTAGCTCTGTCCCTTACTGCTATCAACAGCCTAATGTTGATATCAGTAATATAATAATCATGAATTTCATTTTCATTTGACTTTTTTTCCTCTATTCTGTGTGGGTGTTTTGTTATAGCATATTCAAATACACATTTAACGGAGTGCTTTGTGAAAACTTCAATAACATACTGATAAAACATAGCTTCCTCCACTGTGTCCATCACAGTTTTTTTTTTAATATTTTTATTAAAACATACTATATATGTTTTTCTATTTTCAGACGGCTTTACCTTCATTTAATAGAATATCATGGTTCTAAAAAACCAAAGCAACTGGAAATAAATCTGTATTCAGCTTTTTGTTTGTTTGGTGTTTTTTGCATGAAGCTTTCATGGCATGCCCAAAACAGATTGCTGGTGGAAAACCAACAATAACAAAAATGATTTTCACCTGAAATCTCTTAGTATACTCAATGAAAAGGTCACCCTGCAAATGCTGAATCAGAGTGTATCCAACATTTTAGTGTGAGGAAATTAAACCAATGCCTTTTTTTTTTTTGTTTTAATGGCCCCAGCACCAACACATAGCCATTTTGTTTCCCTCTGACCAGGGCACAACATGACCCGGTTCAACAAAGGGAAGAAAGTCCATAATCCTCTGTTTTCCACCAGTTTTCCAGCATCTCTCTTTCTGGAAATCTGTTTCGTATTGAGAGGCGGCCGGGCTTCGGCAGCTCAGGAAGCCCGGCAGAACTGTCTGAGGTCGTTCCTTTTCCCCGGGAACCAGACACCCCTCGGCGCTCCCGCGCACGGCCCTGTGCACACTGCTGCACACTCACTCTCACCCTCCACTCCAAATTCACTGTCCCATGAAGCCACCTTTCAATGGGTGAATGGATGAACGGATGGCTGGAGGAATAGATGAGTTGATGCATTGATGAGTTTGTGAGTTGATGAATTGATTAATTTATAATATTTAGTATATATATATATATATATGTGTAATATATTAGTTTCATACATCGATTCATCCATGTATCCATCCCCTTTTCTAGCCAACACTTTGCCACAAAATTAAAAGACACAACTAAAGGTATTCTCGGACTCGCCAGGATGTGGAGAAGGTAAGATTTAAGATGTGTCTGGGTTGACGTCGACGCAGGCACATCATAAATCATTTTTCATTCTTTCCCTCTCTCTCTTCCCCACCTCTTTCGTGTCTCATATCCAACTCGTCATCTCCAGCTTTATTTTTTGACAAATCATTTCCCTTTGCTTCCTTATCTCCCATTGAATCTGTGGCTTATCTTTCAGTCGAAAGCAAAAAAAAAGACAATAACACACACAGACACACACACACACGCACGCACACACACACAGGCCTGCACACGTAGCTGTGTAATGACTGCTACTTCCCCTCCCAGCCATGGGAAGCTCACCAAACATAGACTTCAATGACAGCATACAGTGCGTTTAGAGGTCAAATATAAGTCCTTATCATTGTCAAGACGGGACACGCACCTCTCTGCCGTCATTCGTCATGAACTCGTGAACAAAAGGCGTATTTATACGACTTCCCTGTTCCAGGGAATGACCTTGGTTTTTAATACCAGGGCTTGCAGTGTTCCGATTGGTTTCTCGATTCTGATGAACTCTGATAAAACTGTGGGGTAACCCGGTTATACATATTTCACTCTGGATAAAAAACATCTGGCTGTGCATTCAATGAGGGCATCCCCATGTCGCCATAACAACAACAGAGTGAGGACAGAGCGCTGGTAGGTACTGTTTCAGAACAATGGCCATTTCTTTTCTTTTTGCAGATTCCTGATGATTGCACTTGGCAGTGATTTACGTATGTGTTTTGCCACAATAATTAAGATGGTATTAAGTATAAGAATCAACCTGTAAGTGGCACACAATACAACGGCCTCGGGGCAGTTGTGTGAATCCTTATTGTTGAATGGTGCATATTTGTGGAAACTGAATCTTTGTGAGATATCAAATGCAGTACAAGCATAAATAACGAGAACCACGAAAGAACAGGTCCTTGGCATTTCGGAGGCGCGCAGTAATGCCTTCAGTGACAGTGAAGTCTTATTCCGAGACAAGAAACATGGCAGTGGTTATGGATTGAAAAAAAGGTGCTTATCTATATCGATATAACAGTGTTTGACGGGTGGCTGGATGGATCTGTCATTTCTCTCATATTCTTGTTTTAGTAATACGGTCTGGAGTGAGTCTCATATCCTTTGAAATGATTTATTGGGAGATTTTATACATTTTGTGCATTGTATGGTGCACATTGTACTTACCTCTTATTTACCACAGTTCAACTGAAACGCATGTTAAAGATAGTATTCCTGATTAGACCAAAGTCAGTATAATCATTTCCTCAGACACAACGCGCTCTTACGTTAACAGTCACACAGAGCCCTTCCAAGGGTGCAGTGTCACTGGGAAGCGATGTCACACATCTGTCACCATCGACAACACACAATGTGACACAACACGGCACGTTGTCAAACTCAAACAATAGACTGCGTTGTTGGGAAACCGCTCCACGCTGAAATTCTCCAAGGCCTATGTAGAGTTCAGAAACGCAATACTTTTGACACGCCTATGCCCTTCAAAAAAAAAAGAGGGGGGGGGGGGGGGGGTAGAGGGAGAGAGAAAAGAGAGCGAAAGAGCACGAGAGAGAGATAGAAGAGGAAATAGCAAAGCATAGAAAGAAATGATGATAGGAAGGAGACTAAGGGGGAGGAGGGAGAGTGTGTGTGTGAGGGAGAGATAGGGAGAAAGTGTATGTGTGTGTGTGTGTGTGTGCGTGTGTGTGTGTGCGTGTGCATGTGTGTGTGTGTGTGTGTGTGTGTGCAAGTGTGTGTGTGTTTGTGTGCATGTGTGTGTGTGTGTGCA
>JAXIVH010000669.1:44319-56347 GCA_036785325.1 Urophycis tenuis
ATTTCTGAAGTGCCGACAGTAAGCCTGGTCAACACCTTCGAGAATTGAGCTGCATAGGCCTACTACATTTCGCACTTTATGTAAACAAAGCTTAGAGAGAAGATCTCTTGAGTAAACAAAGAGTTAAAGATAGCGCCGATGAGAAGAACACAAAGGAACAGAGATACGCTTCAGCAGTTTTGTTAAGTGAACTATAAAGGTGATTAAGATAAGGGCTCTTGGGCAACGCATCGGTCCTCATTCTCTTCCTTACACACACACGCACACACGCGCACACACACGCATGCACACGCACACACACACACGCACACGCGCGCGCGCGCACACACACACACACACACACACACACACACACACACACACACACACACACACACACACACACACAAACACACACACACACACACACACTAGCACGCTTCACGCGCGCCTTTTATGAACACCCTCAGGAGGAGGAACCAAAAAATTGGCCATTTACTTAACATTACTTCCCCCATCACAGCGTAAGCAAACGCTCCGCCGGCGGTGCAGTGAGAAGGGGATCGCTCTTATACGCGGAGAGCTGTGAGGTCGAGGTCGTTTATAAGACAGAGGCGCGCCGGGGCAACATTTCGTCTGATCGCCGCGATAAGGCGAGTGTGTTGCGGCTCCCGGTAGCTTTATTAGCTACATTGCGCTCCATCTGCAGGGGACACACTAACCGAAGTCGAAGGAGCTACGCGTTGGCATGTGAAGACAATTCCTATACGAAAAAAAGACAAGCGGATTTTCGCTTTCAACTTTCAACCCACATAATGGTGAGTTTTTCTAAGACGCAGCAGGCTACTTGAAGGAATCGCTTTGCTGAACATTTTTTTTGTTCACCGGGTTCATTGCATTTTGCTGGAATCAGAAATGAATAAGCACACAGTGTCACATGTTTTTGTTGTTGTTGTTGTTGTGTGAAGATATTCTTGAAAACTATTGCTCTTTTCAAATATCGGCGAGTAGCCGATTTTTTACCTCCTATTTAACTCAAACACTAGGCTATATGCTCGCCTATTACAATTAACAAAAAAGTAAATGGACCTGCCTCAAACCGCAGTCAGATAATATCACGTTGAATTGTTCAATTAGGCTTATCACTGCAGACAGGAATCCCTGATCCTAGGATTTATGTAAACAGGTTAAATACCTGCTAAAACAAAGGTCTATTTGAAATTCAAATAGGCCTATTCCATAATTGTTCATGTCATAATCACGAAATAGCCCACAGCCCAGAGGGATAGATAGGCCAATCATCAATGTGTGTTTAAATAATTAGCAATTTTACGCTACGCTAATAAAATGTAGCCTGGGCCTCCAGCTCTGCAATAATAATGGCCATTATTTAAAATAATAATATAAATAAATAATAACAATATTAATGATAATAATAATTAATATTGTTGTTGTTGTTGTTGTTATTTAATTAATTCTAACAGTAATTGTTTTGGTTATTGACAATCATAGATTGGTATCAGGATATATTTTAAGAATAACTATCTGGTGAGCAATTTTGGTTGTGTGTTAAAATACAACCAATTTGTGTTGATTTGTCCAAAAGGAATAAGGAACGTAAAAAGTCTGTCAAATACATAGGTCTGCGGTAGGACTACCTTTGGTCTAGGTTAGTATGGTTTCTTTTATTAATATTGGTGCTGGTTACACATGTGTTCCACAGTGTGGCCAGGTTTAAGTAGAGAAGATTACATTTAAATCACTGGGACCCCCTCGGCAGCGAGGGACCTAATTAAGTAATTTGAAGGAGCTGGGCTAAGCATTTTTCAAAGCGGGTATTCATATTTTCAAGGACCCCTTCATCGGTCCGGTCTAGAAACTAACTCCAATGTTTTTGCAACCATTCATATCAGATTTAAACACATCCTGCGTAATTACAGCCTCATGGTTGAATCTATATCAAGTTAGCAAAATACAAAAAAATGTGACAAAAAGACAAATGGAACAGAAATAAGGTTTACAGAGTACATCTGAGTGTATCTTTCACTGTGCGTTCTCTGTACTTAAAGTGTTATAATAATGTTAATCTTCTCAGAATGTTGGTTCAATTTCATTCTTCGATCTTACTAACATTATATTAGTAATCTGATACATGTGAAATGTGGTTCAAGATCAACTAAAATAATTTGCCAATCGTTCTATTTGTTTTACGTGAAGATAAATATACCAAGACTGGAAAAAGCATCATTCCCTCAGAGAGTGGATATGTGATTGTGTTTGCTTGTTCAGAAATATCTCCCCTTTGGCTGTATTACCACATTTTGAAACATTGTCCACTCTGCTGACAACATAAATTGTGTACGTCCACCAAACAAACTTTTTTTTTTTTTTTGCATCGCCAGGTATAGCTGCTCTATCAAATGCAACTCTAGAGCGGACAGTGTGCAGTGTGTATCTCCATCCGTCTGGCCCGTGGCCTACCTATAGAGCCACTTCCATAAGTAACACTGAGGGGCAGAGCGGCGCGCGGTGGGCTTGGCGGTTGGCTCGGTTGGGTGCAGAGGGGTGGGCCCTGTGTGTGTGTGTGTGTGTACAGATCGGGCGTGTTTGATTTAACACGCTGCTCCGGCTCTTAATAACATTAGGCCTCATTTCTGGCCTCCCCGGCCCGGGACCCTTACCCCCTAGCCTCGGCCGTCATGGTTCCTATTACTGCCTCTAATAAATTGTGAATAAGCGGCCTTCCAGAAAAACCCCAAGCCGAGAAGAATTCCCCATCCTGTAGCGCGAGGCACCCCCTCTTAAGAAAACACAAATTAATTCCAAAGCCCTCTGTAGCCAAAAAGTTTGTGGAATGATAAATATTTTCATAGGAAGCCGCGCTCTTCCTGACTTTATCGGCCCCAATTTCATTATGCTTCACGCCCGGGTTCTGGACTGTTCTGGACCCTTTGTGTCCCCCGGTATGAGGCCAGCCCTCTGTCTCTCTGTCCCTCGCCTCTCTCGGTTCCTCTTCGCCGTTTCATACTTTATGTATGCCCTCCTCTCTCCTACGCCTAACGCTGCTTTTCAGATGGATTTCACGTGCATGTCTTGCCACTCGACTGAGAAAATACATTCTCAGTCAGTGTCTTTCAATGTCTCGCTTTCCCCTCAACGAGACACATAGTTGTTGTCAAATGGTACACATGTGTATGACGTCCACAATAGCTTTTTTTTGTTTTGTGAAGTGTAGCTGTCAAGACGAAGATGCCTGTATTTTTTGATTCCGCACACATTTGAAGGCGTGTGGAGATGACTGTCTGTCTGTAACAACCTTCACGAACACACCGGGGTGAAAGAAAGCCAGGCCAGAACACCTCCTTACACACTGGGGTTTCTGAGTTCTCTGGAGCTCTCTCTCTCTCTGCTGAGGGTTTGGATTCTTTCTCTGCTGAATGATTTCTAACCGCAGAAGTCCAGTTCTGTACCTCCTGCTTTTTGCTCACGGGCCAACTCTGACCACACACACAAACCCCGAGAGATAGGCCTACTCTTGCTTTTGTTCAAAACACAGACAAAAATCCCAGTTTAATCCTTAAAGGGCAATGTGTAAAGACACATACTGTTCTATCTTTCATAGAAGTATAGTTTGCGGAAATATGTATGCTGTTACGTCAACAAATGCACGTTTTCCACTGTGATGAGGTTAAAGCATAATTGAATTGCTGGATAATTGCAAATTAATGTTTAAGTTGTTTAATAGTTATGCTTCTTGCTCACGGAAGTAAAACCTCAGTAAATGTAATCTGGATTTTCTGGTTTCACGATTACATTCAAATTGACAAAGCTTGAAATGTTATCAATTTGGTGGGAATGTATGCACAAAATATACACATGAGTAAGTATTGTGGCTTGTTGACTCACATTGATATGAAAGAGTGTAACAATTTCAATTTGTCGAACTAAAGTAAAGTGGTCATAATATTTAACATTATTCTATACTTTTGTAATTTTGTATTGTATGTTTTATTTTTCTAATCCAAGTTTACTCTTGAGATATTTAGTAACTGGCAATATCTCTAGTCTGTTGAGAAAAAAAGGCCTGTATGGTATGACACATGTGATTGAAGTCTCCAAATGATCTTGCCATTAAACACCTGAAAGACCGGGAGCCTCTTTTATAACCACAGGCTACAAACAGCTGATTCCACTGATCACTGTTCTCCCAGCTGAATATGTGTTTGTAGTCTCTGAATCAGCTGCTGGTTGGAGTGAGTTCAGTATAAGCTCCTTGACTCTTAATCACTTTCACTCTCTTTCACACACACACACACACACACACACACCCAAACCCACACACATTAACAAACACACACTCAGCCACACATGCAACAACCAGCGATTCCACCAAACCCATGAAAGCACCCCAGGGGGGGATGTGGCACTCTAATTCCAACATATTGCTGGTGTGAGTGTGTCAGTGTGTAACCTTGTGTGCGTCTGCGTGTGTCTGCATGCGTGCGTGTTGGTGTGTATGCGTGGGTGCGTGTGTGTGTGTGTGTGTGTGTGTGCGTGTGTGTGCGTGTGTGTGTGTGTGTGTGTGTGTGTGTGTGTGTGTGTGTGTGTGTGTGTGTGTGTGTGCGTGTGTGTGTCTGTGTGTGTGTGTGTGTGTGTGTGTGTGTGTCTATCAGAACCAGGTTCGTCAGCAGACTGCTGCTGGGTCTGTGGCTATCACACCATGAGAGGACTATCAATGTGTATGATTTTGTTATGCTACATTTTATTGAATGCTCTTAATTATTAGCAGTCAACAGTGTTTATACATTTTTATCTGCATCAATATTTTTATTATATATTTTTTTATTATTAATTTAAATGCACTATTATTTCTCATGTTATTATCACACTACTAAGAATTATTCTGCATCTTGCTATGATTCTCACTTCCCCACTTACACACACATAAACACGTGTATAAAGACAGTGATTGTAGCAGGGAAGCAGTAATTTGACCTCCAGTCTGTCTGCAGCACTCTCTGAGCTGTTCTGTAAACTGTCCCGCCAGCTGCTAGCAACTAGGGCGGTCATTTACTGTCATCTGCTGGGGGGGGGGCAAGGGAATGCCACGGAGGGTGAAACATTTTGGTCTAATGACTAATAAAGAGGCAATTTTGAGTGTGGGTCTGTGTTATGTGTACGTGTGTGTATGCATTAGTTTATTAGGGGGACCTTTTGCACATGCACATATTATTTGTGTGTGTGTGTGTGTGTGTCCATGTGTGTGTGTGTATGTGTGTGTGTGTGTGTGTGTGTATGTGTGTGTGTGTGCGTGTGTGTGTGTGTGTGTGTGTGTGTGTGTGTGTGTGTGTGTGTGTGTGTTTTGTGTGTGTGTGTGTGTGTGTGTGTTTGTGCGTGTCTGTCTGTGTGTCCGTATGTGCGCGTGCCTCTTTGGGGGGGGGGGCATGGCGCACCGCCACAGACCTGTGTGAGTTGCTGTAGGGTTGTGTGTGTGTTTGCACCAGCATGCATGTTGAGTGAATGTGTGAGCGTTCAACCTGCCATTACTGGACCAGATGTTGAGTCTCTTTTTTTCTCTTTTTTTTTTTGGGGGGGGGGGGGGGATTTTACCTGGGATCCGGACCACCATCAGACAAGGGGTCAGGCCCGACCACTGAGCCACCAGCCTGGGTGCTCCTCCTCCCAGTCTGCTGGGAGGTCTGCCAGCTGCCCCTTTGGTCTCTGACCCCCTGCGCAGGGCTCTGGCTCCAGGGGGGGGGGGGGGGACGAGGGACACTGGGGCTCTGGGTCTTTGGGGCCCTTTGCTGTAGGTGGTCTTTTTTTACTGGACCAAAAATTTGGGAAAAACATTCAACAGAATCCTGTAATTTTATTACAGCAGCCAGAAGCCTGGATGGCCGAGGGGCCGAGGAACCAATAAAGCCTTGAGTTATAAAGTGGCAGCGAACGAGATGAGGCTTGAAAAAAAAAAATCCACCCATTACCATAAGCTGTTCCTCTCTGAGCACTTACATACTGCCATTTGGAGCCTTAAACGCAGAGTGAGCCGACAACAGTTTATTATTCGCGGTATATAAACAGTACATATAAGCCCCTGCCATGTGATGCAATCTAAGGGGAGGATGATAGTGAAGGTGATAGAGAGGGTGAGAGTATGTGGGGATAAACAACAAAATCGATGGATAGATGGACCACGACAGAGGGATGAGAGGGACATCGAGATGGCTGAGTGATAGAGACAGCGGCGTGACTGAATGAAAAGGGTTCGATTACCGGGAGAGAAAGGGAGGCGAGTGGAGGTGGGGGGTGGGGGCAGGGGGGGGTGGGTGATGTGGACTTAAAAGCAGTCACTGTTTCTGAGGGTTAGTCAAGTGTAACCGAACGGCCACCGTGTCTGGGAGCTAGAGTTACACACATCGCAGGGATGGCAACAGGTTCAGTGCTACCGCAGTTTAATAGGAACCACTCTTCCAGTCACTGTGTTTCTTTTAAAGCTTTACTTTTTTCGCGGCTTGTTTTTCTTTTATTCCCTGACTGCAATTAGGCTGGGATTTGTTGTCATTTCTAGACACATTCAAGTTGAATCGGCCATGAGGCTCCAACAGCGTATAGGGACTTGAGGGAGTTAAAACAGGGAATGGAGCATGAGACATACACTAGGAACTCACAAACCTGCATAATGCATATTAACTGCAAATTATATTGCCATTGCTCTGCATTACTTTTTTTGTCTTGGTTATTTTATAAACAGCAATAACAGAAACATAAAACAAACAGAAGCACACTTTTGTACTAACATTCAGAATTGCTCATTTTAAGCGTTCTTTTTATTTTTATAACATTTTTATAACATTATTTGCAAAGATCCTGTAGTTTGCAATTGGTGATATTTTGAAAGCATACACATTTAATTTCTTGTAAAAATGACTAATCATGTCACTCACTGTATGTTCATTGGTTTCCAAACTAGGAGACAATTTGTAGGATCGATGTGGCTACAATACTTGAACTCAATGACATCATTCAACAGCAAGAAGGCACGTGGACCAGATTCTGCTCACATTTTGCCCAACTATATAATTCTGAGCAACATAGCATGGCCCTCGGCCAATAAAAACATGCACGCACACACATACACACAGACGCTAACGCTAACACGCATACACATATACACGCAGATATTAACACACACATGCACACACAGAGTCGCACACACACACACACACACACACACACTAACTGAATTCACTGGCTGGTGGGGTCACGGTGGTGAGTGAGACGTCCAGGGAACTGGTTGATGGTTTGTGATTATCAATCCTCAACATCTGTTACCAGACCACCACATGTCTCAACTTTTATCTCCTCAAACTCAAGATTACATGCTATGCTACATTTTTATTTTATTTTAGATTCTCTTCAGATGTCTCTGTATTAGTGCTTTCTGTGGCTCATGACTGAGACGTGCAGGCTTGCTGGCACTAATGCACCACATTTGTTCAAATGTCGATGGACTGATTACAGATATTGTTACCCGATAGCATGTTGACCTCACAGGAACCCCATCTCCTTGGCAGAGGCTACAGAAGCCAAGTAGTAATCCTTAGGCTGTTTCATCCCATACGCTATTCTTAGCATCCCACCGATTGTTCACTAAAAGGTTTACAGAGTGAAGACAGAGTGACAGCAGCAAACAGAATAACAGTTTATTTGGTTCGTCATCATCAGTGTATAGGGCTGTGTATTTGCATGATTCTTGATATACTCATAATACAAATGCTACATGCCATTTGGTGGACACCCACATCCAAAGTGTATTACAATAGCACCGCAAGTGCATTCATCCTTGGCAAGGATGACCCCCAGAGGGAATCGAACCTCTAACCCTGGCAGTGTTAGTACCGCGCTCTATATTGTATTTTGATGTCCTCCAGAAACCATGTCCCCCCCATTCAGACACTTTCCCCCGACAGCCCCGTGTTTACATGTGGGGGGGGACACGGACGGCAGGTCAGTCAAACGCTGCCCCCTGAAAGTTATATAAATGGGCGTTTCAGGAGCCGGCGGCAGCCGCAGTGGCAGCCCGCCGGACCGCCCTTTGATGTGCCGGTAAGCGATACGTCCCGCGCGGTGAGCCCGGGGCCTCGTCAGTCAGCCGGGGCCTGTCGGCAGGCCCGCAGAGGGCACGGTCGCAAGCAGATGGCCTCCCCCTCCCTCCGGTGAGGCTTCTAACCGGGGGGGGGGGGCTTAGAACCCTAAATATGGGGGCCTTTGTTAGGTACTCACTCACCCACGCACCAGTGACATCACCACCCTCCCCCCCCCCCCCCCCCCCCCCGCCGACCCAAGGCACTTATTGTCAGACAGTCTGAGTCGGAGGGGCAGCGACGGCAGGGGGGGGGGGGGGGGGGGACTCCATATGTCTCCCGTCGGAGAGCGGTTTGTCAAGCGTGGCCGCGTCCCTGTGCAGCTGCTGGCCGACAGCCATCTTGTTTTTCGGAGGAGAGGTCAAAGAGTGAGCAGGGGAACGGCGCCGCTGAGCTGCCGCGATATACAGATGGCGCGGCGCATGCGCAGACAGACTCGCGGACAGACACGCAGACAGACACGCAGGACGGACACACTTGCGACGACACCGAAAGGCCGCGCTTTCGCCGATGCGCATTCTGCTCGAGTGAGTTTCCTCCGCTCTCCGTTGCCCTTGTAGCAGTACCGCCAAGAGAGGAGCTACAATAGACTCTTCTCACAGAGGCCATCTAAGGACAAACACAGGGGTCACTCACAGCACTAATTAGGGGTCTAATTATTTAGTTTAAACCCCAGTACAGCAAAGGAGCATGATTATTGTAAGGAAGTAAGGATATCTGTGTTTGTTCTACACCACACCTAAGGTACAATAAATATTGATTCATTTAATTAATTTCACTTATTTCACACCGATGGTGTTTGTGGACTCCATGAATTGCCCCTTTGTGACACAAACTGGACGAGCAGCTCCGTGGTGAGAATGCTGGCGAGCGGCCAAAGGAAAGTAGCGATGGCGCCGCGTTGCACACACGTAGCGATAGGACGTAGCGATGATACAAAACAACAGCCCCCCTGACACGTGTTTTGCCTGGGGGGGCGGCCGTGTCTGTGGCGGGGGGCCGGTCGCCGTGGCGACGCCCCTGCTCGAGCATCGCCCCGGCACGGGTGTTACCCGGGTGAACCTATCCGATGACACCTCCGAAACGGCAGGGGAAACGGCACAGCACTGCGGTGCAGCGTGACGCAAGGCGCCTGCACAGCAACCGAGGAAAGCGATACCCGCTCAACCCCCGGGGACCCCAGGTAAAAGCTGGTGGGCTTTGCCTCCGTGGCCCCCGTGGCCCCGCCGGGTTTGTTTTAGCTTGGGTTACCGTCCACATCTCTGCCGGGTTCTGCTGCTCGTCTTTCCTCCAGTGTCTTGCCGTTCCCATGGACCTTTGCTCTGTCCGCCCAGCGCTGACCCTCCAACCAGGAAGCCCTGCGCTAGCACAGACAGTGTGTGCGTGCGTGTGTGTGTGTGTGTCACGTGTGTGTGTGTGTGTGTGTCACGTGTGTGTGTGTCTGTGTGTGTGTGTGTGTGTGTGTTTGCCCGGGTGTGTGGGTGCATGTGTGTGCATGCATGCGTGTGTCTTTATGTGTGTATTTGTGTGTATGTGTGTCACGTGTGTGTGTGTGTGTTTGTGTGTGTGTGTATGTGTGTGTGTGTCACGTGTGTGTGTGTGTGTTTGTGTGTGTGTGTGTCACGCGTGTGTGTGTGTGCGTGTGTGTATATTTGTGTGCGTGTCGTGTCTCGTGTGTCTATGTGTGTGTGTGTGTGTGCGTGTCTCGTGTGTCTATGTTTGTGTGTGTGTGTGTGTACATGTCTCATGTGTCCTGTGTGTGTGTGTGTGTGTGTGCGTGTCTCGTGTGTCTATGTGTGTGTGTGTATGTCTGTGTGTCACATGTGTGTGTGCGTACGTGTGTATTTGTGTGCGTGTCTCGTGTGTCTATGTGTGTGTGTGTGTGTGCGTGCGTGCGTGTGTGTGTGTATTTGTGTGTGTGTGTGTGTGTGTGTGTGTGTGTGTGTGTGTGTGTGCGTGCGTGCGTGTGTGTGTGTGTATTTTGTGTGTGTGTGTGTGTGTGTGTGTGTGTGTGTGCGTGCGTGTGTGTGCGTGTGTGTGTGTGTGTGTAGACACACACGTCAGGATGGACACGTTTCTGCAGCAAGTCCCTCTGACTCAACACCGCAGCGGTGCTTTCGTCCGTCTCTTGTTTTCCTATCCATCTTCTTTTCCCTCCGCGAGGCTGAGTGTGTTCCTGTGTGCTGTGGGGTCACTGTTACTCTCTTCAACATCATAGCCTGCTCCACGGCAACGGCCAAACACGTCTCAGAGGAACGCATGGGGCCCTCAGACATGGTGAGGTCACAGGAAGAGGGCTTGACAGATACTTAAAGTCCACCTCCACATCCCATATATAAATTGTTCTTATAATTATTGTAGATGTTTTCTTCTTCTTTTTTAATACTGGCTGAGTGTTTTATCACTGCATAACGAAATGCAAAACAAAATGTTCATGAATCAAACTGAGGGTGACTGGAACATGAGCTTCAACTAAATAATGTTATAATATAACTCTGAGGAACAAACACTCAAAGTGAAGGTTAATCTCTCTCTCACACCCTTCTCTCTCTCTCTCTCTCTCTCTCTCTCTCTCTCTCTCTCTCTCTCTCTCTCTCTCTCTCTCTCTCTCTCTCTCTCTCTCCCTCTCTCGCTCTCTCTCTCTCTTTTGGTCTCCATACTAATGAATGCATGTCTGTTATCATGCATCACTGTCACATTTACAACCCCTCCTCTATTTATGTTTGCTTTGGTGCAATAACAGAGGCTCGTAGCGTTTCCTAGTGTTTTACGACACCCCCGAATACGTGCAGTCATTTACTGAAACAACACGCGTCTCCTGGAACAGCGCTCTGGTGCAGCGGCTGGAACCCCCCAGCGTGAAGGACTCCACAAGGTGCTTGTCAACACCACGAGTGGTAACTGTAACACAGTAATATTGACACACGTGAGGACATGAGCCAGGCATTATGGTCATCTGTCCAAAAATCGGAACTCTCCTAAAGCATTTTTTTTTTCCCTCTCTTAAGTTCCCCCCCCCCCCCCCCCCCTCGTCTTCAACTCAACCCATCTGTCAAGCGCCCTCAAAAGCCCCGTCGCCCGTACATTTCATGACTGTCGTCTGTCTCTGTCACTGTGTTGTCAGCGAGGTTGGAGGTCAAGCGTTTAGCTCCAGCATAGCCGGATTGGAATTGCCCAGAGGCACGAGAGAGGGAGAGAGAGGGGGAGAGAGAGAGAGAGACTGAGAGAGAATCAGAGAGAGTGAGCGAGAGAGCTCGAGAGAGAGAGAGCGAGGGATAGACAGATTGTGAAAGTGAGAGAATGGCAGTGAGAGTGTTGAAAAGCGCGAGGCGCACGGAGTCCCTGAGTGTCTTTAGTGGGCTCATTTGTTTTGAGTTTTTTCGCCATACGGTGAAAAGGCTTTCGCTCTCATTCATCATCAGGAGACCCAAATGACTACAAATGTGCAGCAGAGTGGAGGCGGCCCGTTGTAGATCACTTTACCCTCTACTCCCACTCATATCCTCAGGGGTTTGTGAAGTATTCATATGTTTAACCGGGAGATTAGCAGGACCTCGAGAACATAGTGCTATAATTAAACGCAGGGCCCGGGACGGGCACTTGATTAATAGTTATTACATTTTAAAGTATTTGCTCAGCATTATGTCTTAATACCGCGACATGATGTATTTACTCTGTTACTTTTGTCCCCTTAATGGTTTTCTCTTGTTGTTTGGAGGCTCGAGCTTGATTGCATCTCTTCAACGAATGGCCGTTGCATGAAAATGATATCAATCAATTGATTATGCAGTGGAGTAGACATGAGAATACACTTGAACAGTTGTCATGAGTAATGTCGTTACCCAAAAGGAAGATTCTTGTGTAAGTCTTGCGGTGCAGTTTGCGAATCATCAACATCACGTAGT
>JAXIVH010000067.1:0-22500 GCA_036785325.1 Urophycis tenuis
TAACGGGTCTTTGTGCCAGACAATACGTCACACGTTTTTAAGCTTCAACAGTGTGGGGGGGGGGGGGGGGGGGTCTCGAATTCCACACAAGGCGACCATGAATTTTTTTCGCTCTTGCTTAAATACCTGTCACCCTTCTTTAACGTCGGCCGTCGCGCTCCGAGCCGCGCCACGGCAAACGGACCTGAAGGAAGACAGCCACCGGGCCCCCGGGGGGCTCGGGGAGATAAGAGATGGTAGCGGCGAAAGGTGAGAGTGTCACCGCAGGGCTTTGTGCTCAGAGTGGGGGGCAGCGCCCGCCCCCCCCCCCGCCGCTCGCCAGATACGGCCCCCCGCCCCCACCTCCACCCCCACCACCCCACCCTACCCCACCCTTCCCCCCCCCGCGCCCAGACCTCCGGTTTTGCTAAGCTTTCTTTGTTTGAGCGTCAAACATCCATTTTGGCTCAGGGAGCGGCCGCTCTCGGGTTACACCCGCGCGGCTCCGAAACGTTGCGTTAGCTTAGCTCGGGCCAGCTAGCGCCTTCGGTGGGGGGGGGGGGGGGGGGGGGGGGGCGCTTGAGATCTGGAGAGTACGGCGCGAGGATGGGGGGTTGGGGGGGGGTGGGGGATGGGAGAAGGAGAGGTAATCCGATTCACCCGCATGCCTGTAAGGGCACACGGTGAAACTGAGATTGGGGCTGTAATGAAATGATCGGCTTAGGATTGATTCGCACGGCGCTGCTGGGCGGTTGCTGGGCTCGGGGTGTTGTGAGCCGCGATGCCGGGACGACCCGCGGAAGCGGCGGCCATTTTATTTCCGTCATCGCCCATAATAAAGGCATTTCTGTCTTTGTCTCCATCCCGTCCGTCTTAACGACCGTTCTTCTGTGAGCGAAGGCCACCGCTACGCTCCTGACCGCAATCGTCCCCTCTCTCGTAAAAAAGACTAATATTAAAGCCGCCACTGAGAAAGACATGGGGGGGGGGGGCTGTCCGACCCGGTTCTGCTGCCTGCACGGGTCCAGCTTCAGGGCCCGTCTTAGTGGACGGGCAGCGGGGGCTGTCATGTTAATAGAGACACCGGGCCATTTTGTTTTAATCAAAAGACTCCCGTGATCCTGAGTTCTGCGCTCCTCGCCAACGGCTGCATTAAAAGAACTTCTCACTCTGGAAGTGTGTGTGTGTGGGTAATTTGGGACAAAGGTGTAGATGTGAACTCTAATGTGGTTCCTAGATGCACTTTTTCTTTCATGCAATTTCATATGAAGTCTGATGAGAAAGACCCTGGTCCAAACCATCGGGCTGACATGTGATCATTTGAAAACGCCGCCCCCCCAGACAGGGGACCACTTATGTCGTCTGTCATCCGTTACCATGAGCTGTCCTTTTTTTAGCGCACGTCATAAAAAGTTCACCAGCCGGCCTAACAGCCACCCCCGTGGGGGGGGGGGATCCTCACTCCCACCCAGCCATCCATCTCCCGGCCCATCACCTCGCCCAGCTGAACCAGAACCAGAACCAGTAATAACCCGGGCTTTGCGTAAAAAAGGGAGCTGCGGTGGTCACACACACAGGGTGTCAGAACCGTAATGACGTGCCTCCTGATGTGAAGACACTTAGGGTGAAAACGTTGCCCCAGACCTTCCAACCCTTGTTTCAAATCTGTGTTAAGAAACTCAAGCTCTGCCCGTAAACTCATTTAGCCCGACCCCCCCCCCCGCGCGCGCGCCAAAGAGCGTGTTTGTTGTTTTTATGGCGGTTCCTCCAGCGTTAGTGGGCCGGCGACGCGGTTGCTCAGAGAACCTATAAATTCTGCCTGGCCTCCCCAATACGGGCCCTTCTTAAGAAGTCCTGCCAAGTTGAAAAGTTCAGATGTAAGAGAGGGTGGGGAAATGCGTAGGAGGGGTAGACCGTCGTAGATTAACACAAAAGAACACGAAGAGACGCTTAAAACCCAGACTGCGTACGCTGTGGCGCGCGCGTGTGTGCGTGTGGGTGCGTGTGTGTGTGTGTTGGCCCATTCGCGGCCCACTCCATTCCGAGTGCCTTTCTGTGTCAAACCCGAGCAGCGCAACACCCTACATGGCGTGACCCGGGGCCATTCTGGGGCGTTCATTTTCTTCATTACCCCTGTGTCTTCCTCCACGGCGTCATCGGTTAGTGTCAGGTGTGCACAGGGGGAGCTATTTTTAAACCTGCGGAAGGTTAATGAAAAAATACATGAACGTCTCTCTCTCCTCTCTCTCTCCATCTCTCTCTCTCTCTCTCTTTCTCTCAGGTCCGGACGCTGTTCGTCAGCGGGCTACCATTGGACATTAAGCCGCGGGAGCTGTACCTCTTGTTTCGACCATTTAAGGTATGTTTGTATGTATTAGATAGATGGCGCGGTGGCTATTCTTAGGAGCTCTCCTCTCGGCGGGCCGACGGGACCTCCATTAATGGCGATGGAGTGAATGGCAGTGGAAAAAAACCTTCTCGGGGTGGGTGGGGGGGGGGGGGGGGTTGGGGGGTGGTCCGAGCGTCGTCTCTGTGTTGGTAAAGACGAGAGTTCAGTCAAACCTCCGGACGCTTACGGGGGAGTCTTAACGGGAATAACCACCGGCTGCCCCTCCCCCTCTCCCCCCCCCCCCCCTCCCCCGATCCAAACCCCCCCGTCCGTCTGTCGGAGGGACATCGATGACGCCGTCGCGTCAGCACGCAACAAGTGCGTGCGTCAGAGCGCGCCCGATCGACGCCGTCTCGAGCGTTTGTTGTTTTTTTTTTTTGTACCTTGGATCCTCGCCCCGCGCAATAATTTGCGTTAATGGTGGCAGGGAGAGAGCGCAGTTTAAAAAAGTGAATAACGGGCGACAAACGCCGTCGCGGTAATAGCGGCGGTGAGATAACGGCCGCGACACGTCGTCTGGCCGAGCGCTCTCCATCACGCGCGGCGTGCAAAAAAAAAAAGAAAAAAAAAAAAGGCGATGGATCTTAATCGCTGCGAGGAGACGGAGGCGCCGCCACCGCCGCCGCCGCCGATCCGCTCCCATATGGCTCTCATAAAGGCCTCCCCTGACCTGTGACTCCTGCCATGTTAAGTCATGCTCGGTTAGGCTCAGCGTTGATCCGTCGCTGCGGTGCATTGGGGTCCCATTACTCAACCTCGGCCCCCCGCCCCCCTCTGAAGTGACAGGAGCCCCCCCCCCCCCCCCCCCCCGTTGACGTCCGCGGGCCGCGAGGCTGGCCCTGGCGGCGTGCCACTGTACATGTTAATTACGACGTATCTCTGTGTCCGTCTTCGGGGCCCGGGGCATCATTTCTCTCACACGCATTGTCTGTCTGTTTCCGTGTCTGTTGCAGGGATACGAGGGCTCCCTGATAAAGCTCACATCCAAGCAGGTATGTTGGAACAATCGCCCCGCCGCTCGTTTACCTCAGGCCCCGAAAAAACACAATTGAGTCGAAAGCATCTCCCCCCCCCCCCCCCCCCCCCCCTCGGCTTCCTGCTACTCCACTCGGCTGGCGCACGCTTCCCCCCCCCGTGCGTCAACGCGTCTCTCTCTTTTTTTTCCGGTAATGCTATTATTCCCCTAGCTAGCCGGGCGATCTCTCCTGCGCGAGAAGCTAGCGGAAAACCCAGGGATTAGCACCGTTTGTTTGGAGCCCACGGCTAGAGCCCGGGCGCTGCAGTGACTTGCCTGCGGCGCGGCGCGGAGGCAACACTCTGGCGGTCCCCGTGGGCAGTCGGCGCTGGTGGGATGCGACCGCATGGGAGGGGAGCTGGAAAAAGGAATTTTCAGGTGTCAAAGTGAACGCTTTGACGAGAGTGGGCTGAGTGTGTCTTCTCCCTCACTCCCCCCCTCCCCCCCCGGGAGGGGACTCTGGGCCGCGCTAGAAATGAGCTCCGCTCGGATCATTCTATGCGTTCTGTGAATTAGCGTAGCGCCCGCCGCGCTAATTAGCGTACAGCCTGACAGCCGGGGCCAATCAATGGACGGCTCCGTTTGACATTTTCATCGGTGGGGAGCTTAGGGTTGATTCGATTGGGGGGGGAGAGAGAGCCCCTCCTGGGTGCATAACGTGAACATCACGTTCACACGTTCTCCTTTGTAGAAGCGACCGCTAGCGTCTCGCTAACATCTTCAGCGCGGTTTCGCCCAGACCGGGCGCCATTGGACGCGCGATCCGACGACCACGTCTGCGACCCGACCCCGCGCGTCCGCGATCAGCCATCGCCGAGCACAATCGCCGCGGTCCCGTACCGTTTTTTTTTTTTTTCCCACGGCCCCTCGCTCGAACCTCGAACCTTTCCCTCAGGGATCGTTAAAGTAAAGTCTGTCTGTCTGTTTACCTCCGTTTACCTCTGTTTACCTCCGTGTCGAGCTAAGCCCCGCCCCCCCTTTCCATCCTTTCGCTATCGCGGCGTTCCAGGAGAACATCTGTGAGGCTGCGAGGTTCTCACGGCGGGCCGCGCGGCGACCTGCATTCTTTAGGGTTTGTTTGGCTTTCCGCGGTGACCTCTCCCAGGCACCCTGCTCATGTGAGCTTCCCCCCCCCCCCCTGACTAACGCGCAACACAAACGCGAATCGATCTCCCCACCTCTCGCCCGCTCTCTCTCTCTCTCTCTCTCTCTCTCTCCCTCCCTCCCCCCCAACTCTCTGCTCATGAGATCACACAGCCTGTCTCCATATAAAGCAAGGCAGCGTTATTGGGACCTTTCTATTTATATTCCCCTCAGGCTCCGTGCTTCTGACGTCTTTTCCTCTTTCGTTTGTCCATTCTCTCTCTCTCACTCTCTCTTGTTCTGTCTCTCTCCCAGGTCTGTTTTTTTTTCTCCCCCTCTCCTCCTCCCCCCCCCCCCCTTGGCTTCCACATTCCAGCGCTTTAGCAAGCGTTCCCGTTAGCTCGCCGTGCTAACAGCCGTGGGGCCCCATGGCCCCGGCAGGCTGCCGCGTCCCCGGCGGTGACCTTTCCCTTTCCTCCCTCCGCCTTTGTCTGTACACCCTCCACCCTCACCCCACCCTCACCCCACCCTCACCCCCATCCACCTCTCTCACTTTCACTGATCTGAACTAGTGAAGAGGGGGAGGGAGACTCTTTCTTGTGAGAGTCTTAAGTTTTCTTTTCTCCCCCCCCCCCCCCCCCCCCTCTGTGCGTCCCAAATGGGTAATCAGTCAACAGACAATTTCTTGAACTTTGATTTTTTTTTTTTTTACTCTTTCCTTTGCTTACATACCTTTTGCCGTGGTAATCTGTTGGGCTTTGGGGTGGGTGGGGGGGCTGATGGGGGAGGAGAGGGAGAGAGAGAAGAGTGATGTAATACCGAGAGTTAAAAAGTCAGTGAGAGAGAGAGAGCCTCACAACGTGCGTACTCCGCAGCGGACGAGCTAACCGGGGGTCTTTTAACCAACAAAACAGAAAAATCTCCTGACCCTTTAATCCTCCCCCCCCCCTCCCCTCTCTCTCCTACCCTCCTCGGCTCCTCTGTGTTTCTCCTCTTCTCCCCGTGTGCGTGTTTTCCACTTGTTTTCCGCTGCCCTGTTGGCCATATTTGGGCATGGAGGCTCCTCTCACCGTCTCGAGAGTGATGGACTCTCCGTGGAATTAGCTGCTCCGCGGCCTCTGGCCTCCGCTGTCCTGACCCCCCCCCCTGCTGCTTCTCCCTCTCCTTCTCCTTGCCCTCCTCTCCTCTCCCCCCCCCCACCACCTCACCCCCCCCTCTGCTCCTCTTATGCAGATTTATAAACAATAGATGAGGTGTGTATATGTGTGTGTGTGTGTTCATGGACGCGTGAACACGCGCATGTTATTTTCCTGTTTTGTCGGTGTGGGGTGCTGGGTGGTGGGGGTGTGTGGGGTGGGGTGGGGGGGGGCATGTCTATGTCACTCCCGACAGAAGTGCCGACTCAGACGTCTGCCTAAAGCTTTGGTGTTTTTGTTTTTTTTTGTTTTTTCTCTCCTCTCTCCCCCCTCTCTCTCTCTCTCTCTCTCCCCTGCCTCCCTGATCTCTCCCCCCCAGCCGGTCGGCTTCGTCAGCTTTGACAGCCGGTCCGAGGCCGATGCCGCCAAGAACGCCCTGAACGTAAGTGTCTCGCCTCCCCCCTCCCCCCGTCTCCCCCCCCCCCGTCTCCGCTCCGCTGCTCTCTCTGTCTCTCACCCCCACTCTCTTCTCTCTCTCTCTCACCCCCTCTCCCTCTGTTTCACTGCTCTCTCTCTCTCTCTCTCTCTCTCTCTCCCCAACTCTCTCTCTCTCTCACCCCCTCTCTCTCTGTTTCACTGCTCTCTCTCTCTCTCTCTCACTCAGCCCCTCTCTCTCTGTTTCACTGCTCTCTCTCTCTCTCTCTCTCTCTCTCTCTCTCTCTCTCTCACCCCCTCTCCCTCTGTTTCACTGCTCACTCTCTCTCTCTCTCACCCCCCTCTCTCTCTCTGTTTCACTGCTCTCTCTCTCTCTCTCTCTGTCTCTCTCTCTTTCTCACTCAGCCCCTCTCTCTCTCTGCGCTCTGCTGCTCACCCTCTTTCTTTCTGTCCCCCCCCCCCCCCCCCACCCCTGTCTCTCTCGCACCCTTTCTCTCTGATCGCCCGGGGGAATCGCATGATCCTCCTGAGCCCCTTGGCTCCAGATAGACATTAACCGCGCTCTACCTGGGAGCGGGTAGCGTCCGGGCCCCGGCGTCTCGGGGTCTCGGACTCTCGGGTCTTGGGTTCGAGAGGCACAAGGGGGGGGGGGGGGGGGGGGGTGTGGGTGGGTTCGATCCCCGACGTCCACAAACCGATCTCGAAACGGCAAAGCCAAAACGTGGCAGAACTCCACCTCGCTTGGTGCGTAAGCATCTGCTCGCTCGCCCAGCTCTCGGGGAACGCCGCCGTTTTTTCCCGCGGGACAACGTGAGGAGGCGGCGGCGGCGGCGGCGGCGCCCCAAAGACCGCCAAGCGACCTGGTTCTGAGCGGCCCCCGGTGCAGAGAGAGAAACCCGAGTTACAGGAAGCCAGGTTTTTTTTAATGATCAAAGTGTGAACATCAAGCGGAGCGTTCGGAACAAGAGCTCACAAAGGCCTCGCCTTTTTTTCCGGTGCGTGTCTTGTCTTCAG
Source organism: Urophycis tenuis (assembly GCA_036785325.1). Taxonomy (NCBI): domain Eukaryota; kingdom Metazoa; phylum Chordata; class Actinopteri; order Gadiformes; family Phycidae; genus Urophycis; species Urophycis tenuis. The sequence goes on from JAXIVH010000067.1 coordinate 7,052, forward strand.
CGCAACCCCGCTTAAAAATAGAAGATACTTATCCGGGATTTGATTTGTAATCTCACCTGTTTTTCAAATGTGATCGCCGGCCGTAATGAGCCAACGTGCTCCGCACGAAGACTCTTTGATGGTGGTGAATGGTCTCGCTATGAGCTCACCACTAAGTCCACTTCCCTTTTTTCCTTAACGCGAAGCCACAGAAGTGGACCCACGCATCCCTCAAAACGACTGCACGCCGCGCGCTGAAAGACCCTCCGAAGTAGCTCGTTTTGTGTGGAACCCGTCGCGTTTCAACCACTGGGAGGTTTTTTGGGGGGGGGCGTCGTGGTTTGTTTTTATTTTAGGTGTTCCTCAAAGGCGTCAGGGCGTAGGGAGAGCACAGGGGGAGGGGGGGGGGGGGGGGGGGGGGGAATGGAAATGATGGCGTTGTTGTGAACGCACGTCTGTTGTGATGCGGCGTGCGGAATCACTCGGTGTGGGGCCTGAGAATAGTACGACGGCGCTTGTTGTTTTCGTGGAAAACGAGGGCTGCGTCCCCGTGGGTTCGTATGGAGATAAGCCAGGTTCTCCACAAACATCCATCTGCATATTGAAATGTGGGAAAAGACACAGGGATTGAGAACCAAGTTTGAAGAAAAGGAAAAAAAAACAACCCAGAAGAGAAAGGCATCTGGGGAGGACAATATTTTCCCAGTAAAACGCGGCGGATAAAACGGAGCTTTACCTTCGCAGCGCCGGGATTTGCATTATTCAATTCGACCGCCATCACTCACCCGGCATCTCGCATTAGCGGGTGGGGGGGGGGAATGGAAACAAACCTCCCCCCCCCCTCCCCCCCTCCCCAAAACAAAAGAATGCGCAGCACATTGCATGATAAGCTGTCCCGGTCGTCCGGGCTCCCCCCCCCCCCCCCCTCTCTCTCTCTCTCCCCCATCTCCCCCGCTCTCCTGACAGGCCTCTCCCCGGCGGGGGAGAGCGCCACGGAGGCCTCATTACCCCGTCCCCGTAAACCATTATCCCCCCCCTCACGGCTGCGCGGCCGGGAGGCTGCGAGCGCGGTGAGCTCCGCTGAATCCCAGCTAATTCTCCTCCCTTCATGAGAACCACCACCACCACCACCACCGCCACCACCACCGCCTCCACTACCACCACCACCACCACCACCACCACCACCTCCTCCACCACCACCACCACCTCCTCCTCCACCGCCTTCACCACCACCGCTGACACACCCTCCACACACCCCTCCCTCCCTCCCTTGTTTGAGCTCAGCTTTTCTGCGGGCCTGCGGGGACAAGCCCCCGGAGCCTCCAGATCATAGATCACCTCCACCCTAGCGCAGCCTCCTCTCCTCACTGCCTCAGGTTCACTCGGCACACTTAAACACTCCCCGGCCGCAGACGGCTGGCTCTCCATCGCGTTCGCTCATCGATCGGACCGCCGCGCGCTTTTCCTTTGAAAGCTCCCGTTTGTGTTTGTATATATAGCTATAGATCTATATCTATATCTGGATTTAGATATAGATTGAGATATATATATATTTATACGAAGAAAGGCTCTCAAATGAGGTTGATGACCGGGCTGCCCGAAGGTTGTGCTCCGAAGCAAGGACACTGACTCGCAGCTCTTTTATCACCTGATGATAACGATGAATAAAGCGTCTGCATCCCTTTTTTAAAGGGGACAACTCAATCCTACGAAGGACAAATGAGTGACCGAGGTGGCCGTGTGTGAAGGGAGGGGCTGTCCCGCGTTGCCCCCGGGTCATGACTTTGAGTGACACCTGCAGCGTATGTGGGGTGGGGCGGGGGGCGGGGTCACAGGGAGGGGAGGCGGGGCTTGTGGCGTCTCATCTCATCTCGGGCTCCAGAGGTGCACGGTGTGTCATGTGACTAACGCAATAAGACCCCTGCACATTCATTCTCATTCCAATTTGGTTTGCGTTTAACGAAGCACAAAGGTAGACAACCGAACACGATACTTGTAGTTAAAGGATATAACGCATGAAGGTAATTCATTCACTTATTTGGAAAGTTGTTTTGTTTGCTGCTCTTACCGCGTTCAACATCTGCAAAGATCAGAGCCACAGAGTTTGGTCCCCACACACACACACACACACACACGATGCCTCACACACACACCAACCCACACGTGATATCTCACACACACAAACCCACCCACACACACACACACACAGAAAAGTCATAGTCTGTTCTAGAACAAAGATGTATCGTGGTTATTAGTGATAGAATCTGTCTCTCAAACTCATTCCAAAAATAATCCCGTAACATCTGTTTGCCCCAGAGGAGTCAAATCAAATCAGACCCGAAAATTTACAAAGAGAGAGAGAACAAGAGACAGAGAAGCAGAGTGTGAGAACGAGACAAGAGACCGCGCGATTGAGAGCGTGTGAGCATGCGAGTGAGCGAGAGAGAGTTTGTGTACAAAGCCTTAAGTTCTCCTCTGCTGACTCACCTCGGACCCCCAGGGAGTTCGCTTTGACCCGGAGATCCCCCAGACTCTGCGCCTGGAGTTCGCCAAGGCCAACACCAAGATGGCCAAGAACAAGCTGGTGGGCACCCCCAACCCCCCACCGTCCCAGCAGAGCCCCGGGCCCCAGTTCATCAGCAGAGACCCATGTGAGTACCCCACCCCCCCCCCCCCCCACCCCACCACCCCACCACCCCGTCTCCCCTTCCTCCCCCCTCTTGACTGCCTATTAGCACGGTTTTGTCTTTCAATTCTGTCTGAAGGGAGTGAGGGGAGGGCGAGGGGGACAGATGGGGTGTGTGTGGGTGTGGGTGTGTGTGTGTGTGTGTGTGTGTGTGTGTGTGTGGGAGGGGGGGGTCTTCCCCACTTGGCCTGTTAGCATGTTACAAATACTTGTGTGTTGGCTTCCAGCTGTCCGCGTGGCTCAGGGGGGGCGGGGGGGGGGGGGGGGGAAGTGTTGGGGGTACGGGGATTAATCCCACATGAGCGGCAAACGCTTGTGTGTTTGATAACGGCTTCTTCTGCGATCTGGTGTGACGCGGACGATTGTAATGGCTTCTTAACGATAATCCTCGACAGAATCACACCCCAACTCCCCCCACCCCCCCGGCCCAGCGGTCGGGACGAACTTCCCATCGCAAACCCTGCTCCCCTTGGCCGTTCGAATAGAAGAAGAAGAATTACTCTTTTGATCCCGCGAGGGAAATTTGGTCTCATTTAACCCAATCGTGAATTAGTGAAACACTCAGAACATAGTGATGATGGTGAGGCGAAGCACACACTTACACCCGATGCAGTGAGCTGCCCGCAACAGCGGCTCTCCGGGGAGCAGTGAGGGGTGAGGTGCCTTGCTCAAGGGCGTGCACTTCAGCCGTTCGTACTGGTCGGGGTTCGAACCGGCATCCTTCCGGTTACAAGTCCGAAGCCCTAACCAGTAGGCCGCGGCTGCCCCAAATAGCACGACTCGGGCCGACGGTACGCTTTTCAGAGCGCCGGCACGGCATTCGGACATTAATTTGCTTCACATTCAGGAGACTCACGGTGGGCTCATGGATTCGTAGGCTTGACAACTGTGCCGGGTTTTTTATTATTCTGTTATTTAATTTTTTACAACACGTATCAAAGCCGATTTAGCATCGGTGGCCGTTGGCCAAGTGGTGAGTAACATGATCGATGTGTCTCTTTGTCGCAATCCCATTGCTGTGAGCTGTCATGAATCACGACAGAAGCATTGCATCTGCAAATCTTTAACCGATCCACCAAACCAAACACAAACGAATCTTTAGCCATTCCACTGCTTTTTCTTCTTTTCTTTTTTTTTTGTTGCACCCCTAAAGCAAACATTTGCGCTCATCTGTGTGCCTTGGTCGAGGCTGGCCGGCGTTAGTACTGGGAGGTGTGCTTCGGTTGAGCGTTCGCGAGCGCTAAGGTTAAACATTCCAGCTGGCGGTTGAACATTGTCCAAAGCTGCAGTCGTTCGCATTCTTCCAGAATTACCGTAGCGCACCGTTATCGTAGCGATCTCCTGGCTCGACCCAGGGGCGTGGAGCCCTGCCCTGGAACCCGGGAGCAAGGCAATCACAAGCGTTGTGACGTTGTCGACGAGGGGGGGGGGGGGGGGGAAGGGAAATGCACCTTTTACCCTTTTTAAAAATAACCTCTTAATCGGACTCAGTCTGTTTTCGTTTTTTGCCCCCCCCCCCCCCAACTTTTAGTGGATGTGATTTGTGTGGAACTTGTTTGCTGTGGAATTTCCTGAAAGCAGACGAGGAGGAAGGATACTGAGTCTTACCAAAGAAAATGGCCGCGTCGCAGCTCAGGGGTGGAAGATGTGCGCCTTGAGTCCGGTGCCCAGAATGCCTTTGACCGTAGAGCCCCTCACACCCCCCCCACCCCCCTGCTGTCGTCACACCCAACCCTAAACGTCTCTCCACCTCTTCGCCTGCCCGAGGAAGCCACACTTCCAGATGGCCGCTGCCACCGCCGCCACCACCACCACCCTGCCACCACCACCTCTGGCCCTTTCTTCCTCCCTCCCTCCCTCCCTCCTCCTCCTTCTTCACCACACCACACACAGCCCAGCTCTCCACCTCACCCGCCCCTCCTTCCTCCTCCTCCCCCCCCCCCCCCCCCCTCCTCTGTCCACAGATGAGCTCACAGTGCCGGCTCTTTACCCAAGCAGCCCGGACGTGTGGGCCTCCTACCCGCTCTACCCAGCGGAGCTGTCGCCGGCACTCCCACCCGCTTTCACCTACCCCTCCTCGCTCCACACTCAGGTAACCCCCGCCCGCACTACCCCCACCCACCCCCACCCCCCACCCCACACCCACCCACCCATACAGCCAGCCTATCCCCCACTCTATCCCACCCTTCTGGTTCTTTGTCTTTTTCTCTGCACCATCACCGCTCCCCCCCCCCACCCAACCCCCTTTCCGCCTTTGGCCCCGCCCACCGCACCACAAACTCCGCGTCCTTTCCTCGGAAGCTCCCCCTGGCGACGGCGACGCTCAGCGTTGCTATTAACCGCGCGGTGACATCATCCTCAGGGTGACATCACTCTCAGGGGGCAGACAGCAGTCCTCTGTTGCTACAGCGGTCCTGCAGTGTTTTTTTTCGTGGCGGTGTATTTACAAAAAAAAAAAAAAAAAAAACGCGCCTCTTCTCGATTCAAGGGGCATCACTCCCCAGGGGCTCTCCGCACACGGTTCCGTTTACGACGTCGTTTGAATGACTCAACGCGAGTCTCGTCGGCCGCTCAGGACGGAAGTCCGACGACGCGCGTCGCCCCGTGTGTCGAAACAACGAGTGGCGTTTGTGAAGCCCAGAGGACAGACGCAGCGCCCCCGCTCACAGAGCCCACCCACCACCAGAGCGCTGGCCGGCTGGCCCAGGCCAGGTCAGGTGACGCGTCATGTGACTCACGGGGGAGATGAGTAAGACCCGCTGTGATCGCCGCACGCTGTGATCGAAGGCACGTCTGAATAACGGACACGCTCATTGCTCGCCGTTGAGCACCGTCCTTCTAGTAAAATCGCAAATCCCTTTTTTTTTTTTTCCCTCCCTTCTGCGGAAAATTATACTGACCCAATTACACTACTGGGGATCAGAGGAGGCTCAGGTACCGTGGGAGAGTTATTGATCCACAAGACCACCGCCGTAGCGCTGTGTTTGGGCGGGAGCTGTCACAGTACCAGCCTCCCACCCCCCTACCCCACCCCCCTCGCTCTGGGATGGGGTGGCTCGTGACTCAGAGCAGGCTCTGCTCCCAGACCCCCCCCCCCCCCCCCCCCCCCCCCTCACACCACAGAGCTCCTGTTTCCAAATCAAAGGGAGGAACGGAGGGTTGGCGCGTGTGTGGCTGAGGGTTTCCGTGTGGTCCCCGTGGTTGTTTTCTGGCTGGCGGCGCCGTGGGTTCGGGGGGGGGGGGGTCCCTGCCGCGGGGCTTCGTTAGCGTGTTAGCATGTTCTCCATGTGTAATGCGGGGCGACTCGTGCGACTTAACTTAGCGCCGGCTTGGCCCCCGGCGATGGGCGCAGCCCGAGCCAGAATCTGTTGATGATGTCAGAATTTGAAATGAGAGCCGAGGCTGATTCTGCCTTGTTAGGCATTATTCTGTCAACACTTGGGTGTTTGCGGGGCGCATAAACACACACACACACACATCGAGGAATATTTGGAGTACCCCCTTAATTGGATCACGTGCACCATGACATATCCATGGTGGTTTCAAATAGCTGCTTACAGTGTGTTGTGCGTGAGCAGAGCGCCAAAACTAATGTGTTTGTGTGTGTGTGTGCGTGTGCGTGTGCGTGTGTGTGTGTGTGTGTGTTTTCAGATCCGCTGGCTCCCACCTGCAGATGGAACTCCACAGGGATGGAAGTCCAGGCAGTTCTGCTGAAGTATGTGTGAGTAACAGTACACACTCACACACACAGACACACACGCACGCACGCACGCCCATACACCTTACCAACACGGCTATCAGTAAGTCAGGGATCATCCAAGACTAGGTGTGCGAAGAATGATGTCCGACGCGTAGCCAAGATTAGATAGCCAAGTTTGCCCTCCCAGACACAGTATTGCTACGACATTGGGCCTCTGCAAACCGTCTACATTTCACAAATGTCCAAATTCCCTCAAAACATGTGCATTCAGTGCTTCACATTTGTGCACAAGTGTGCCTTCCCATGATCACACTCCATTAAACCAAACGCTTTGCTTCCCGAGAAGCTTTATTTCATGGGGAAGAGAGCAAAGGGAGGAAGGGCGCAAGGAGGGGAAGGGAGCAAGGAGAGGAAGGCGCAGCGGTGGAGACGCGGACACTCAGGCGAAGCTAAACAGTACTCCAAGGCTACTCTTGAGAGATCTTAAAACCAGGAGAGCGGTGGGTGTGCGGTTGGGGCGGGGCGGGGGAGGGTGGGGAGGGTGGGGGTGGGGGTGGAGCTCAGCGCTTTCTGCTCTCCCCCCGTCAGATCATCGTGCGCAGCTCGGCGCTGCACTTTGCCTCCTCTCTATTGATGTCATGGCTCCCCCCTCAGATGGGGCGAGATCAAAGCCGGCGACCCAAACAGAATACACAACCCGACCCGAGGCCGCGGCCGCGCTCCATCCCATGCTGATCGAGGCACAAGCGCCGCTCCGGACGGAGCAGTGAGGCTGATGGGTCGGTGTTTTTTCCGCGTGTGACCTGTTGATTGGTTAATTAACCACAGATTGTCCCCTTCAGAGGGGGGGGGTTCCTATGTGATCCGTCCCATCGGTCTGTTATTTGGTGCGACGCTGCTGTGTGTGTGCAGAATCCCACGTACAAAGTAGAAATATGTCTACTGGTGGGTCTACAGTTAGAAGAAGAAGAGATACAAGACCGCACCACACACAGTTGATCAATTATGATCAGTCAGAGATGTTCTCTCACAGTCCTCCTCACACCAGGGAGACGGCAGCGAGGCCTCAACAAGTTCGTCTGCCGTCTGGGTTTTTTTTTTTTTCGTTAGCGGGGCGCGGCGGCCACACACCGCTGGGCCCAGTGAAATCGTATTTATGGTTTAATAACATAGCATCAAATAACATGTCGTAACTTACGGAGCCGCGCGCTAACATTTTACACCACACGGGCCGACCGCGCTTATTACACCGCCGTTGCCGCGGAGTCGCGCTGCTTAATTTGAAAGGTGTAAAATGGCCGACCCTCGCGGAGGATGTTATGGCCATCGAGGCCGGCTGCTTTATGCCTTTCCTTCTGTACGTCCATAAGGGGCCACTCCAAACCAGTATTAGACTGTGTGTGTGTGTTGGGGGGGGGGGGGGGGGGGGGGGACTGGGAGCGGCCGGCGAGGTTGTAACAGGAAACGACAGCCCAGCTAGCCATAATATGTGGGATGATGCGGCAATGTCCCATTTCCCCCCCTCTTGAAACACGCGTCAACAGCTCAGAATGTTCCAGGCCTCCTGTTTATGAAGCGGCGCTCAGCCGTTGTTTGTGTCCCTCCTCTCGTCGCACAAGACCCCAGACTAACATCTTCTGTCGGAGGCGCCGGCGCCATTAACTTTTTCATTCGGCAGCAGAACAACAAATCTGCCGCTTTGTCCCGGTAGCGGCGGGGCCTTTCGTCATGTCCCGTCTGTGCACATCCATTTAGCAAGATTGAACTCACCTGGATTTGTGAAATGTTTTTAATGGGCGGTCTTTGTCTTTTTTACCGCCAGCGCCTCGACATCTCCTTCCTCACAAGCCAACTGTTATTACTCCTCCTCCTCCTCCTCCTCCTCCTCCTCCTCCTCTTCCTCTTTAAATAAGCTCTCCCTGCGAGTGATAAGAGGCGGGTAATTAGGTGATACACTTCAATTATGATTTTCCTTTGCTTTCCTGGTGCGTGTTTTTTCTTCGCATGCCCTTGAAAAGCGCCGGCCTGTGAACCGGTCAAATCTGCAAGCTCATGTTTTATTTGCTCTGGCAGATGGACTGCGCCCCAACCCCCCCCGTTCAGGCAGATTTTGGAACGACCTGGCCCGGGTTGGGCCAATCACAACAGTTTATCTAATAGTGGGCGGGTTTGATGCGATGGCCATACAGAGAAACACTGTGGAAGCACTTCTGTAAGGGATGGGCACGCCGCTGACTTCCTCCATGCAGCACATACTCATGGTTTTGTAGTTTTTGTAGTTTTTGTAGTTTTTATTGTTTTGTGGCATTCCCACCCCGTTGACTAATGTCCGCCCTGCGACCGTCCCTATATGAAATGTTACATGGTGGCAAGAATGGAAACAAACGTGGCCACCATTACATGGTTTGGGGAGAAACCTGAAATATAAGTAAATATTATATATATTTCAAACTTAATGTTGTTAAGCGTATGCTTACAACAACGTGCTGAGAGAGTAATGTTGGACAAAACTACAGAAGAACTAAGTACAAAATCACATCATTATTTGAAAGCCAAGAACAAAATAATTGTGTCTTTATTTAATCACTAAGAACAATAATCATTCCGATATGTGATATCCCTCAGTAAAGATGCATACCTCTGATTTGTTCAACCTAACACAACGTGAATCGAGTTAGGAACACCAAAGACACCTGATTTGCACTAGTAACCAGTTGGCAATTGTTCAAAAGGGTATTTTCATCGTCAGCGTTGCTCAAAAGCCGGGTGCCCTTTGATGAGGGCAGGGGAGACGGGCATAACATCAGAGATATGCTCTTTGCCCCGGCCCTAGTCAAACAGAACAGTGTCGACTAGCAGATAAAAACTCCCCAGCAGCCACAGAGCAAGGCAAATCTCCTTCCTCCCAGTCTGTGTGTATCTTCTTTGCTTACCCTCTGTGCGTGGATGTGTGTGTGCGTGCGTGTGTGTGTGTGTGTGTGTGTGTGTGTGTGTGTGTACGTGCCTGCGTGCGTGTGAGAGTGTGTGTGTACGTGCGTGCGTGTGAGAGTGTGTGAGTGTGTGTCTGTGTGTCTGTGCATGTGTGTGTAAGTGTGTGTGTGTGTACGTGCGTGCGTGTGAGAGTGTGTGAGTGTGTGTCTGTGTGTCTGTGTGTGTAAGTGTGCGTGTAAGTGTGTGTGAGAGTGTGAGTGTCTGTGTGTGTGTAGGCTTAGTCGGCGCCAGTCACAAAACACCCCCCCCCCCCCCCTTTCCTGAGGAACCCTGGACAGGAAAAAACATGTTCCCTTCAGCCCTGAGGGAGGCAACAGAAGGGGGGGGGAGAGAGAGAGAGAGAGAGAGATAGAGAGAGAGGGGCGGTGGGGGGGAGGAGAGATGAGAGCCGTTGTCAATCGCTACAAGCCTGGCAGTGCCGTCTCCTTAACCCCCGCGACATTGGCTGGTCTATTTTGAGGAGCTGATGAACATGAGGTTGCGAGTGACAGCCCGGCGGGCGGCGGCTCACTGGGGGCAGACAGCACACAGGAGAGACGACGAAGGAGGGGCGGCGGCGGCGGCGGCGGCGGCGGCAACGCACCGGCAGGCCCCACGCGTCGAACCTGCGCGGACAAATCGAGACACGGAGCCCCCCCGCGTGACTTCCCTGCAGGGTTTGCCGCCTTTGGTGCCCCAAAAAAAAAAATGCGATGGGAAAATGGGGAAATGTGAACGCAGGCTCTTCCCTTCCAGAGTCCCGGTCCTCCCGCCATGTTGGTTTTCCGACGGGGGCCTCGTCTGGACGCCTGCAGCCATCTTGGAACGGGGGGTGGGGGGGGGGACGCGTGACGCACGCCTTGTGCTTTTGCGGGGGATTTCTCCCCCTCAGGGACCGTCTCAGACAGGAAGGGAGTGAAGGGAGGGGGGGGCGGAGGAGGAGGGGGGGTGGAGGAGGAGGAGGAGGGCGGGGCTAAGCGGAAGCGGTCATTACTCTCGTCCTATCACACGGAGAGGAAGTGGGACTGGCTGCTCTGACCGGCCGGTCCTAAACAACAACATCCCCCGCATCCGCCGTTTCATGGCGATGAGTGTGTGTGTGTGTGTGTGCGTGAGTGTGTGTGTGTGTGTGAGGATACGGGCCGCGTTGAGACTCAGATGTGTATCTTAAATACAGGCCCCTCGGCAGTAAATTACATGGCAGGGCGAACCGCGGCCGTCAGATGTGGAGCTCAACATGTACACAACCCCCACCCCCCCACCCCCACCCACCACCACCCGTCACCCACCCCCACCCACCCTTCACCCACCTTCACGGAGGCAGACTGGCACACCCCCATGCGCGTGCACGCGGGGGGGAAATGTACTTTACGTGTCGTGTGTGTGTGTGTGTGTGTGTGTTTGGTGTTCAAACCATGGATGGATCTGTTCCGTCAGAGGACTGTTTGTTAGTGATGCTGAACACCCTACCCCCCCCCCCACAGAGAGGCTGAAGTGGTAGCCCCCCTTCAAACAGGGAAACTCCAGACTCACTCGGCGAGTGCGCGGCCCGGGGAAAAGCTTGCGGTCTCTGAGTGAGCTATCGAGGGGGTGGGGGGGGCTTTGGTTCCAGGTTAGCCCAGAGTCTGATGCGGAAGATCTCCCAGCGTGGGAACGTTGGGTTTCAACCCCCCCCCCCCCCCCTCCCCCCCGGCGCGCAAGTCAGCCAGCGGAAATGTGAAGTTGTTTTGCGGCGTCTCGGATCACCGCATGGGGGGGGGGGGGGGGGGTCTTACGCCCCTGGTGTATTTAAGAGTTTCGCGGAGAGACGCCGGCTGCTCACCTGTCGAAGACGGCCACCGCATCCCCCCCCCCCCCCCCCCCACATGAACGTCTGAAGCAGTTGAACCGCGGCTGGCAACACTGACCTTTGGGTTGGGTTGTTGTTGTTTAAAGGATAACTCTTGCGTTTACTCTTTGTGTGGCGTTTTTTTTTTTTTTTTTTCTGGAGAACGTGCGGAGATTCTGCTGACTTCCACACAGACAAATCAGTGGACATTGATGCCCAGTGAAGTAGAGTAAAAGTCACCGCGGATTTTCCACCTGAAAACACATGTCGCAAGTGCAGCGTGTGTGTGTGTGTGTGTGTGTGTGTGTGTGTGATGACATTATGCACCTGGGTTAGTTGAGAGCAGGGGTATTGTGCATCTCTCGCTGTCTCTCTCTCTCTCTCTCTCTCTCGCTCGCTCTCTCCCCCTCCCTCCCTCCCTCCCCCCTGGGGGGCACATTGGCCAATAGCTGGACAGAGCCAGAGGTTCCTGAGTAACTACGGACTACCTCCCACCAGGGAGCTGGGGGCCAGCTGAGGCCCTCTCTAATAAGATGTAGGACACACAGACACGCAAAGTCACTCATCCAGTCAGTCATGCACGCACACGCACACACACACGCACGCACGCCCGCACACACACACACACACACACACACACACACACACACACACACACACAGTTACTCATCCAGTCACACTCATGCGCACTCAAACGAGCACACACACACACACACACACACACACACACACACACACACACATACAAACACACACACATTAATTCCAACACACACACACACACACGCAGACACGCATACAGTGTGTGTGTGTACAGTGTGGCCTTGTTCCGGTGCTGGGGTCTGTGGGATCAAGACACATGTCAACAGCTGCATTCATCACCCTGCCCCACTGGCTGTTAGCAGCATGGGGGGGAAACACAGTCTGCCCCCGCAGGCTCTTGCACCGGAGCAAAGTTTCTCAAGCCACGCCCCTCTCCCGCCTCTCCCCGCCTGACCCCCCCCCCCCCCCTCGGCAAACCAGGTGAAGCCGCCCCTTGTTGCCGACGCCCTAGTCCGCCCTTCACCCTCAAGTCGCTTCCCTCGCGCGGTGGTGTCTTGTAATGTTGTGATGTCACAGCTGTGATCGCCCCCCCCCCCCCCCCCCCATCCACGCCGTACCAGAACGCCAGATGGACGCCCCTCCCCAGATAAACGCCACGTCGGGTGGCATTAAACCCTTCCAGCTGACCCCCGCCCCCCCCCCCCCCCCCCCCTCGTCTCTCCTCACAGTCCTGCTTCTACTCCGGCGCCCCCCAACGTACTCCTTAAGTCACCCATTGAGCCCACGAAAGAAACAGACGAAGGAAACAGCCAATCACTAAACCTTCCCCGTGATCCGCCCGGACGGGTTCAATGATCAACCCCCTCGCGGCCCGGCGTGCCCTCAGCTTGAACCCGGCGCCGGCCGCCGCTCCCGCGCCCAGCCGAGCGTCCGGGGGACACGCATCGATTCCCCCGCCCCCTCGAGTGCGTTTGGCGTGCGGAGGCGTGCCCGGGCATGTCGCCGCCTTCCCCGGCCGCACCAGAGGGCTCTCTGGTCTCCCCCCCCAAACCCCCAGCCTCCACCCTCTTTTGTTACTTTCATCCCCGTCTCCCCCGTCCCCGACGCTGTGATTGGTCGTGAGGCTTGAGCCGCGGTGCCGACTCCTGGGAAGGACGGCACGGTTCTGGTTCAGAGCTCCAGGAGTACTGATCCGAGAAGTGGACCGCAGAGAGCTGGGGAGGGTGGTGGTGGTGGTGGTGGTGGGGGGCGGGGGGGGGGGGATTGTGGATTTGTGGATTGTGGATTGTGGGACGAAGGCAACCAAGAGTTAATGTGAACACAAATATTAGTGTGGCTTAAAAGTTGATCATTAACCATTCAGCTCTGCCCCCCGCCCCACTTGGGACACACAAAAGGGCTACCCAGGAGCCTGGGAACGTGACTCATCTGCTCATGCTTTGTTGGCTCTGGCATATTCCTCTGGTCCATATTCCTCTGGTCCATATTCCTCTGGTCCATATTCCTCTGGTCCATATTCCTCTGGTCCATATTCCTCTGGTCCATATTCCTCTGGTCCATATTCCTCTGGTCCATATTCCTCTGGTCCATATTCCTCTGGGCCATATTCCTCTGGTCCATATTCCTCTGGTCCATATTCCTCTGGTCCCCCCCCTCCTTCTGTTCAAACAGATTTCCAGCAGCCCGGCTCGGGCCGCTCACAACAGTTTCTCTGGCGTGGGACGGGTTTACTACACGGCCATGGTGGCTGCGAACGATTGCTGCCGTGTGTGTGTGTGTGTGTGTCACTGTTTGTGTGCGATATGCGTTTTGGTATGTACCGTTGAATTGGTCTGGCGTGGTCGGGCTGGAAACCCCAAAGAGATGAGACGATGATCCCATAGAAAAATGGACAGTGTGAGTGAGTGTAAACAAAATAATTTCAATACACAAGGACGTCTATCTGTTAACTTGTTTAATCCGTCCCAACGATTTTTTTTCCAAAAACAAGTCCATTAAAGCTGATAAATAATTCACCTGCAGGAAGGAAACCTGAACTGCACGGACCGCCGTATAGCACACACACACACACACGCGCGCGAATGGGGGGGGGGCATGGTGATGTCACTTCCTGTCCGCTCTGACCACGAGCGAGGTCCTGACTCTGGTTTGCGGTGGTCTGACCCGAGGCCGATGTCCTCCTCCCCTCAGGTTCCTGATGTGTGATGGTGGTCGTGGTCGGCCATGAAGGAGGTTGCTGCTGTGTCTCGTGTCCCGTTGGTTCAAAAAAAATAAAAACTGTCACCACCCCCCCTCCCCCCCTCCCTCCCCCCCCCCCAGGACGACTCAACCCCGATGCCCCCCCGCAACAAGCCGGGACCACCGGTAAGTGACGACACAACCGACCTAGCCTAGCGCAGCCCAGCCCAGCCTAGCCCGGCCTGGCCTGGTCTAGCCTAGCATGGCCTAGCCTAGCCTAGCCCAGCCTAGCCTAGCCTAGCCCGGCCTAGCCTAGCCAAGCCTAGCCTAGCGCAGCCTAGCCTAGCCCAGCCTGGCCTAGCCTAGTCTAGCCCAGCCAAGCCTAGCCTAGCCTAGCCTAGCCCAGCCCAGCCTAGCCTGGTGATCCTGTAGTGTGATCAGAAAATAGGGATTCACAAAACCAAAAACCAAAAACCAAAAGACAGATGTGGCCGAGAGTATGCCAGTGCCACAGACATCTGCTGCAAGTAGCTGCGGGCAAACAGTTGTATTGACTCAGTGTGCTCAGTTTTCACGCGTGCATTTTGGTATGCACGTTCCCCGATCAGCGCACGGGCAGACTTTTGAATTATTTTGAATATCTCCACATTATGCCGATTAAGCGCGTAAGAAATAAATAGAGCGAGGAAAAACAAATGTTTTGTCGAGGTGCACTCACGTGTGCGTCTGCCGCGATTGTTTGTGCATGCACAGACCGATGGGCTTCTGCCAGTGTCAAAACCATCCCTCGTGATTCAATTAGTCTACATGTGTATCTGGTTTGGCTGGTTGTGACCATGGCAACCCTCTCTCCCATCTCTCTCTCTCCCTCTCCCCCACTAACCATGTCTCCCGGTGTCTCTCTCTCTCTCTCTCTCTTTCTCTCTCTCTCTCTCTCGGTCTCTCCTGGCAGGCAGCAGCAGAGTCTCCCGGGCCTCAGGACATTGTAGACCCTGCCTCCATCACACATCGACCCCCTCCCTCCCCTTTTTTTTTGTACTGTTACATACTCCAGAATCACTGGTGGCACCTTGGCTACACAAACCATAATGCCTTGTTTTTAGGTACCCGCGCGAAAGGTACAAGACTGCACCAAACCGCTAGTTAGCTTAGCCCCCAAAACCGGGTTCAGGCTTAGCGCCCTGGTTTACCCGGCGCTGAAGTTTTTAGCCCCAATCTGATCCCCACATCCTCACCTTATGCAGTCTGTTTGTTTTTCCTCCTGAGTTGAAGGCCTTTATGTGACTCGGTGTGACCAAAGTGCTTCCGGATGCTGTTCTATAAACTTCTTGTTCATATACTATTCTGTATATCATTCATGTTAATGTTCTTATGATTATTATGAAATACATGTTCCAGCATGACTTTGCAAAGAAGAAAAGACAAAAAAACAACAATGTTGTACATTTGGAGATATTTTAAAGAAATACAAAAAAGGTATTTTTGTAATCCAGCCACTGTTTTAAATTGTTGATTGGTTCATGTTGTGTGCTGTGTGAGGACGCCGTTTGTGCGCCTCGAAACGT
>JAXIVH010000067.1:27500-52651 GCA_036785325.1 Urophycis tenuis
TCAACCGCCCCTGTGGTTGCGCAATCCCCCCCCCCCCTGCCCCCCAGGCACGGAGACGTCTCTTAGCAACCGACCCTGACGACACACCTTTGCAGGTTTCACAGCCAGGGTGATAAGCCACCGGTCTTCAGGAACAAAGGCTTTCTCCCCAACCTAAAAAACAAAGTGCCCTTGATGTGTAGGGAGCGTGGATGCTCACGGCACGTGTCCGGCCTGTTTTTATTATGTAAAGGAAATATTGCTACTGCCTGGCCATGACACAGTAGAACTACAATATGAACTTTGTCATCTGAATTCTTCTTCAGGACGTTTTTAAACATGCGTTTAGTTGGTGAATGACATTCGTCTGTCATTTACCCACTGAAAATATCCACTAACTCCACTAAGAGCTATGCTACCCAAATGGAGGACTTAACTTTCTGCTATCTGGTCATTCAATTCAAAATAAAGGGAATAAAAATAATCCCAGGAGACTCGCTTGGGTGGCTGGCCACTTCTAACGTACAATGGCCTTGATCATATGTGGTTTATAATGCCATGAAAAGGTACCGGATGCTCTGCTGGGGGTCTGGGGGCTTCAATCGATTCTCTTTGTGTCTCGTTGCGTCAATCAAGATAATAGGGTTTGGTATTTGTCTGCGCTTTGGAAAAGCAGACGAACTGGTACGTTTGTGTGGGACTGTTAATCCTTTTTTTTTCGCCTCCTTGTTAAAACCCTGACGACATCGGTTGGTTTAATTCGGTGCTTCAACTGTTTAATTCAGAGCATCGCCGAATACGTGGCTACAGGTTGACCCCTAGTGGCTAAATGGTTGTAGTGCAGATTATCTTTACGTGAGATACCGCTTTAATTCGTGAGCCTTGAGCAAAGCATGGGGATCAAACCTTGTGACGACATTTGCAAATGAACGCATTGCTTTGTCCGCGTCTTTCCAATAGTCATGCGGTGAGAGAGCGTTCACATTCGTCTCTGTCTCTCCAGGCGTTCGAGTTGAAGTTCCGCGGGCTGAGCGATGATTTCAGAGGATAACAAAGTCACACTAAGTTAACAATATTGAGACCAAAGGTCTTAAATAGTAGAAGCTGCCTTTGCCTTTACAAATAAATAAATAAATAAATAAATAAATAAATAAATAAATAAATAAATAAATAAATAAATAAATAAATAAATAAATAAATCCATTTGGTTTGTTGATTGAAAAGCTTCCCCCAGATCACTGGAGGATCATCAATTGTTTAGATGGTTTCCCATGTTGACTGGGGCCCACTGGAGCTACAACAAACATTATTCATTCACTATACTCACAATGTAAGCTGTAGAATGCGTCTCACACAAGATCATAAACTCTGTGTAAAAGTGTGAGGAGGATGTCAAGGGCACATTTCTCCCATGCTCTGTTATTGAAGTGACCAGGTGGATAGGACAGCCTCTCAGAGTCTTCATGTCTGGGCCTCGTTGGACTCTGGTCCGAATGACCATCAGGTAAATTCAGAACAGGGTTTGGACTGGTCTCAGCAGACTTTATTACTGCCGCCTGACTTATCGTGTCTAACTGGCAGAGACCTGTTTCACAGGATGGAGCCTCGTGGCAGGAACCTGTCCAAGAGGGCTTGGACAGAACCTGTTTTGGTTTGGAAAAGCCTTCTGCTACAAATTGGAGATGCAACACCTTAATGTTCATAATTATGAATCTAAAAAAATATGACATACTGTATATGAATGTCAACATTTTTTATATGTATGGGTTAGGGTTAGTATGTGATTTCTATTTTGCCTTCTTAGTTTGTTTAGACTCATAGATTCATCTGTGTGCATCCAGTAAAGACAAGCTAACGGCATCACAGCGGTGCAGTGGAAGCTCCCAGCAGACCCTCTGTGAGGAGAATCCCACCGCGTTTTTAACAATCCACGTGTTCCCAAGGATTCATCTTGCGCATCGGGCGAGTGGAAATAAAACCCACAAAAGCCACGGCGCGTGACACCAATTGGGGGGGGGGGGGGGGGGGGGGAAGACCCCAGGCACACATTAATGCACTGCAGAGCCAGTCAGCATATGTCTTGTTCCAGGCCCCGTGCATCGCCGGCTGGGCTGTGTGAAGCAATGACTCCGGGTTGACGGGGCGAATTGGGCCGCGGTCGTTCATTGTGCAGCCGCCCTCACAGCTCTTTACTTCGGAGGCTACGTGAGAGCAAAAGGAGGGTGCGCTCGCCTCATTGTGGCAATTCACAATGCGACATTTAATGAGCGCACAGGAGACTTACTGGCTTGGAACGGGCCGGCGTGATGAATGGAAGCATGTGTTCCTGCTTTCTGCAGTCTACATTCTACCAGCAGGCCATTTTGTCCCCCCCCCCCCCCCCCCCCCCCCCCCTACCCTCACCCTCACCCCTCTCCTTTCTGTGACTCGCCTGCTTTGTTTGCCTGAAGCTAATCTTGCGAGTGCCTTCATGTGGTGCTTGTAGGAGCGTGGCCTCGGGGCCATGCTGGGCCACGGCTGCACACCTTGGCTCCTGGCGGCTGGGTGGGGGGGGGGGGGGGGTAGGGGGGCTTTTGGCGTCTCGGCAGGATAACGCTGGCAGCTGACCCCTGCATGGCCTTAACCCAGCAGCAAGCCCTGCTTTTGTGGCTCACTTCTCTGTGTGGCGTCTGGCCGGTCCCCGCACTTAGGCCGTAGCTCGTTTAGTCTGACTTTGCGTTTAGTCCGACTTTTACTGCGCTTTTGTCGGGCTTCGGGTCTCGAGTGATGATGTCTCGGCCCCACATTTGAACAGGTTCGCAGGTATCTGTTGTCCAGAGGTTGGGTGTGAATCCACCATCATAAAAACGACTCCCAGGACGGAGCTTGGTTGGGCATGTGCCAACAATGGCCCCATTCCTACCCTGGGGTTTCAAGTCCCGAGTCCTTTCACATTGACGTCAAGCTCCAGGTATTCAAGCGAGCCTTTTAAAAAAAAACTTGAATTTGTCCTTCTGTTCATGCAGGCCAAAGTCTTCCATGCCGTTGTTATTTTATTTTATGTCTTCTCACAGGTCTTACATTACCTGAAAAATCCTGTACATTTGCACATTTTGCATTTTGCACATTTGCCCAACTTATATCTGCACATCTATTTTATTTGTATATCTACACCTCAGTAAGATTCAGTTACCAATTGTACTGTTCATCTCAATGATGACTACTATGTATGTATATAGGTTTTCATTTTTCATCTGATCTGATTCTAAGAGCTTGCATATAATTTTATCTTAATTTAGGTAAATCTATTTATTGTTTACTGTCTATACTCAGGTTTTTTATCGCACTCCTCTATCCCCTTGTACTGCTGGTCAATGTGAAATTCTCCTAAGGGGGATTAATAAAGGAATATCTTATCTTATCTTATCTTAAGTGAACCTCCATAATGATCAGGCCAGACCCAAACCCAGCAGCTCTGGTTCCTCTGCCCGCTGGAACATGGTGGGCAGAACGCTAAGAAGAACCCTCGTATTATATGAAGTCCTGGGTGGTATTTACAAAACGCCATAACACGGAATACATTCAAATGAGAACGTGTAGGCCTACTGTTTATATATCATGATGTGACACTGCAGGGCGCCAGAACGGATGGAAAGGACTAAGCGGAGCAGTTTTACCGACAACGGATAAGTTCGTGAAAGTCCTCTTCAAAACTCACAAGTGTAAGGAAAAGTTAGTGAATTCAACACTCCATCTAATTTCAAGTATTCAATTATTCCAGTTGTCAATACATTTCGGTGGAGTGTTGAATTCACTTACCTTTTCCTTACACTTGTGAGTTTTGAAGAGGAATTTACGAACTTATCCGGAAAGACGGAAGAGACGTCGACGCAGCGGTAGCCTTAGCAACAGCTAGTTGAAGCTATCAGAAAAGTGCTCTTTTAAATAAACTCCTGGTGTACTTACAAACTTTAAAATGCCTCGTTTTGTGAGTACAGACCATATATGTACTACTACAGAAGGTGGGTAACAATCCATGCATTATTAGTGGGGTAATTTACGAGATATACACACAGTACCGGGCACTCCAATACTAAGCCATTCGGCTGATACCCCTAAACTTGATAAATATTGACCGTCGCTAAAAATGCATCTGAGGGGGTATTTGGCTGGATTATTGGTGGAAATTACCTCAGGGTGAATTTTACTCCGAACCATCACTTTAACATGTAAAGTAACGGTACATAATTAGCAACGTTACAGGGAGTACTTTCTGTAACGGTACATATCTATTAACGTTACTTTTTTAACGTTACTATTTCCATTAGGCTGAATCTGACGATAAATTAAAAGGGTGGGAGTGCAAACATCCTTAATCATGTTTATTTATTTTACCTGGATACTGGATGAGATACATTTAATTATGGACTTTGGTTGAAACACTGAACATTGCCACTATGTGGCCATAATACGATACTACACTTGCGTCTGAAATGTATTTTAAGACTTGCAGGGGTGTATCTCATGGGAAATGTTAACATTTATCTTCAAACATCCCCTGCTCCCTACCATCATGCATTCTCGAAAAAATAATTGCATGCCTATTGGGGCCCAGGGCTGTGATCGATTCTCTCTGCGTTTGTTTGTTTGTTCATTGGCTCCATTGAGACCATGGGCTTCGTCTGAGTGCTTATGTTTGGGACTAATTAGGATTGTTTTGTCTTCTGGAGTAACCAGAATGTAATGTACTGTAGATGCATTCTACCGTATGCTTTCCTCCTTTTGTTTGGCCCGCACTTATTTAAGAATAGTATAAAAACAATAATAGCTTAAGCATAACAAGCCACTTCAGAAACAACGAAAAAAGGAGTCATGAATGTTTATTAGATTTTGCACAGTGCAGTTTCATTTAAATACCCTAATGGTTGGAAATGTTGAACTAAGTACAACTGTTGTATGCATCAGTGCATAAAGAAATATCATTCAGCTGTGAAATCAGTTCGTTGACTTCAGCCGCTGAGGAATGTACAACCTTGATGCAAAAACAAAACAAAAACAAGAAAGAGTGCAAGTCACAAATAACTGACACGCGATTGTTCCCTCTACATTTGCATAAGACTAAAAAAAACGTTTATCACTGACCTAAAAGTCTCACTTATTTTTGGGCTTCCTTTTTTTTCTGTACCTTGGAAGCACTGAATGTTGTTATAAAAACGAAGAAAAAGCTAAAATGATGCTGAAACTTGGCCTTTATCACAGAGATGGAGCAGTATGGGGCAACATTAATTACAGGCACTGAAACGTCTACAGACCATAATTAACTTCATTAGGTTTTCTGCCCCTACTATTCCAACTCTGCGCTAAAAGGCAGACATTCCTTCAAATGTGTTACTGCAATATCATAATGTTAATATCTGCTACTTCACCCCTTCATCTGTGAGCCACTAGTCTCGAGTGATTTAAAGGTTGCTAGCGAAAACAACAACAAATAATCTCCTTCAACGTTTGCCGCCACTGCACGGGCAAAAACAATCTCACTCCTGGTGCTCCAAACTCCTGGAGCCGTTCTCCAAACAAATCCACAAATCCTCCTTCCAAAGATACACCAGCACGCACATACACACACGCACGCACGCACACACGCACGCACCCACACACACACACAGCAGTAGTAGTAAAGCAACTCCTGTTAGTGCAACAACAACAACAACAAAAATCACTGATGATTGACGTATATATTTTTGCTATATTTTGCTAATCGGGAACGTTTGGATATTTTACATGGAAACGGTGAAAGCACAACGCGGGCCCGGCTGCTACGACAGAGTCCAAGGTGTCCGGTCTGGTAATGTAGGGGTCAGCAGCGTTCGCCGCCCGATCACACGACACTAAACTAACTCGGGGGGGGGGGGGGCGCGTGTCGCTTGCTCAGCAGAACGCGTCCGCCCGTGACACACACGCGCGTGTGTGTGTGTGTGCGCCGCTCGAATCGAGCAGGACTCTCCACCAAAGCCCTTAATTAGCAAAGACGACATGTATCAAATCTAACTCATACCATTTAAAAAAAAACAAAGAAGGAACCAAAAACCCAACAACCTTCAGAAACGGTCGCGCACGCAACAACACGCGCGTCCCTCTAAACCCTCCCCTAACCGGCCGCCCTCCACTTTTCAAAACAACGACATGATGTTCACTGGCCTTCACTTTCACACAACACACACACACACGCACACACACGCACACACACACACACAGCCTCGAAGGTAGCCGTGTGTTCTAGTAAGGCTAAGGGGGTCTAGGGATGTTTTTTTTTTTTTTTTTTTTCTTGTGCTGATAGCATTAGCGCTAGCTCCTGGCAGACCCCCCCCTTGTGTGGGGGGGGTCAGGGGGTCGGGGGGGTCGTGGGTTCATACGTCTCCGTCCTCGATGCGCGCCAGCTGCCTCTCCAGCAGCTCGATGCGCTGGCTCTGGGCCAGGACCACGGTGCGCAGAGCCTTCATCTCCGCCAGAATCTCGTTCAGGACGTCGTCCTGGGAGGAGGAGGAGGAGGAGGAGGAGGAGGAGGAGGAGGAGGAGGAGAGAGAGCGCCACAAGAGAGCCCCGTGTTAATAGTCGACCGCGACCACTGACCGCAACGCATGAAAAACATGTCCTGCTGTTGAGGGTCAGGTGGCCGGAGGCCGACGCCCACCTCTTTCTTCAGCCTGTCCGCCGTCCCGTCGGCAAGGCTGGCCCGCGCCGGCCTCTCCGTCTCCCCGTCCGTCTCCCTGGCAACGCCCACGCCCGCCGCCGCCACTGCCGTGGGCGAGGCGGGGGCCGCGGGGGAGGCGGGGGGCGTGGCGGCGGCGGGGGTCCCGGCGCCAGAGTCCTGGGACGCCAGCTTGGGGCGCCCGCGCAGCGTGTCCCGGTGCTTGGAGGGGGGCGCGGCGTAGCCCCCGCTCAGGGACATCAGCGCCGGCGGCGCGTCCTGACCGGCGATCCACTCCTCGGCCAGCAGGGAGGGCTCCAGGCCCGCGGTGTCCGGGTACAGGTCCCCCTGGAACAGGTCCGACTGGGGGGGGGGGGGCAAAGCACAAACAAACAAACACAAATACATTTTTGTGGAATGAATGACCAGACGGACAAGACGGAGGGACAGAAGGACTGAGAGAGAGAGAGAGAGAGAGAGAGAGAGAGAGAGAGAGAGAGAGAGAGACGGACGTACTTTGCGTGGCACAGTCATGGAGATGGGCTCAATCTTCCGTTCGTGGACTTTGTAGAACCTGAAGAAGCAGAAGAAGACACCAGACATGTCAGCGTTCCATCATTACATGACTCTTCACACCAACGACCACAGGGAGGAGAACGCACCCACCCCGACGGCCGCGTTCATACCTGGCGATTTCACACTTGTTGACGTCCACGCCGCGCTTGCAGACGTAGCCCGCGCCGCGCTGGGGCTCCTTGCTGCTGTACAGGTTGAGGAAGTGGACGTAGGGCGACTCGTCCGTCACCTCAAAGTAGCGGATGGTGCAGTCGCCCTGGAGACGGCGCGCGACGCGAGCGAGGAGCATGTCCACAAGGAGACAGGACAAGACAAGACAGGAGGAATGTTAACGTGGGGAACATTACAGACAGGCATGTGGAGACGAGAGGGACAGATACGGAAAACAGCATGGGGGGGGGGGGGGTCAGGGAGAGGACCAATCACATTACAGAGGAAACAGAAGGGGAAGATAGAGTCCCAATGACGGGTTACACAGGGAAATGAGTGGAGGACCAATCACACGACACACCAGTAACGGGGTGCCAATCACACGACACAGGGGGGGAAATGAGAGGACCAATCACACGACACAGGGGGGGAAATGAGAGGACCAATCACACGACACACGGGGGGAAATGAGAGGACCAATCACACGACACAGGGGGGAAATGAGAGGACCAATCACAACCAGAGGAAAAACCAGATGAAACCAGGGGAAAAACAAGAGAACCGATCACAGAAGGTGGAGGGAAAAGACAGCACGCGTTCTCTAGCCCAGTGTTTACAAAGACTTAGTGGCACAGGGGTTTAATAGGGTCGCCACTTGCCAAACGTATTAGCAACCCTTTTACATTTTTCATCTGCAGTACATCTTTTTGACCACACGGGGGTAGTGCCGCTTCTACCCATAGTACATTTGTCGTCCTATTCAGAAAGTAGGTTCCCACAAAAGGCACTGATCCAGGCTTCCCAGGTGTGTGTAAACACACCTGATCACCCTTACCTTCCCACACAGGTAGACCATGTTGGTGTCTGGGTCATAGAAAGGCAGCAGCACCCCGTTACTGGTGTCCATCTCCTGCATCGCCATCGGCTCCGAGAGATCTTTCTGTCGGGGGGAACAAAAAAGATACCGATTTCCACACGTACCCTTTGACCCCCCCCCCCCCCCCCTTTCAGAATGAAACAACAACACCAAAGAAGAAGAAGAAGAATTACTCTTTTGATCCCGTGAGGGAAATTTGGTCTCTGCATTTAACCCAATCGTGCATTAGTGGAAATACACTCAGCACACAGTGATGGTGAGGCACACAGTGAGGTGAAGCACACTAATCCCGAGGCAATGAGCTGCCAACAACGGCGCTTAGGGAGCAGTGAGGGGTTAGGTGCCTTGCTCAAAGGCACTTCAGCCGTTTGTACTGGTCGGGGTTCGAACCGGGAACCCTCCGGTTACAAGTCCGAAGCCCTAACCAGTAGGCCGCGGCTGCCACCACCCAACATGGTGGACGGTGGGGGAGGGGGGGGGGAACAGAGCCTACCGTGTCCCACAGGGCCATCTGTCGCTCGCTCATGCGGCTGAATCCCGTGGTGAGGATCTTGCCGTCGGACAGGAACACGGCCCTCATTGGCCGGGTGCCGTCGTGCACTTTCTCCCGCACCTGCGACACGAGAGCAAGGCACTGGGTGTCAGCCGCTTTGTCAGGTGAGCCACACGCTCACCGGCTCACCGGCGCCGTCCCCCCCCCTCCCACGCAGAACACGCAGCGGAGCGTCCCCGGACAGGTCCGTCCCCCAGGGGAGGGCCGAGGGGGGGAACCGGCGCCCGGACCAGACCCCGTTTGTTACGGCGTGCGCGGACGCCGTCATTCATTGCATGTAAATAGGGGGAAATCGCCCTGTGGGCCGCTGCTGCTGCCAGCGAAGGGCCACAAGCAATGTAACGCCCCCTCAAAAAAACGAATTAAATACCAGTACGTTTCCATTGGGATTAACAAAGCATCTATTCATTCGTGATTTCAAATCAAATTACACGCCGTTACAACTCTGCACAGAGCGCCGTGACAAAACAAAGCTGCGGACGAAGTGGCGGCAGTAGCTCAGTGGGTAGAGCGGGTGGACAGAGCGGGTCGTCCGCTAACCTTGTGGTCTTCATTTGTCATTCCCATGTTTTTTTTTTTAGATATGGGAACGAAATTCGTTCTCTGCATTTGACCCATCCTATTGTACATAGGAGCAGTGGGGCTGCTAGGTTCAGCACCCGGGGAGCAAGATGGGGTTCAGGGTTCAGTGTCTTGCTCAAGGACACTTCGACATGCAAACAGTTTTGGAAGTGGGGATCAAGGGGATCGAACCGCCGACCCCTAGGGTTAGTGGACGACCCGCTCTGTCCACCCGCTCAACCCACCGAGCTACTGCCGCCCCTTACCGTAGGGTCGGCGGTTCGATCCCCTCGATCCCCCCCCCCTCCTCCAAATGTCCACATGTCGAACCCCAACAAATGTACCGATTGTAAGTCGCTTTAGACAAAAGCGTCTAAATACTAAATGCCCCCTTTAAAGCGGCGGCCATCTTTTCACTCAGAGATACGGAGTGAGGAGTGTGGTGCGCGGCGTGCCTTGAGGACGGTGCCCCTGCGGGGGTCGATGACGCGCAGGGCCTTGTCCTTGGACACGGTGCACACGGCGCTGCCGTCGCGGTTCCAGCAGGCGCTGTAGATCAGGTCGGGGTGGGCGTCGCTCAGCTGGTACACCAGCTCGCCCGTGCCCACGTCCCACACGCACATGGCGTTGTCACAGCCTGGGGGAGACGGAGGGAGAGGGGGAGAGAGAGAGAGAGAGAGAGAGAGAGAGAGAGAGAGAGAGAGAGGGGGAGGGAGAGAGAGAGAGAGAGAGAGAGAGAGAGAGAGAGAGAGAGAGAGAGAGAGAGAGAGAGAGGGGGGGAGGGAGAGAGAGAAAGAGAAAGACAGCGAGAGAGGGGGGAGAGAGAAATAGAAAAAGAGAGAGAGGGGGGAGGGAGAGAGTAATAGAAAGAGAGAGAGGGGGGGAGGGAGGGAGAGAGAAAGAGAGAGAGAGGGGGGGAGAGAGGGAGGGGGGGGAGAGAGAAGGGAGAAGGGAAAAGGGAGAGCGAGAATGAGAGATGGGACACAGAAAGTTAAAAGGAAGCCTTCAATGTTGTGGCCCAACATTCTACACATGTATTGACCACAGTCCAGGGCAAATCGACATCCATCAAATGCAAACGAGGGCACCGTCAGCACCTCGACCGCCAGTACGTCTGAATCCACGCAGATCCAAATCCACCCACAGCAAAAGCAAGGCCTGAGCACCAAGTGGCCACGCACACAGAAACACCAGCCTGCAGTCCGTTTGCAACGATGCAGCTCGACTCCGGCCTCCAGCCCCCACCTCTCTCTCTCACTACTGTAGCCTCTTCTGTCCACCAGGCCAGAGGACCCATGTCCTAATTTGCCTGTGGTTGAGGTCCCGTCTCTGCCGTGGGCGTTTTATCCTGCCGCACGATCTCGGATGCACAGCGGTGACATCCTCTGTGCGGGACCTTTTGTCTGCTCCTGCATCTCGACTGGAAAGGTAACACTTTCCACATGGAGTGAAGGCCGGCCACCCTGGCCATTCATTCATCCATTCATTCAATCATTCATGACCTTAATTGCTTTTGGTATTTTAGCACACTAAGCTTCTTTGAAGGATGTTTCCAATGTGTGTTATAATCTCATGTATGCTTCATTAGGCATTACCTTATTATATATTAATTCTAATTGCTTTATTCTTCTTCTTTCATGCCTTGCACTGGTTTCTCACTACTAACTGCTGACTATGTGTGTTTTCATACTTTCAGCTTTCAGTTCAGCCAGTGAACTTTGTGAACATTTGCACGTACATAAAGTACTTCTCTATATGCCAGCAGCACGCTTGATTCACACACGTTTGAGTAGGCATGCCGGTAGTTCCCATAAGTCTCTCTACTTCCCTCTCATTGTGGAGTGGTGGTCACAATGGATCATGGGGTTAAAGGTCACTAGCTCTGTGTTGACTCGGTTCACTGGCTGACCTTCTGACTTCGTCAACAGCACAGGAACGAAGAATATGCTGTGGTGCTCTCATTTCTTTCCTTCTAAGGTAGTGTGTGTGTGTGTGTGTGTGTGTGTGTGTGTGTGTGTGTGTGTGTGTGTGTGTGTGTGCATTACTAAATGGATCTCTTCTTGCAAAGCATTAACTGTGGCTGATTGCTTCCAAGCTAATCGGTAGGCTTTTAATACCTAAACTGAAGGGGAGTGTTTGGTCGGCTCATGCATTACTGGTACATTCTAGCCTCACAGCAGGCCTTCAAAATAAAGGTTCAGCGTCTACAACAGAATGACGAGGTGCCGAATTCGTAAGGAAAAAAAAAAAAAAAAAATCAATAAAGAAAACAGAAAAAAAACGAGACTTTAAACTTCAATAGGAAACCGCGAATGACAATAGCCCCGACAAACATGGCCGACAGGAAGCGGGAAGCAGGCGGGCCCACCTGCGCTGAGCAGGATGTTGAAGGCGGTGGGGTGCCAGGCCAGGATCCCCACCCTCTTGCTGTGGCCCTCCAGAGTGACCAGTGGCTCCGTCATGGGCCCCGTGAGACCCCCGTCCGGGATCTGCCACACCTGGGAAAACACATCAACACACACAACTCAACTCCGACGTTCAGAAAGACCACATCATGAAAGTGAATCATCGAGACGCACTCGCGACGACGTGGAGGAAGTGTCTTGGTAAAACCAACAACAATGTTGGGATGATTGTTCATGTATTCGACATCGGTTTGTGAATGAATAACCCACCGTCTATCGCATGTTTTTCATCACTTTTAAACTGTATATTTTAAAAGTATGTCGTCACGCCGATGGCTCAGAAACTAAATTATTTTGTATTTTTGCCGCGTCCCCTTTTTGGAGTCCTCATTTTGAATACAAAAGGCGTACGTTTCCACATGACGGCTACAGCAACACGACATGTTACCGCCATTGCTTGCCCATCGCGCTGGAACACCACGCAATCAATAACATGCGGGGGGGGGGGGGGGGGTCAGAGTGAACAGAACCATCCGAACCCGGAGCCCACCTTCACGGTGTTGTCCTCTGAGGCGCTGGCGATGATGTTGTCGTCGTGGGGACACCACTGGATGTCCAGCACGGGCGCCAGGTGACCGCACACCGTGGAGCAGGACTGGTCGATGCGGCCGCTCTGTGGGACAAGAGTGGGGGGACCGCTATCAGCACCACAGTGGACAGTGGACCTGTCACACTTCAGCCCACGAGGAGACGGGAGCTAAACGGTCCGCCCCTCCTCTAGGGCTTTCACGTTGTATCCTACGCTCATTACGCTAAAATGGAAATTATACGGAAATTATACAATTATACGAAATTATACGAAATCATCATACAAAAGAATTACTCTTTTGGTCTCTGCATTTAACCCAATCGTCAATTAGTGAAACACTCAGAACACAGTGATGGTGAGGCACACCACACATTAAAACCCGATGCAGTGAGCTGCCTGCAACAGCGAGGCTCGGGGAGCAGTGAGGGGTTAGGTGCCTTGCTCAAGGGCACTTCAGCCGTTCGTACTGGTCGGGGTTCGAACCGGCAACCCTCCGGTTACAAGTCCGAAGCCCTAACCAGTAGGCCACGGCTGCCCCCAATTATACAGAAGCAAATCAGTATTCAGTGCCGGCTTGCCGAACGACCAGCAAACCACGAGCGTTTGCTCAAAGGCCTCGTGGCGCCACGCGACCCGCACCGCCTTGCACCTTCACCTTGCTGATGGGCACCACCAGGAAGGCCCCGCCCCCGCCGGCCTCCACGATGACGGCGATGAACTTGGGGTTGACGGCACAGAGGGGGCTGTCCCAGGTGACGCGCGACACACGCACGTCGTCGATGCAGTGCTCGGCCTTCCAGGCCTGGGCGAACACATGGCGAAACTTGCTCTGCCGGACCACGCCCCTTCTGAAGGACATGACTGCGGAGGACGTGGAGGAACAGGGGTTAGGGGGGGTTGGGCTCATAGGCGTAGGGCTCTGGGTTCAAAAGAGCCTGGAGTCTATGGAGTAGGGCTCTGGCTTCAATACAGCCTTGCGTCTATAAAGTAGGGCTCTGTGTTCAAAAGACCCTTTCGTCTATAAAGTAGGGCTCTGGGTTCAAAAGACCCTTGCGTCTATGGAGTAGGGCTCGGGGTTCAACAGAGCCTTGCGTCTATGGAGTAGGGCTCTGGGTTCAAAAGACCATTGCGTCTATGGAGTAGGGCTCTGGGTTCAAAAGACCCTTGTGTCTATGGAGTAGGGCTCTGGGTTCAATAGAGCCTTGCGTCTATGGAGTAGGGCTCTGGATTCAAAAGACCCTTGTGTCTATGGAGTAGGACTCTCACCCCTGCGGGTTCATTACCGACA
Source organism: Urophycis tenuis (assembly GCA_036785325.1). Taxonomy (NCBI): domain Eukaryota; kingdom Metazoa; phylum Chordata; class Actinopteri; order Gadiformes; family Phycidae; genus Urophycis; species Urophycis tenuis. The sequence goes on from JAXIVH010000067.1 coordinate 41,146, forward strand.
GTGAATCTGAATACAAATACGACTCACGTTGCAAAGTAAACACTGGCCAACTACAAGCATAGACAAGGCGTTTGTTTGAAGGGAGAGAACGAGACTCAAATTAACTGCAGCTTCATCGGTGGACCGGATGAACATGAGACATGATAACAACATCCAACTCTGAAAAGGTGGCTTTGTGCTCCGCTCTGCCCAGACAGGCAAACACCTGAAATGGTATTCCTGGCCGGTAAATCTATGATCCTGTTAGTGGTTGTTGCACCTTATCAGCTGACTGTGTGGCAGTATGTATTCACAACGACCCTTTGTGGTTAAAGCCTCATCATCATCATCATCATCAAGCTTAACCAAACAAGGCTGCTATCTCAATAAAACACAGCCGTCGCGCAAAACATGGCAACATGACTGTTGTCTCTCTTGATAGAAATGATTGCCGAGGAAAAGTCGCATTCAAAGCTTAGGCAAATTCCCCCCTGCCAAGCCCTCGCAGGGCCCAGGGGTTTTGCCTGAAACCAGAGGGTGGAGAAAAGCTCCTCACGAAGGCCGCTCTACCTGCTCACAATGGAGCCTTTTCACAGAGGCGTGTAATAGAGTGTTGTTCACTACTCCAGTCCAGCACACGTGTCTCCCGGCCGGGACAGAAACAGCAGCAGATTGGTGTTATGAGGGACACCTGTTGGTCCCCTCTGAAAGGGAGCCATTATGAGCTCACCTGCGCTTTAATGGGAATTCTTTATTTATTTATTTATTTTTTTAAACTTGACTCCATTTCCGGTGGAAATGCGTGTAGTTTAATGTGCGTGGCTCTCACTTCTAAATTGTATCCTCGCACATTGAAAGGCTATTCTATGACAGGCAATTTACAATTTACATTTGAATTGCACTCCATCAGCCCTAACGTAAAGTACAGTACATCATGCAATTTCCCTCAGGGATCAATAAAGTATGTCTGTCTATCTGTCTGTCTATCTATCATCAGAGGTGTTACAGAAACAGGTTTATGTGCCACAGAAACACCACCAGGGTATGGTAATACAACATGAGGCCAGGCATATGAATCACTACTTTTATAGTCACTTAACATACACAGAATCATATTATAACATGGAGGCCTTCTTCAAATAGCACACTTGCGAGGAATGTTGACATTTGATTTGTGGTTTCTATAAATATATACATCATATTACATACTGTGTACATATATATATATATATAGGCTACACGAGTTTCTTTTCCTAAATATTAAATATACAGGGGGTGTGTGGGGGGGTCGCAGAGTAAATGAGTAAATTAGGGAGGAGGGGAGGAGTGAGTGTAATTCTAGACCGGGGGGGATGCTGAAATGCTTGGTAATGTAAAAACTGTGGCAACATACACCGCACAAGACAGCTCCGTTCATTAATGCATATTAATACCATTTGTAAACGTGCAACGGTGACACATTACACTCCATCAGAAAGGGCGAAAAGTAACGGTGTTTAGTAAAGGGGTCCTGCAGGAAATTCCAATGCCGGGTAACAAAGGAGGCGAGTTGTGTGTCTTTTCTTGCCTAGATAGAGCTGGTTCAGGTACCCAACAAAAACCCCCCACACCACCATGCATATCCAAATACAATACCTTGACTGAAAGCAGCTCTCTGATTATAAGAGCGAAGGGACGAAGTGAAGCGTGCAGCTCCGTACAGCAGAAGGCCAAATCAAATAATCCACCGTCGCCACCCGCAGTAACTTAATCCCTTCCTATGCTGAAGAGGAGGCTACCAGCGACCCGACGCGACCGACGTTACAACAGAGACGCCCTGGCGAGCAGACGCCCTCCGCAAAACGAAATTCCTCCGGTGTACGATCCGATTTTTTTGCATTTATCCCCCCTGCAGGTCTGCGGCGAATAAGGCATGTGTGGTGGAGGTGGTTATTAGAGGCCGACCTGCGGATGGATGTCGCTGTTGCGTGAAGAACCTGCGTGAAAAACGTGCGGGGGAAATAAACGCGACCGGGCCGAGACGGGTGTGCGCACCGGGGGGGCGGGGGGGCGGAGATGCTGACGGTTACGCACTTCGTGTTGGATCGGCGTTGGGTTGTTATGCATGGACCAAAAAAAAAAATCCCAGAGACTTCCGCTCATGACAGGATATTCTTTGTGGAGGAGGCCGGCCGTTGTTGATGTCACCGTTCACTCAGCAGCCCCGCTCGGATTGGCTGGTGGGTCTGAACAAAGGGACACCTGTAGTGCAACCCCAGCCTGTGGTGGTATGGACCCAATTAGCCTGCACTTGGGTGAGACTGCACCTAGGTCGTCTTTTGTGTGATGTGTACTCAGATGGTGTTTTTCTTCATCTTTAATTTCATTGAGATACGGCAGCAAAACAGATGTCTATTTACATCAAGTTATTTAAGATATGGTATCCTAACAATAAATCATTGCATGTTGCATAGGCTGAGTTGTTGGTGAGCTCATTCACTGGGGTCATTCTGCTGATTTGCATGTTCTGCACAATGGAACAAAGTGTAGGAATGCTGCTGGACCTCAGCCGTGTCGCCCTCTGGTGGTTGACTCTAGCAAGTACAACGATTCACAAAACAACAATAATAGAACTATAACTATACTTTGGCTCATTAGTTCAATCTAAGTATTATATACAGTAAATACAACTTTAAAAATAATTAAATATATATCTATATATATATATATATATATATATTTTTTTTTAAAATATATATTATTTTACTTTTTTACTCGTATGGAGTAGCTCATTCTGTTATAAACTACAGATATGTTACAATAAGATAGATCTTATAAATGCTATATTTCTAAAATATCTGATGGGAGTTGAGAACGCACCTATGAATACAAACTGATCGCCCTAGTGCAACAGGTGGCTCCGTGGCGCAATGGATAGCGCATTGGACTTCTAGGCATTCACTTGCGATGTGATTCAAAGGTTGTGGGTTCGAGTCCCACCGGAGTCGCACTTTTGTTATCTCAATATAATCAATATATGCATAAATAGGGCATCAGGAACCCCCCTATCCAATATTTCAAATGTAAAGATATATTTACACACTGCAAAGATATATTTACACACTGCAATTAGTCTGTTCATGACGCATTTCTGTTGACCTAGCGCCTGCTGCTAATCAAGTGGAAAAGCATGTATTCGTTTTAAAAATGACTGCGTAATGCAGGAGCCTAAATGTTAAGAATATACTGTAAAGGGAAAAATGTATTCACTACAGTTTTTCGCGCACTCAATGTTGTAGTTACTATGATGATGATGCGGTACCTAAAGTTGACGGTGAGTTTCTAGTCGAGCCGGAATAGAAGAGCACCGGGTGTAGCCGAGCTAACCATTAGCATAGTTAGATCTAGCTAGCATGTAGGTTGTGCCATTGCGCACTGTTCTGTGTGTTTGTCGAAATTTGTGCTTAACGTGTTTCCTTCCGACTCGAGGCGTTGATGTAAATGTCGGCGGCCGCCTTACAACAGTTGTCTTCCAAGTCGTCGATTTGATCTGACCAGTGTTAGCCAACGGGCTTGCTAGCCTATGGGTGTCAAAGTTAGCCGTGACTTCACCGGGTATCTGGCTGCCTGAGCTCACGTTACGGACACGTCAAGGTAAACAGCGCGGGGCTAGCCGGGAGGCTAACCATGGAAGCTAGCATGGAGACGAAAAGACGGAGCACTTTGCGTTTATACGTCGTAACATGGATAATGTATATGTGTATAAGGCTATATGTATAAGGCTACATCATCTGTATGACTCATGACACCCTGTTTAATGTCCCCTTGATCTTGATTAAGGGTATTGTGCTTGATGATAAGGCAGACTAATGTATGACGAGTAACTAACCAGCATCGGTTTGCAGGTTTTAACCTTATTTGAGAATAGAGGCTCTTCAACTCCATTTGTGCTACATTGACAGAACTGGTAAATGCATTATATGGTAATTACTAATGTTAACCCTTTTGATTCGCTTTACTACACAAGTGGATCACTGGCTGTCAACAGCTCCCTGTCATGTTGACGTAAGCTGTGTATGATCGTCACGGGATAGCATTGCTTCTTCCCTGTTACCTCTTACATGTCATGTATGTTTCTTTATCAAAGGTTGCGTCGACCTGTCTTGATAGTATCTGGGGGCCGTGATGTCGGAACCTAAGCCCCCTACTCCAACCCCGGCTGGCGACACTTACAAGGGCTGGGTATTCAAATGGACCAACTACATTAAGGGTTATCAGCGGCGGTGGTTTGTCCTGAGCAATGGACTGCTGTCGTACTACAGGTAAGGCGCAGCAAGCCGTTGTACTCCTCACCGACACTTCACAAGCCTCCGGGGGGTGAGGTGTGTGTGTGTGTGTGTAATGCTTACTCTCTGATAACCCAGGACCCAGGCCGAGATGGGCCACACGTGTCGGGGCACCATCAACCTGGCCACGGCCTCCATCGCCGTGGACGACGCCTGCAACTTTGTCATCTCCAACGGCGGCACGCAGACCTACCACCTGAAGGCCAGCTGCGAGGTGGAGCGTCAGCGATGGATCACAGCCCTGGAGCTGGCCAAGGCCAAGGCCGCCCGCATGCAGGCCGAGTCAGGTAGGGGAACACGAGACGCCATGAGAAATTTGTGCGTGAAAACGTTTAGTGTCTGATGCGTGCCGCAAGAAAACGACGTGAGCCGCAGGCCCGCGTTCAAACGTGAGGTTGCAGTCTGCTTAGGCTGACTGCAACCTCATGTCAACCTCATGTCAGTCATGTGATACGTTACTCATGATGTCCCCCCTCCCCTTCCCTCCCCTCCCCTCCCCCCCACCCCATAGACGACTCTGGCGATGATTTCTCCCTCTCCTGCCCCCCCGCGCCACACGGGCAGACCGCCGCCCCGCAGAACACGGAGGTCCAGTCCACCCTCCGGACCCTGGGCAGCAAAGTGGAGGATCTGAGCACGTGCAATGACCTCATCTCCAAACATGGCTCCGCTCTCCAGAGGTTGGTTTCTGTTCTCTTTTTCTGTGTGTGTGTGTGTGTGTGTGTGTGTGTGTGTGTGTGTGTATGTTACACATCCATTTGGCCAGCAGAGCGAAACCAGGTTTTAAGGAATGTATGGTATACACACGCCACACCAGAAAACACAATTGTGTGTGTGTGGATATACAGTAGATGCTGATGGATGGATGGATAGATGGGACCAGAGACAGTCCATGATGGGACTTGTGCGTTTGTTGTTGTTGTTTTTAGGTCTTTGTCGGAGCTAGACAGCCTACGCCTCACCGGAGAGGCCGGTGATAAGATTCGACAGGTCACCGAGAGAGCCACGCTGTTTCGCATTACCTCCAACGCCATGATTAATGTGAGTGTATCCCCCCCCCGCTGCCCGCCTAGATATAGGTCAGCAGTTGTCTCAAATGATGGACGCTCCTCCAAGACTCATGCCACGTCTGCACCTTATACTGCTGCCTTCTGATTTGGATATCGGGTCGCACCCCACGTCAGGTTGTGTTGAAGGCAAGCCGCTGACTAAACCTATGCAAACCCAAGCATGTTTCATTATCCAGTCAGTCAAGTTTGAGCGTCCTCAGTCTATCCCAAGGTGAAACGATAAAGAAATGAGTCAACAGCGATAAACAGCCCGCGCGCTCGGCAGTATTTGTCCTGGTTTCGCCCGGGTAAATATGCTCTGGGTTTTTCGGACTCTGAGGTTCGCCTGCGCTCGGGAGAACAACAGAACACCCTTCTGTCAGGTCACGGCGTTGGTGAATGGTGTGTCGAGCTCCTGTATTCCTCCCCCCAGGCTAACACACACACACACACACACACACATAGGTTTAATTGGTGTAATTGGTTTGATGGGTTCAGGCGTGCCGGGACTTCCTGGCGCTGGCTCAGGCCCACAGCAAGCGGTGGCAGAAGGCGCTGCAGGCGGAGCGGGACCAGCGGGTCCGGCTGGAGGAGACCCTGGAGCAGCTGGCCAAGCAGCACAACCACCTGGAGCGGGCCTTCAGAGGGGCCTCGCAGGCCAACGCCACCTCCGACAGCAAGGGTAGGCCTGCGACCCCCGCCACCCCCCCCTACCTCGCCGATGCCGCCGACTCGCACGCCCCCCCCGCCCCGCCCCCCTCGCCCTGCACACACAGTTGAGAGGGTATTCTCTCTCTCTCCCCCCCCCCCCCCGCCATGTGGCAGAGTGAGGTTGGAGTTGGAGACAAAATGTCCCATGTTATACGGCGGCAGTAGCTCAGTGTGTAGAGCGGGCAGACAGAGCGGGTCGTCCGCTCACCGTAGGGTCGGCTCTAGGGGTGGCACGGTTTTGAAAACTGCTCCGAACCGTGCGGATGGCATGTCACGGTTCGGAATGCGTGTTCGTCGTACGGTCCTACGGTTCAGGCTAGGGCTGGGCGATTAATTGAATTTCGATTTTGATTACGATTTTGGCTTCCCTCGATCATTAAATCAAGATAATCGTAATAAAACGATCATTCTGCCATCCGCCGTGTTTTGTGTGGTAAATGGAGCGAACCCTTCTTTCTCCACCTGCGCACTCCGCTGCGCCCCGCCCCCGCCTGAAAACTTGCAAGATCTTTCACGCGACCGTGTCTGCACCTCAAGCGAATACGACCAATACCATCTATTTAACCACTTAAAAGTCCGCACACAGAGTAATACATGACCAAGCAATGAAGGAAAAAATGAAAAGCTCCTCCACTCCTGCCACCGCAACACAGTCCTCAATTAACCCCTCACTGCTCCCCGAGCGCCACTGTTGCAGGCAGCTCACTGCATCGGGTTTAAGTGTGTGCTTCACCTCACTGTGTGCTTCACCATCACTGTGTTCTGAGTGTGTCACTAATTCACGATTGGGTTAAATGCAGAAGACCAAATTTCCCTCACGGGATCAAATCAGTAATTCTTAAGGAGACCCTATACAATGCCACCCCATATCCAGCCAGCTCCCGCAGGCATAAAGAAATAACAGACGCAATCGCATACACGATTGCCAAAGACATGTGCCCTATCAGCACCGTTAGCGACCCGGCGTTCAATAAACTGATAAACACATTGGACGAGCGGTATGTGTTACCACCATAGGTTACCACCACGTCACCATTTCAGTAGAATTGCGCTGCCTGCCCTTTATGACGAATGTCGCGGAAAAGTTTGTGCATTATTACATAATAACTATTCTTTAAATACTCTAGCCTAATTGTGGATGATTAAGCTATACATGCTGAAATATGTTTCTGGAGTGTTAAAGATTAAAAGAAAAAAATAACAACAAGAACCGTACCGAACCGAAAACCGTGACCCTAAACCGTGATACGAACCGAACCGTAGATTTTGTGAACCGTGCCACCCCTAGTCGGCTCCCTCCTCCAACTGTCCACAATGTCGAACCCCACAAATGTACTGATTGTAGGTTGCTTTGGACAAAAGTGTCTGCTAAATGCTTTTTGACTTTGATACGTTCCAGACACGTCTTTCCTTCTTTTTTTTGTATCAGAAAGGGCAATTTTGCCTCTTTGATTTAATTTAGTTTGTCCCTTTTTAAATCCATTATATTTTGTTATGTAGGACTTTTCTTTTTTTCTTTTTTCTTATTTGTCAAAAAGGCATTCTTGCATTTTCTATTTGATTTGAATCTTTATACTCTTATTGTTTTTGTTGGTGTTTTTTTGTTGTTGTATCTAATTCAGTCCACACAGTGTAGCTGTTTTCCAGAAGGTCTGCATCACAGCAGCCTCGGTGATGGACAGGGCGCCGTGCTAGATGTCAGTCAGCTGTCAAATTCCCCCGGCGCTGTGCATCGCAGCCTTTTTCTGCCTCACCTGCACTGTGTTGATATGCCAGTGTCAGGCGCACAACGCAGTGGACCGGAAGCAGAGACAACATGAGTCACGGAGGCTTTGTTTGCCCACTGCACACATTGTTAGTTGCGTGTAAACGTGCGACCTGGCCGCGTATCGCAGACGTTTTACAGCCGTTGTCGGCAGCTCTTCGCGCCCAGATCGACCGTCTGGGCTCATGCGAATCTCTCTCCACGGGCTAAAGGCGACACGCAGGCCCGACTGGGTCCGGTCCTAGCGGCCTCGTGTGTGCGTGTGCGTGTGTGGGCGTGTGCGTGAGTGCGTGTGTGGAGGGCCCGGGCCGGTGGGAAAAGAGGAGCCGTGGGCCCGTCTCCCATTAGCAGTCGGGCCTGGTTGTCTGCTCTGGCCTCTGTTTGCTTTGGCTCCAGGCGCGACCACAGCCCCAGCCTTCACCAGAGGGCGGGCGGGTTGGCCTGTTCACCAGCCATTACGAACTCATTCTAGGCAAAAGAAAAGTGGGCAGGGCCGGGTCAGTGGATATTGCACCCTCTGCTGTAAATTACTAGTTATTTTTTCTTTAATGATCGCTGGTCACTAGGGGCGTGTGCGATGTGGGGCAAAAAAGTCATTTCCGATATTTTCTGTAATTCTGCCGATGTTTGGTGTTCAGCTTTCATGAAACAATTCTTCTGACACACACAGTCACTTGGATCAGCTAATCTAAACAACATGTACTGAAAATATATCGTCTGCTTTTCCTCCCCCCTTCATCTCCTTCTCCTCCATCTCCTCCCCCCTCTATTTCCTCCCGCTTTCATCTCCTCCCCTCTTCATCTCCTCCTCCCCCCTCCATCTCCGCCCCCCCTTCATCTCCTCCTCAATCTCCTCCCCCCTCAATCTCTTCCTCATCCATCTCCTCCCCCCGTCACCTCCTCCTCCTATTCCTCCTCCCCCCTCAATCTCCTCCCTCCTCCATCTCCTCCCCCCTCCTCCCCCTCCTCCTCCTCCTCCTCCTCCTCCCCCCTTCATCTCCTCCTCCTCCCCCTCCTCCCCCCTCAATCTCCTCCCTCCTCCTCCTCCTCCTCCTCCCTTCATCTCCTCCTCCTCCCCCTCCTCCCGCCTTCATCTCCTCCTCCTCCTCCCCCTCCTCTCCCCTTCATCTCCTCCTCCTCCCCCTCCTCCCCCCAGGCTCCGCGGGGCCCGGGAAGGGGGAGGCGAGCGACGACGACGACGACAACGAGTTCTTCGACGCCATGGAGGAGGCCCCGGAGTTCATCACGGTCCCCGCGGACCCCCAGTTCCACAAGTTAGTGACCCCGCCTCCCCCTCCCCTCCCCCTCCCCCTCCCCCTCCCTCCCCCTCCCTCCCCCAATGCTCGTCCGCCACGCCGCAATCTTAAGAAAAACAAATGACGAGAAAGTCGATGCAAAAGATACTAGATAATATGTGGGAGGAGGAGACAAGATGCATTCCTCTCACACTACGCGGCTTTGTGCTCCCTGCACAGGGGCACATTCCCATCACAAGGAAAGACTTTAGTTTCCTTGACCCGCCTCGCTCTGCTATGTGTGCCCCTGCCGCGTACTTTTCAACCCCCCCCCCCCCCCCCCCCCGGTGCCACGCTGAATGCGAATGTTTCTTTCTCTCTGAAGACGCTCCAGCAGTAACGTGAGCGGCTTCAACAGCGAGATGGGCTCTGACGACCAGTCGGTAGGTTTCTCCCCCCCCCCCCCCCCCCCCCTCCTCCAACTGTCCTCAATGTCGAACCCCACAAATGTACTGATTGTAGGTCGCTTTGGACAAAAGTGTCTGCTTTTTGACTTTGATACATTCCAGACACATCTTTCTTTCTTTTTTTGTATCATAAAGGGCAAATTTTGCATCTTTGATTTAATTTAGTTTTTTTGACTTCTCCTCATCTGTGATACCCGTCTTCTCATTGGCTGCGTGAGTCACGCCGAGCCTCCCCGCTGATTTTTGCCCGCAGCTCAACGAGGAGCCTCTCTCGGCCAATCAGGACTCGCCGTCCCAGGACCTGGTGCCCGTCAAGAAGAGGCGGAGCCGCATCCCCGACAAGCCCAACTACTCCCTGAACCTGTGGAGCATCATGAAGAACTGCATCGGCAAGGAGCTCTCCAAGATCCCCATGCCAGTCAGTACCCCTCTCTCGGTTCCCCCCCGGTCCACTGGACCGCTGTCTCAGGGGTGTGGTGCGGTAGGGGAGGGGGGAGGGGGGGGGGGGGGGGGGGCGGGGACAGTCTGGTGGGGCCCATCTAGTTAGCGATGGGCATGTTGGCGCACAGGGCCATGATTACCGCCATGAGCTGTAATTTCCCAGCTTGGGATCACTAAAGTATACCTACCATACATCTATCTATCTATCTATCTATGAGCTACAAGTGTACTTTCCTAGGGGTGGGGGATTAAGGGCCGGGATTGAGGAACGCTTCCACGTATGTGCCATTTCTCAAGTGGTACAATGGCAAATGTCTCGCCTATTACGTCACCATCTGTGCTGGCAGACTGCGATGCGATCCTCCCCCCACCACCCCCTCTCTGACCCCTCTACTAACCTCCGTCACCGCTCTCTCTTCCCCCCCCCCCCCCCCCCAGGTGAACTTCAACGAGCCCATCTCCATGCTGCAGCGCCTGTCGGAGGACCTGGAGTACCACGAGCTGCTGGACAAGGCGGCCAAGTGCCAGAGCGCCCTGGAGCAGCTGTGCTACGTGGCGGCCTTCTCCGTGTCCTCGTACTCCACCACGGTGCACCGCACGGGCAAGCCCTTCAACCCCCTGCTGGGGGAGACCTACGAGCTGGACCGCGGCCGCGACGGCGGCTACCGCTCCCTCTGCGAGCAGGTGGGCGACGGGAGGGGCCGGGTGGGGAGGGGCGCTGGGGGCTGGGGGAGGGAGGAGAGGAACTAGGGGGTTGTGGTCCAGGGGATGGAGGAGAGGAACTAGGGGCTTGTGGTGTGGAGCAGCCGCGGCCTACTGGTTAGGGACTTGTAACCGGAGGGTTGCCGGTTCGAACCCCGACCAGTACGAACGGCTGAAGTGCCCTTGAGCAAGGCACCTAACCCCTCACTGCTCCCCGAGCGCCGCTGTTGCAGGCTGTTGCAGCTCACTGCCTCATGATTAGTGTGTGCTTCACCTCACTGTGTGCCTCACCATCACTGTGCGTGAGTGTGTATTGTGAGTGTATTTCACTAATTCACGATTGGGTTAAATGCAGAGACCAAATTTCCCTCACGGGATCAAAAGAGTAATTGTTCTTCTTCTTCTTCTTCTTCCGGGGGAGGGAGGAGAGGAACTAGGGGCTTGTGGTCCGTTCCTTGTTGTTTGTGTGTCACGGCTGTGTGATGGAGGGTGAAGCAATGGGGGAGGGTGGGGGGTTGTGCTTTAGCTGCTGTCCTGTCAGGGGGTTCACGTGTCCCGTCGATGCCCCCCCCTGTGAATGAACATCGATGGTGTAATGCACCGTAGCGGCAGCAGGGGGCAGCGTGCGTCCACGACACACGGTGAGCCATGAACGCCGACGGCGCCGCAGGTGTGTGTGCCCGGAAACCAAAAATTCCCACCTGTGGGTGTGGAGCGAGTCCTAAGGGCTTAAGCGCGAGGAGGGGGGGGGCAGTTCTCTTATTTGTTTGCGCTAATCCCCTCGCTTCTGTCGGGGGGGCCCCCTCCTCGGGGTGTTGAAGACACAATGCGC
>JAXIVH010000067.1:52851-252437 GCA_036785325.1 Urophycis tenuis
GACAAGATGCATTCCTCTCACACTACACGGCTTTGTGCTCCCTGCACAGGGGCACATTCCATCACAAGGAAAGACTTTAGTTTCCTTGACCCGCCTCGCTCTGCTATGTGTGCCCCTGCCGCGTACTTTTCAACCCCCCCCCCCCCCCCACCCCCCCCCCCCGGTGCCACGCTGAATGCGAATGTTTCTTTCTCTCTGAAGACGCTCCAGCAGTAACGTGAGCGGCTTCAACAGCGAGATGGGCTCTGACGACCAGTCGGTAGGTTTCTCACCCCCCCCCCCCCCCCCCCCCCCCCCCCTCCTCCTCCAACTGTCCACAATGTCGAACCCCCACAAATGTACTGATTGGCAGGTCGCTTTGGACAAAAGTGTCTGCTTTTTGACTTTGATACATTCCAGACACATCTTTCTTTCTTTTTTTGTATCATAAAGGGCACATTTTGCATCTTTGATTTAATTGAGTTTTTTTGACTTTCTCCTCATCTGTGATACCCGTCTTCTCATTGGCTGCGTGAGTCCACGCCGAGCCTTCCCCCCGCTGATTTTTTTCCCGCAGCTCAACGAGGGAGCCTCTCTCAGCCAATCAGGACTCGCCGTCCCAGGACCTGGTGCCCGTCAAGAAGAGGCGGAGCCGCATCCCCGACAAGCCCAACTACTCCCTGAACCTGTGGAGCATCATGAAGAACTGCATCGGCAAGGAGCTCTCCAAGATCCCCATGCCAGTCAGTACCCCTCTCTCGGTTCCCCCCCGGTCCACTGGACCGCTGTCCTCAGGGGTGGTGGTGCGGTAGGGGAGGGGGGAGGGGGGGGGGGGGGGGGGGGGGGGGCGGGGACAGTCTGGTGGGGCCCATCTAGTTAGCGATGGGCATGTTGGCGCACAGGGCCATGATTACCGCCATGAGCTGTAATTTCCCAGCTTGGGATCACTAAAGTATACCTACCTATCCATCTATCTATCTATCTATCTATGAGCTACAAGTGTTACTTTCCTAGCGGTGGGGGATTAAGGGCCGGGATTGAGGAACGCTTCCACGTATGTGCCATTTCCTCAAGTGGTACAATGGCAAATGTCTCGCCTATTACGTCACCTTCTGTGCTGGCAGACTGCGATGTGATCTTCCCTCCGCCACCCTCTCTCTGACCCCTCTACTGACTTCCGTCACCACTCTCTCCCCCCCCCCCCCCCCCCCCCCCAGGTGAACTTCAACGAGCCCATCTCCATGCTGCAGCGCCTGTCGGAGGACCTGGAGTACCACGAGCTGCTGGACAAGGCGGCCAAGTGCCAGAGCGCCCTGGAGCAGCTGTGCTACGTGGCGGCTTCTCCGTGTCCTCGTACTCCACCACGGTGCACCGCACGGGCAAGCCCTTCAACCCCCTGCTGGGGGAGACCTACGAGCTGGACCGCGGCCGCGACGGCGGCTACCGCTCCCTCTGCGAGCAGGTGGGGCGACGGAGGGGCCGGGTGGGGAGGGGGCGCTGGGGGCTGGGGGAGGGAGGAGAGGAACTAGGGGGTTGTGGTCCAGGGGATGGAGGAGAGGAACTAGGGGCTTGTGGTGTGGGGCAGCCGCGGCCTACTGGTTAGGGACTTGTAACCGGAGGGTTGCCCGGTTCGAACCCCGACCAGTACGAACGGCTGAAGTGCCCTTGAGCAAGGCACCTAACCCCTCACTGCTCCCCGAGCGCCGCTGTTGCAGGCTGTTGCAGCTCACTGCCTCATGATTAGTGTGTGCTTCACCTCACTGTGTGCCTCTTCACCATCACTGTGCGCTGAGTGTATTTCACTAATTCACGATTGGGTTAAATGCAGAGACCAAATTTCCCTCACGGGATCAAAAGAGTAATTGTTCTTCTTCTTCTTCTTCCGGGGGAGGGAGGAGAGGAACTAGGGGCTTGTGGTCCGTTCCTTGTTGTTTGTGTGTCACGGCTGTGTTTTGCATGGGGGAGGGTGGGGGGTTGTGCTTTAGCTGCTGTCCTGTCAGGGGGTTCACGTGTCCCGTCGATGCCCCCCCCCTGTGAATGAACATCGATGGTGTAATGCACCGTAGCGGCAGCAGGGGGCAGCGTGCGTCCACGACACACGGTGAGCCATGAACGCCGATGGCACCGCAGGTGTGTGTGCCCGGAAACCAAAAATTCCCACCTGTGGGTGTGGAGCGAGTCCTAAGGGCTTAAGCGTGAGGAGGGGGGGGGCAGTTCTCTTATTTGTTTGCGCTAATCCCCTCGCTTCTGTCGGGGGGGCCCCCTCCTCGGGGCGTTGAAGACACAATGCGCGCCTGAGGACCCCGTGGAATGCGCCCGAAGAGCCTTCTGTCCCCTGTGTGTTCACATGAAGGCCTCTCTGCCAGGGGGGGGGGGGGCGGGGGGGGGGGGAGTGGAGTAAGGATAGGCATGTGGCCAAAGACAACACCAGGAAGTGATGCGCACTGCATGCCGCCTGGGCAGGGAAACGGGTAGGACCAGCCTGTCTCGCGTCGGATGAGCGATGGGTGGCCCAGACACGTAAACAGTGGCTCGTCATACAGGTTTTTTTATGGGGTCGGCGGATGGCAGATGTTTCGCCCCGATTGTGTTTCACGTGTGTCTCGTCTCCCTAGCTCGTGCCATCCCTCAGCCCCGTCACTCGTGTTACGGTGTACGTGTTGTGGCACATGTTATGGCTCATGGCTCACGGTTGTCCTTTTTGTCCGCCAGGTGAGCCATCACCCCCCCGCGGCGGCCCACCACGCCATCTCCAGTCGAGGTTGGACGCTGCGGCAGGAGATCACCGTGGCCAGCAAGTTCAGGGGCAAATACCTGTCCATCATGCCTCTGGGTAAACACCTGCCCCACCCCCCCCCCCCAGACACACTCCAGCACACTGGCGCCTTGTGCTCCATTTTAAGCATTGGCTGCCTTCATGATGAGATTTGTGTGTGTGTGTGTGTGTGTGTGTGTGTGTGTGTGTGTGTGTGTGTGTGTGTGTGTGTGTGTGTGTGTGTGTGTGTGTGTGTGTGTGTGTGTGTGCATGGGGGTCTGTGTGTGTGTGTGTGTGTGTGTGTGTGTGTGCGCGCGCGTGTGTCAGGAACCATCCATGCCATCTTTGAGAAGGGCAACAATCACTACACCTGGAAGAAGGTCACCACCACCGTGCACAACATCATCGTGGGCAAGCTGTGGATCGACCAGGTAAGGGAGCCACTCCCAACAGAGAGCGACTAGAGAGACCGGAGGATGGGCATGGATGCAAAAACTAAATGTTTTTGTATCCATGTCAAAGAATGCTGTTTGATGTCTCTCTTTGTCTGTCTGTTTATCTCTCTCTATTTTGAAAGAGATAAACATTCACGAATTCCGCTTACCTAACCTTGCACGCAACATCTTTGTGTGTGCTATTTACTTCTATAGTGTATGCATAGATGTTTATATTCACGAATTCCGCTTACCTAACCTTGCACGCAACATCTTTGTGTGTGCTATTTACTTCTATAGTGTATGCATAGATGTTTATATATTATATTTATATTTCCAACACTCTTCTCTACGTACAAGTGTCTGACTTTTTCTTTTCTTTTCCCAGAGATTTGTAACATCATTAAAGTATCTCTCTCTCTCGCTCTCTCACTCTCGCTCTCTCTCTCTCACTCTCACTCTCTCTCTCTCTCTCTCTCTCTCGCTCTCGCTCTCGCTCTCGCTCTCGCTCTCGCTCTCGCTCTCTCTCGCTCTCTCTCTCTCTCTCTCTCTCTCTCTCCCTCCAGTCTGGGGAGATTGACGTTGTGAACCACACCACGGGCGACCGATGCCACCTGAAGTTTGCCCCCTACAGCTACTTTTCGCGGGACGTGGCGAGGAAGGTCCGTCCGCCCCTCTGTTTCACTCTGTCTTCATCACCTCCGTGTTGCGCTCCCCCTGCTTCGGAGTCACGCGTCCCTGTGTGAGCGTGTGTGCTGAGTCAGCAGCCCCGTGCGTCCGCCCGCATTTCCTGGGTGCTGTTCTGCTTTTTCATTCCCAATGTGTGCGTCAGTCAAACCGTCAATCTGATGCTTTGAACATGGTTACCCCCCCCCAGCCCATACCTGCTGTAATGCTGTGGGACACCGTCCTGTCCTGTCTGGCTGTAATGCTGTGGGACACCGTCCTGTCCTCTCTGGCTGTAATGCTGTGGGACACCGTCCTGTCCTCTCTGGCTGTAATGCTGTGGGACACCGTCCTGTCCTCTCTGGCTGTAATGTTGTGGGACACCGTCCTGTCCTCTCTGACTGTAATGCTGTGGGACACCGTCCTGTCCTCTCTGACTGTAATGCTGTGGGACACCGTCCTGTCCTCTGACTGTAATGCTGTGGGACACCGTCCTGTCCTCTCTGACTGTAATGCTGTGGGACACCGTCCTGTCCTCTCTGGCTGTAATGCTGTGGGACACCGTCCTGTCCTCTCTAACTGTAATGCTGTGGGACACCGTCCTGTCCTCTCTGGCTGTAATGCTGTGGGACACCATCCTGTCCTCTCTGGCTGTAATGCTGTGGGACACCGTCCTGTCCTCTCTGGCTGTAATGCTGTGGGACACCGTCCTGTCCTCTCTGGCTGTAATGCTGTGGGGACACCGTCCTGTCCTCTCTGGCTGTAATGCTGTGGGACACCGTCCTGTCCTCTCTGACTGTAATGCTGTGGGACACCGTCCTGTCCTCTCTGGCTGTAATGCTGTGGGACACCACCCTGTCTGGTTGAGGAAGATTCTTGTTAAGGTTAAGATTAAGGTGCAGTATTTTACAGTAGCACAATTTTGAATGAGTGGCAGTTGTAATTAAAGTGGCAGTTGTAATTAAAGTGACAGTTGTAATTAAAGTGACAGCTGTAATTAAAGTGACAGTTGTAAACAGTGAGTATCAACAGTAAATAATAACCAGATTGTGCAGGTGTAGGTAGTATGGAAATAATATGAAACAGTGTATAGTAAAGTACACTGTTATTTTTACTTTATAATTATAGCATCCATCAGTCAGAGGATGTGATTTTTTTTTTTCTCATTTTCACATTGAAATCCTGATTGATCAGCAGTGAACGCAGATCACCGCAGGTTATTGTAACGACGGGCTCATCGAACAGAGCGTTTCTTCCTTCACGGCACTCGCAACACGCTCCTGTCTGTGTGGATTGACAGGACCTTGTTGTGTCGCAACACGCTCCTGTCTGTGTGGCTTCACAGGACCTTGTTGTGTCTCATCTTCCCAACATGTCCCCCCCCCCACACCGGACGGCCCCTCCCTCCCCTCCCTCCCCTCCCTCCCCTCCCTCCCCTCTAACCCTGCCTCGCTGCTCCCCAGGTGACAGGGGTGGTGACAGACAAGGACGGCAAGGCCCACTACGTGCTGTCGGGCACCTGGGACGAGAAGATGGAGTTCTCCCGCGTCATGCAGAGCAGCCGCGGCAGCGGCGGCGCCGGCGCCGGGGAGAACGGCGCCGAAGGCAAGCAGAAGACCGTCTACCAGACGCTGAAGGCCCGCGAGATCTGGCGCAAGAACCCCCTGCCGTGAGTGCGCCGGCGCCCTGGTTTTTTTTTTTGCCGTCTTCGGTTTAGTTTCTTAGAAAACGCCAAGAAGGGTGGCAGCTCATAAAGCCGCGCCCAGGGTTGGTTCACCGCCATGGTTATTCTTGAGAGTCCGCTATCTGGATCGGCGAGTTGGCGCCCGGCAGCGGAGGTGGAGACGGACGGGTGCAGAGCGCTGTCACGCCAGGGTGCGGTTCACTGAATCACCGTCTCGTCGCCTTCTCCCCCAGACGGGTCTCGCCGTCGCTGCCCCCTGAAATTCCAGCTTTGCCCAAGAAGAGAATGAAATGAATGCCGATCTGGAATGTCGCTCTTCCACCCGTGTGTGTGTGTGTGTGTGTGTGTGTGTGTGTGTGTGTGTGTGTGTGTGTGTGTGTGTGTGTGTGTGTGTGTGTGTGTGTGTGTGTGTGTGTGTGTGTGTGTGTGTGTGTGTGTGTGTGTGTGTGTGTGTGTGTGTGTGTGTAAAAGTTGTCATTGTTAAGTAAAGTATTCATTTACAGCTAAATACATTTTTCCTTGTTTCACATTCATCTCCCGTACACACACAAACCTCCACGCACACACACACACCTCCACACACACCTCCACACACACACCTCCACACACACACGCAATACCTCCACACACACACACACACACACACACACACACCTCCACACACACACACACACACGCAATACCTCCACACACACACACACACACACACCTCCACCCACACACACACCTCCACCCACCTCCACCCACACACAGCGAGGGGGCGGAGACCATGTACTTCTTCACGGCGCTGGCGCTGACCCTCAACGAGGAGGAGGAGGGCGTGGCCCCGACTGACAGCCGCCAGCGGCCCGACCAGCGCCTGATGGAGGCGGGCCGCTGGGACGAGGCCAACGCCGAGAAGCAGCGGCTGGAGGAGAAGCAGCGCAGCGTGCGCCGCGAGCGCGAGCGCGAGGCCGCCAGCCAGCGCTCCGCCACCCAACCAGAAGAAGGTACGGGCCCGTCTTGCATCGGACTGTTTTGATCAGGTGGGGGGGGGTCTCGCGGCTGTTGGGAGGGAAGATGCCCCCCCCCCACTTGGCTGAGAACGGGTCGGAGTGTCCAGTTGTTGCCGTGGCGTCCAGCTGTTCGGCACGCCGGCGTCCCTACAGCGGTCCTCCCGCTGGCTTCCGTTTGCCTCGCGCCGGTGACGTCCAATCAGGGCGGGCCGCGCTCTTCTCGTGGTCGCGGCGGTCCGACCCGCGGCCGTGTCTGGAGCCTGGCTGGTGGCCTGCCCGCTCGTTTTGTTCATTGTTGTGTGTGTTTGTGTGTGTGTGTGTGTGTGTGTGTGTATGTGTGTGTGTCTTTCTACCGTGATCAGCAACATTTGAAAGGTGTTCAAATCTATATCCCCCCCTCTTTTCTCCCAAAAGCTGTCGATGAGGACTCTTTTACTGACCCCTCTCTAAAAAGCAAGTATTCATTCTTTTTCTCCAATTTACCCCCACTCCCCCCTCCCCACACACCTTTTAATTCCCTTCCCTGTCACCGGTGGTCTCCTAGCAACAGCCTTTTTCCTGTCTTTTTGTGGGTATTTGTGTCTTTCCTTTTGTGTTTTTTTTTGTTGTTTATTTGTCAATCAATTGAAATGTAATTCTTCTTTTTTTTTTTTTCTATTTCTTTCCAATCAGGCGTTCCGCACGACAGCCACAAGGCGCTGTGGTTCGAGCGCTGCGAGGACCCCATCACGGGCGAGCCCGTGCACATCTACAAGGGAGGCTACTGGGAGGCCAAGGAGCAAGGCAGCTGGGAGGGCTGCGGAGACATCTTCTAAACCACCCCACCACCTCCACCAACACCACCACCTCCACCACCTGACTCCAGCCCACTCTCACACTTCCACTGCAACCACCTGTCACCTCTCCCACCCCTGCCCCCGCCCAAAGGCAGCTCTCTGTTCTAGGAGAGCTTGAGGACCCCCCTGGTTGTCCTGTCTGGTCCTCATCTCTTCAACACGCCAAACGCCCCTCCCCCCCCCCCCCCCCCGTTTTCCTAGACATGGCCATTTTGTCCCGTTCCGCAAAAAACATGGAGGCTCGGGTGGTGGTGGTGGTGGTGGTGGTGGTGCTGCTGCTGCTGCTGATGCTGCTGCTGCGCTTCCTGCCCGGTTTAAATCCTCTCTGGGCTGCCCCCAGCTGCCATGATGACAGCCACTGGAGGAGGAGGAGGAGGAGGAGGGGGGGGGGGAGAGGGGGAGAACATGCCCTGAAGTAGGTCATCCATTCTCTGCCCTGGCCACGCCCCCCCATGTAATCACTGTAATATCCCCGCCCCGACCCCCCCTCCTCATGCAGGGGGCCGCGGTGAGGAGCAGAGGGTAGTAGTTCTTAGTGGCGATCAGACGCTAACCAGCCGGCGGCCCCCTCATGACAGAGCGGGGCGTCTTCTTCGTTTCTGACGCTGGTCCTCGACGACTGGGGTCTTTTGACGACGTGGGGGGGGGGGGGGGAAGGGGAAGGTGAGGGTCTTCGGTCGGTTCCTCTTCCATCAGTTTGGGTTCTTTGTTGTTTTTTTTTTTACTCCTTGACGGGCAGCCAACCCACCAACGTGCGCTCTCCTCCGCACCATCGGGCCCTCCCAGCCTCTTTGTTGTTGTTGTTGTTGTTGTTGTTATTATTGTTGTCGTTGACTCCGCCCCTCAGTGGCAGTGCGCGCGGGGATGGCGGCCTGCAGACGGCGCTCCGTTGTTTTTTTTTTGTTTGTTTTTTTCTGTGGGGGTTTTGCCTTAGAAAGGATTTTGTCCTCTTTTGTTTCTTTTGTTTTGTTTTTGTTTTCTTTTTGGTTTCCAGAGGGTGCGGGGGACGATGGTCCTGGATGTGTTGTTGGGTTGTCGGGTGAAGGAGATATTCATGTTGAATATGATATTATGAGAGAGAGAGAGAGACGGAGAGCGACAGAGAGAGGAAAGATTAGGGAAGGTGTGAAGGTGGGTCTGGAGCCGTCGGCTGGCCTGGGTTTTATGGCAACGAATAAATGGAAGAATGAATGAAATGCGAGCGATGTTTTACACTGCTGACGTGTGCGCCCGTGTCCGTGTCTGGGTGGGTTGCATTGATGAAGGAATGGATTCCTGTTGAAAGTACGGTGGGCGGTGGGCTAGCAAGAGCAGAACGAACAAGTTGTAAACGCGTCGCTCGACACAATAAAAACAACTAACGACACGCGCACATCCGAACACTCTGGCGGTTTCGTACATATGCAAATGTGTGTGTTTTGAACACCAAAAAAAAAAAGATATGGGAAATACTGTGTGTCTGTGTGTGTGCGTGTATGTATGTGTGTGTGTGTGTGTGTGTGCGTGCGAGAGAGTAATTTTGTTTAAGTGTACTTAATGAAGTGAATAAAGAAACAAAGACTTTAAAAAACCATTGAAAATAACTATGATTTTATAAATGTATAGAAAATGGTAATATTCAACTCTAATTGTAAGGTAGCTCATTCTTGTCCAGCTGTTCCTCTGTAGAGGAATTTTGCATTTTCACAAATAAAGGGAGTGTCCAAAGCTTTCTCTGTGAAAGTGTACACATGATCTTCAGTATTCTGACTTGAGAAAGTGAAATGACTTTGCTATAAACAACAGCTGGTGTATCAGAAAAAAAAATGCTTTTCGTACTGCGATCTTCAATTTTGTTTGACTGTTTATCATCGTTTATTAACTGATAACACTATTGAAGGTTGTTTGCCAAATCCTGTAGAAATGTCTTTTTTTTTTTTTTGTCCCAGTTCAATTTGTGCAACATTGACGGGGAAGATGTAAAATGTTGACAATAAAATCACAAACAGAAATGGGTGTCTGTTCTACGTGCATGACTCGTCATAAAGAGTTCTCACATTTTTGAACGTGTGTATACAAAAGCATAAGTGATGGCATTTAATTCTAGATAATTAAACAAACTAATTCCCAGTGGTCTAACCAGTACAGGCGTTGTGTGTGGGCAGTGCCTAAAATCCAATGTCTAATTAGAAACGGGGCATTAGCCTGGTGCTGGGAAGAGTCCCATGCCTACACCAACAAGATACACCTGTTTCAATCCTACAATACCTCTGTGGTGAGGACCTGTTCCACAACCACAGACATGTGAGTGTGTGTGTCTGTGCGTACTGTCTCCCCAGCGAGGCCAACCTATTTATTATTAGCTCATGTTGTTCTCCTGAAAGGGGCTCGTTGCTGGAACGTACCATGCTATACATTCAGTGTGCGCCCCAAACAGGGAGGCCTCCCATAGAGTGGTTTGGGGGTGTAGGGTTTAACCAGAGTACAGGTGACATGTGTGTGTGTGGGAGGGGGGGGGGGGGGTACTGTTGAACAGAGAGACATAGAGCAACACACAAGATAAGAAGACAATCCTGCTGTACATTACTGTTGGGTGAGTGGTGTGTGTATATTGGGAGGGGATGTGCTACTGCTGACTCCGCAAACTGCATGAAAGCCTGAGGTCTGGTGTGGAAGAGAGAGAGGGAGTTTGTGTGTGTGTGTGTGTGTGTGTGTGTGTGTGTGTGGGGGGGGGGGGGGGGGGGGGTTACGGCGAACGAACATGAACATGAACATGAACATGAACTTGAAGACGCCCCGCAGAGTGAGTGGTGGGAGGAGTGAGAAGCCAACGTGTTTCGTGAAGAGGGTCTGCGGTGTTCAGGATGCCACGTCATTTGTTAGCGAACCGAACGCGAGTGGAGCACTGCGCACTCGGGGTGGGGTGTGTGTGTGTGTCGGAGTGTGTGTGAGTGTGTTTGTGGGGGTCCAGAGAGAGAGAGAGAGACGTTCGGAGTTGAGCTCCTCGTGTTGTTGACGGGCGAGGCGTCCCGAAGGTTTGTTTTGCATGCCATGTACACTCGAGCGCGCGCTCGTCGCACGCACACGCGCACACCCACAGCATGACACGAGAGTGCACGGAAACAACACGCGCGCGTCCGCGAGTCCGACAGGAAGGACTCGGCCCGCTGCCCGCCGTTCTCTATACTCGGTAGAGCGGCTCTTTGAGGTGGCCACGTATGGTGACCGGCTTCCAGATACAACTTTCTACAATTAAAAGTTTTTAAATAAAATATTTGCAACTCATGGTTGCAACGACTTCCTTAGGCTACTTATTTACTACTACTTTAACTAACGGCTGTCATTCCAAATTGTATCATTTAAAGTAGGCCTACAAAGTTTGATCCGTTATCCTGCCTCAGTAAAGGCTTACGATGGAGCGCGAGGTGGTCTATCTGCCGCCGCTGTGCCGTGTGGCGGTCTGCGGCGGGACGCACGGCAACGAGCTGTCGGGCGTGCACGTGGTGCGGGAGCGGCTGAAGGAACGCAAGCAGAACGTCGTCGGAGAGCAAGACGACGACGGGGTGTCGGTGACGTACTCGCTGACGAACCCGCGGGCCGTCCAGCAGTGTCGCCGGTACACCGAGACGGACCTGAACCGCTGCTTCACCCGAGCGACCCTCAGGTAGAGTGCCGCAGAGCGGTGGTGGTCGTTGATACACGACGTCGATAATTCAGGGTCTTGGGAAATCACAGTGCATCATGGGACTTTTTGTTGGCGAAACTCCGCCATTTTGAGAGGAGTAGCGGAGTAATAGTTTACTGTACAATCCTAAGTCACTTTAAATACACATTGAATCTGGCAAGTTAAACACTTTCCCATAATTGCATCATTTAACGATTAAGTAGGCTACTCAATAATTACCGAAACAAAATTACTACCAACATAATAACTAATGCGATATGTCCCGATGTGTTCCACCTGTACAAGGCCTATTAGGCTCGCCAGGTAGGTAGCTGTTTCAACGAACGAATGTGTTACAATGGGACTCATTTGTACTCACAGTCCTTTTTATTATAGTTAACTAAAGGTTGGTTTGTTTGTTCATTTCATTGCAGCAGTAAGATTTCTGACCGGACCCCCTATGAGATCGTTCGGGCCCAGGAGCTGAACTCTGTGTTGGGCCCCAAGGGCAGTCCACAGGCCATGGACCTCATCTGTGACCTCCACAACACCACTGCTAACATGGGCCTGTGTGTCATTGCTTACTCCGACAGTGATTGGATCTGCCTGCATATATACAAATATTTACAGGCAAGCACATTTAAATTCTACTGTCATTGGGGAAAGGGTGAAACCGTCCCTGTCCGTGAGGATTTTGCTTCTATTAAGATTTGATTCACATAAGTCATCTACGGTTTTGGTTTGTTAATTTGATCAAGTGAATGTCATTGTGTCTTTGTTTCAGCACCATATGTCAGATGTACCAGTTAGATATATCCACTTTGATCTCCCCTGTAGAGAAGCATATTCCCTCGACTCACTTGGCAAACATGGATTTGGTGAGAAACAAACAAGCAAACTTGTTCCATTTCATTGGTTGTGTTTCACATGTTGTGGCTGTGATACGGTAGGGCCTAACAGAGCCATTTGGCTTACTGATGAATGATTTGTTTTGTAGCTCTGGAGCTGGGCCCTCAGTCCCATGGAGTAGTGAGGTCAAACATCTACACATTCATGAAAACTGGTGTCGAGCTTATGTTGGAGTGGGTTCGTCTCTTCAACTCAGGTATACCAGCTTGATCACTCGCTGTTGCTTCTGTTTCACATCGAACCCATCCTGCCAAGAGTCCATTCAAATGATGCCATTATGACCGTCACTGTCTAGCTGCCTAGCTGGCTACGTGCTTCGGTGTTCAGATTCAATCTCGTTGATTCGTCCCTTTCCATCCTTGAGGTATCCTCTTTGAGGGAGGTTCTGTGGAGATTTACACCATGGTCAGCACCGTGGACTATCCCAGAGAACGCGACACACACAACATCATGGCCGCCGTCCATCCTCAGTTACAGGTGCAGTAATGCTTGGTCCTCGTCAATAAATGATAAGACATCCTTAAGTGTCCGGAATCATCTGACATCGTAGCTCTCCGGGGCAGCGTGAACAGCCCGCACATCAATATGGATGGCCACTTTCGTCCGTGGTTTTGTATCCGGACAACAAGGCATCCGATTACCGGCCTTGTAAACAGGCGAGGCGCAACGTCGGATCCGACCGGTCGTTAAGGTTCGGATCGGAAATTGAGCGCCGCGGCCTTTACACGCGTCTGAACTCCCTCCCTCTCACAGGACCGAGACTTCTGTCTTCTCCATCCAAACGACCCCGTGTTTGAGACCTTCTCGGGCGCCACCGTGCGGTACCGGGGGTCCGAGCCCCTGTACGCCTTCTTCATCAACGAGTGTGCTTATTACGAGAAGGGGATCGCCCTGTCCTTGGCCAGGCGCCGCAGCGTGAGGATGCCCGCCATCCAGATGAAGAGTGGCCCGGAGCATCCGCGAGGTGAAGGTACGTCAGAGGACGAAGAGGACTAGTGGCACCGAGCTAGCCCAATGACTGTAGTTTAGCTTCGCTGTGGCGCGGATCCTGACGGGTGAAGGCCAATGCGGCGCGACTGAAACGGCGCGAATAAACCAAAACAAAAAGCAAGAAAGTGTTTTTTTGTGTATTCACTTTTTTTCTCAATTTTTATTGAAACAGCTTTGCAATGTGTCCAATGCGCTCATATGCGCACATACACACACACTTCCAAAAATAATTCAGCTATCTATTATGCAACAATTTACATGAGGTCAGAATGCCATGCCATTCTTTAAAGGGGGCTCTGCAATACTACAAACAATTTAGTTTTGTTACAGTTACAGTTTTGTCCCAACTCGCAGCTCGTTGACAGAGCCACTTACAACAGTGTGATTGATTCCTTCAGTTGTACTGAATGACAGAATTGTCCTGCACAAGTTTTTAAAATGTGCACTGCACTAAACTTTCCACACAAGCTCCAAAGTGAAGTCAATGTTGACCATAAGCATCCGTGAACCAAATACTTTCTCAACGTTTTTGTTGATTTAAACTTGTGTTGAATGCCAACTGCATAATCTGCATATAACCCATGCAAAATCATCTAAATGATTATTAAGTCATTTATCTTCATTTGGGCGTTGAAATACATTCAGAGCTTAAAACGTCAGCTGTCACTTGAGGAAATGCATACAAATTCAGCAGTGGAGTTTGAAAAAGCACACTTAAATTGAAAGCTGAATATATATAAACAAACCAAGGACATAAACATTAATGAACTGAACCTTATGACCAAAACAAAGATTGATAATAATAACAACAACAATAATACTAATAATAATAAACAAATGCAATGAATCAAAATGCAAAAAATACTGGATTAAATACAGACTCTGCACTTCAGGAAGACAAGATTTAAGGGATAGCATCAAATAAGAAAATAATTGAAATAGGAGAAACAACTGAACAAATGATTGTCGATCAGTACTTTATCAAAAACAGACGGTATTGTCATATCATTCAGTAATACAAGAGCAATATCAAAACAATGGTGGGTAGAATACTGAACCATTTTTCCTTTTTCCCACAATTGAACCCTTTATTTCTGGAACACTAACTAGCTCGGTCTCTAGATTCCCGCCAGGGATATAAATCCTGTACTTAACCAAGTCGGTCTAAAACCAACATCTTGATTATCATCATAACAACCATGCCGTCCTCGTGCTCCCACACACCAGTCGCCAGCTAGCTCAGTAACGCTAATCTTG
This sequence comes from Urophycis tenuis, assembly GCA_036785325.1. Taxonomy (NCBI): domain Eukaryota; kingdom Metazoa; phylum Chordata; class Actinopteri; order Gadiformes; family Phycidae; genus Urophycis; species Urophycis tenuis. Next base: position 67,000 of record JAXIVH010000067.1, read on the forward strand.
CCGACTCGGGATTAGCATAGGGTCGGCTCACGCCACGCGGTACGCCGCCATGCGGTAGTAGCGGCTTTGGCTGTGGCTCCGCGCCGCCCAGATGAGCAGGGCGGCCGCCATCATGTGCAGCGGCGAGGAGACCAGCGCCAGGTAGAGGGACCAGCCCGGCGAGTCCTCCATGCGCTCGGGCAGGGCAGAGACCCGGTGCAGCAGGTCCATGCCGGCCAGGAAGCAGCACACAGTGGCCAGGGTGCACAGACCTGGGGTTGAGGGGTGGGGGGGGGGGGGTGAAGACGCAGCGGTCAAAACTCAGTGAAGCCGAGTCGGAGCGTTAAGGCTGGTTTATGCTTCTGCGTAGGGATTGCGTCGTGATCACGCAATGGCCACGCAGTTGCTCGGACGCAGTCATAAGCCTGTGATGGTTCTTCGTGGGGTTTACGTCTCGAAATGCAATTCATTGCCACACCGGTAGAGGGACCAGAATGACCATTCTGGTCATTACATACGGATTACTAACGAGTTAAAAAAAGTTTACAGAAATGAAGGCAAAAGTTATATATATATATATATGTTGTCGCCAATCAGTCGAAGCATTTATCAAGGCTGTGTTTACAACGTGGCGGTGTTTACGAGTGGAAACCGGAAAAGCGATCTCCAGCGAATGTAGTTCGTGGACCAATCACAGCCAAAGCCGCTGCGTTGGGGTTGTGTCGCCTCGACGCGCGTCTAGGATTTTGGGAGGTGCACGTCAAGGACGTAAAGGGTCCGTAAAGGGTCCGCAACCCCCCCAGCGTTGCGTCGACGCGGAAGCAAAGACGAAGCATAACCCAGCCTTTAGAAGAACACGGAACCCGATGTGGTCACCGTGGGCAACCACAATATCAGCCAATCCCCCTAAAGACATCTTGTTGCCATGAAGTCATGACGATGCCACCCTTGCGTTGACAGGCCATAAGGAAAGCAGCCCTGACGGCCGTAATGGTGTATAGGGGCGTACCGGCCAACAAATGGAGCACCCCTATGCCCAGGGTGGGTGAGAAGCTTCGACACAGGCAAGCACAGAACCCGGTCAGACCCGCCAGCACCACCAGGCCCAGGGACACCAGCGGCAGCAGGAACTGGCACCTCCATAGGTCTGCGCGCACACACACACACACACACACACAATGGCGAGTCGTTTAGGTCAATTAGACATTGCTGTGTGTCTGTAAAGGTGAATAATGCTCAATGAAGAGGCAGATTTTATATATACTTTAATGAATTAACAACTCATCGTAATCCCTCATTCGCACTGAATTTCCCAATGGGCACCGCGGGAGCATAATACTACAATGACAATAGAGTTCCTCTGAAGTGAATACGTACAGGTGCGCAACATGTCCTCGCCGCTGTTGTGGTTCCCGGGTTCTCTGTACTTTGGAGTGAACTGCTGGGGCAGCGTGAAGCTCCGACACTCCATCACCAGCTTCACATCTACCATGATGACACATTTATCACAGCTTTAACAAGTAGGGCGGTCGCGATTGCCGCCGTGTTATTTGGTGCAGGCGAGATATGTCAGTCTGGGGGTGGGGGGGGGCTCCTACCTTGCGGCTCCTTGGTCCAGTGGGCGCCGTCCGGCACCAGGACGCAGCGCCACCAGAGGCCCAGGGTCCCGTTGAGGCGGAACAGGGTGTCGCTGTACATTTTCTCGTCGAACTCCCCGTCCTTGAACTCCTCGTGCAAGGCGCGCAGGTCGGACACGTTGGCCTCGCCGCGCACACTGGGGCTGGAGTAGCGGTACCAGTGGCGCGTCCCCACGGCCACGGAGAGGTACACCGTGGCCAGCGCACTCAGCACGCAGCTGATCACCAACGCCGTGGCGCAGCGGTTGTCCACCATTGTTTATCACACCGCGACAGACGTGAACGGGGGGGATTAAGTGAACGATTGCGCGGACTTCTCGAGTCAATCAAGTGGCCGTGCGTTTTCCCATCGCAGACAACCCTCCCCCCCTAAAAAGCCCCGACTTAATGATATCCCGGAACCCTGTCGCGTGTGTTAAAAAAGGCGTGTATTTTGCTTTTCTATAACTAACCCACGAGGTCCCACTACCCGTCCGAAGCTTTCAACACTTAAGAGTGTTCATCCCAAGACCCGTGGCGCAGCCTGGCCACTACGCCATCTGTTCCCGTGGCCCACTTTCCACGTCCCGCCGCCGTCGTCGGCCGCGGTCCTGCCGCTGCGTCAGAGACGCGTCAAGAAAAGAAAACACTGGAAGGTGTCTGAAGATCGAACTGATATCCACATGATCGGCACCACACACCGTCGTTTGCGGGTCCGAATTACGCAGCGAATCAAGTCCGTTAGATTGCAGCGCAGCCACAGTGCCGCTGCCGAGAGGCCACAGGGGGGATGTTGTGAACACTAATCCATGCTTTTTCCTTTTCCGGCTGTTAGCGCCGGGATGGGGGAATGCTGGGGACTGCAGTTCCCAACGCTCTGATACGGAGCGTTACAAATATAATAAATATATAAAATAAGTAAGGAACAGATTAACAGTCATACGAGTAAACAATGGGCTTTGATTGTAACTTGGCTAAATCAATATCATATGACGAATGTATGGTGAACGTTTTTGTCTGAACTCTGAACCCAGCCTGCTATCAATAAAAATCGTAACGTCAAAATGAATGTGTATATTGTTTTATTGTTCTTGATCCCACTTGTTAAAAAAATCTACATAACCTCGTTTAGATTTGATTTGACTTTTGATTCTATTAAGATTTGCTAATAAGAAATTTAATGTGCTATGATAATGGTATTTATTGACAAAATAAAATCACAGAATACAATATGGTTAAATAATTCAATATTACTCTACATGCATGCACGCACCACACAATTACCTTAAAACAATGGAAATATTTCTGATATATTCATTCAAACCCCAGCCAGTGTACATGCACTACCTGAGTAATGCACATTTGTCTCAAATAAAACCCTTTAATATTCAACCTTTTTAATGTAAATATCATCTTTAAAATACCCCTATCCCATCGTCCTGGTAGATTATTTATCGGACAGACGTTCATCACGCATCTCTAGTTTCAGGTGGACAGACGAGTGGACACTAACTCTGTCTGGACAGAAACCATGAGAGTGCCAGGAAGACGGCTGCAGTGGGGAGACTGCTCTTGTGGGTGACTCCACTGGAAGTAAAAGCTGAAAGCAAACACAAAAGAACAATGTAAAACAGGAGGCAAATGTTCACAGTCAGAATTGAAAAGGCACCAGTTTCCCATGTGTTCCTTACGCATTAGGCCCTCCACAGTAATATTGTTGGGGTCAATGTTGAAAGCTGTGATGCTGTCCGCTGCATTGACTAAAACTTGTAAAATCTGGAAGCCACTAGGAACTGCGTTTGAATTGAAGAAACAGTCCATGGTGTTGATGATCGACCCATTGCTGAGGGAGTGGAAGAAAGCACAACAGGATGTTGAGCATACATGTTTGGACCCTCACCCCCCACCCCCCCCCCCACACCACCACCACCACCACTACCACACCCAGCTGCGTGGTGCGGCTACTTATATTTGATAAGATCTGTTATTATTTATATTGCACATATACTTTTTATTTTTTGATTATCTTATTCAATCTATTTTATTTTTTAGTATGCAAACTGCAAGAATTTCACTACTGGTAATGATGCACGTTGTTATCTGGTATCTGACAATAAACGTGAACTTGAACTTGTTAAGATTATGATATAGAATATTGTTGATGTATACGAGTACCAACAAATGAATGCTTACCTGAATGATACCACATTTAAGCTGACAAAGGAGGGAATACTCTGCCTGAAAAAGGGTTCGAGCTGTAGAAATACATAGAAATGAGTTGTTTACTCCAGTCTTAAAAACACTAAGAAAACAAACTACTTCATTAATGTCTTTCTCGGTGAACATCCACAACCTGGGACCTACTTTGACATTGTCATAGAATCATAAAATAGGTCTAAACAACACTTGGCTAACTGTAGTCAATTAAAAACACATTTTAATTTCGTCTTACTTGTGTTTTTATCAGTGCACCCCGAGCAACAAACTGTTCAGATGACGTGTTCAATAGATCATTTGTGAAGGTTTCTCCTGCCGATCTGAACACCACCTGCCGAACAGTCAGTTGCACTGCAGCTGTGGTCGTAGTTACAACATTCGGGGATCCTGAAACACCAAAACACGAAGGGTGGAAAATGTTATAAGGGTCCAATTTTACAACTTTTTTGAATAAATTCAAATCAACACAATGGTTCTGAAATGTATGGTCAAACAATATAGGTCAGTCCTTCATCTGAATTGTGATATCCAGCCCTGCAATCATCATCGCCAGCAAAGACAGGTTGTTTTCATTGGACCTTCAATCAATCTGCCCATGTTGACAGGTCTTTCAGGAGATTTCTACTTTCATTCTTTAATTACAAAGCAGATTTGCTTCTGGGCTGCCCTCGTCGGTCAGAATTATATTCTGACAGCACATTTCACTCACTGATAGCTGATAGATGGCAAGGACATTATAAACAAATTACACTCAAATAATAAATTTTAAATCAGACCTACAGACATTTGGTTTTAATACTAATAACAGTTTTTTTTCCCCTCAAAAATGCCAACATAGATTCAAATGGTTCAAAATAAATTAGAATTTGCTAGAGTGAAACACTGAGTAAAATGCAGTCTTTAACAAAAGATAATGTAGTGGTACTCGATATTTCTCCACATGGTTATGTCAAGCAAGTAAAATCAAAGAATAGCATATTATTATGCAGCCCGGAAATTTGACAGTGAAATGTGTATTCTGTATTGTTGCAGTTATCCCAAATTGTAGGCTAGCAAAGTTGTGGTAGAACAACATTGTGTTTACTTACTTGTGACCTTAATGCTGTTAGGATCTATGCTGAGGTTAAAGACATTGGTTGGGATACTCGCTGCAGTTACCAGGGTAGCCGCAATCGTGGAGGACTGAGGGAGGTTGTTACTCGGCTGAAATTGAAGCTCTACCTCCGCTTCAACATTTTCCATTCGTACCGCAGCACGGCTTTGTTTAAAAAAGAAAATATGATTAGGTCTCTAGCTAATAATTGGATTCTGTAACAAACAAGGACATAATTGAGTACATTAATTAATTAATTACTTAATTAATTTTACCTAAAACCGATGAGGACTGTTTGAAAGAATGCCGCTCCAAAACTTTCTCTATAGACGAAGTCACACTAGAAGAAAGTTACATTAATTAAGCATTTAAATGTGTATGTGTTATGAAATAGCGAGGATTAAAAAAATAGAAATACACATTTTTTTTTTTTTACTTACCGCTGCCACAACTGTGTTCTGAAGCATTATATATTCAGCCGTGGAAGTATTTTCATAAGCAAGAAGGAATGGCTGTAGTATTGTCCCCGTGACAACAAAAAATGGCTTTTCAGTTGTGGTTAGGGTTATTGTTGTTGATGCTCCAGTGGTTGTAGATTCTCCTGTGGTTGTTGATCCTCCTGTGGTTGTTAATCCTCCTTATTATGCAGCCCGGAAATTTGACAGTGAAATGTGTATTCTGTATTGTTGCAGTTATCCCAAATTGTAGGCTAGCAAAGTTGTGGTAGAACAACATTGTGTTTACTTACTTGTGACCTTAATGCTGTTAGGATCTATGCGGAGGTTAAAGATATTGTTTGGGATACCCGCTGCAGTTACCAGGGTAGCCGCAATCGTGGAGGACTGAGGGAGGTTGTTACTCGGCTGAAATTGAAGCTCTACCTCTGCTTCAACATTTTCCATTCGTAACGCAGCACGGCTTTGTTTAAAAAAGAAAATATGATTAGGTCTCTAGCTAATAATTGGATTCTGTAACAAACAAGGACATAATTGAGTACATTAATTAATTCATTACTTAATTAATTTTACCTAAAACCGATGAGGATTGTTTGAAAGAATGCCACTCCAAATCTTTCTCTATAGACGAAGTCACACTAAAAGAAAGTTACATTAATTTAGCATTTAAATGTGTATGTGTTATGAAATTGCGAGGATTAAAAAAATAGAAATACAAAAATATTTTTTTTTACTTACTGCTGCCACAACTGTGTTCTGAAGCATTATATATTCAGCCGTGGAAGTATTTTCATAAGCAAGAAGGAATGGCTGTAGTATTGTCCCCGTGACAACAAAAAATGGCTTTTCAGTTGTGGTTAGGGTTATTGTTGTTGATGCTCCTGTGGTTGTTGACCCTCCTGTTGTTGTTGACCCTCCAGTTGTTGTTGACCCTCCTGTGGTTGTTGATCCTCCTGTTGTTGATCCACCAGTGGTTGTTGCACTAGTGGTTGAGCTTAGTGCTGAGATTGTCATCGGAGTCAAAGCCAAATGAAAGGCAACTTTGTGTCATGCATTTGGAAGAACATATGAAAATGTTACTACAAATGTATAGGAATGTAATTGAATCGTACAGAATTTAAACTTTTTATCTTCGAGTGCTGAGCGTATTCTGCGGTTTTCCTAAGGATTTAGTAACCATGGTTTTGCTCCCACTAGTCAGCTGCATCCATAGAAATAAGAGGTTGCTGCAAGTGGTGGGGTTAATGGTTTTAATAATCAAGGAATTTAGCTTCTCTTTCAATGTTTGAACATGGTTGAAATATGACAGAAGCTCTACCTACTAATTGTATCAGGCTTGTATTTTAATTAACTTGAATAGAACAGGTAGCAATGTACTTTTCCTTTTATGGTGATCTGTCACCCACATGACTGCTTGTTGGATTTCTCTTTGGTTGAATAGGTTCAGATCTGTTTAATTTTATCAAAACTTTGCATAATATTCAAACGCTTCGATACTTGGAAGTAGGCCTCTTCTCATACTATGAAAGCTGTGTTTTTTTGGAAACTTTGAGACTACATTGAAGAACTGCAGTAACTGAGTCAGACTATGGACGATTAGTGGCTCTGAAAGATGCTTGAGTCCACAAAAGTTTAGCTTTTTTCATCATCATCATTATTATTGATATTATTATTGTTATTATTATTATTTAAAGACAATAACAATTTATTCAGGCAAGCACTGAGATCGTCTCTCATTTATTGCATGAACCTACCCAGAATTATGAAACATGCTGATTTTCTCGTTCCCATATCCATTCTGTCTTCTTTTTTTTACCCTAGGAATGAAACAGAAAATTCAACATTATTAACTGAATTACACTTCTACTATAACTTCTCAGTCACTTGAGGAGACAATCTAGGCTTGTCACTGTTGTCATTGTATCTGTTTAGTGTCACCGTTTGGGGGGGCTCATCAAAGCAAGGCTGGAAGCAGCCGGAAGTGGCATAGCTGTGGTGCGAGCGGTGCAGGGAATGGCAGATATGATGTCCCCGGTTTATTTACCTTCACTTTGCAGGCACAAATCCATGTTACTTTATTTGAAAATGTGCTGGCAAGGCAAAATGTCGCGTGGAATCCATGTCGTTCAGTTAACACAAGTCAGCTGTGTTTATTTATTCCCCTTTGACAAAAGGCTGTACAGTGGCACAATAGGCTGTATAGGCTGTATAGTGTAGACGTTCTGTTGTGCATTGTTTGCTTCTTTCTTTTTTGTAAGTTCCCACATCTTAAGTGCGGACCAGAATGCTTTTGAATCAATATTGTGTGGCTGAACTCTAGAAGAAGAACAATTTTACAACTGACATAAAAAAAATCTACACTGTGACCACAAAGTGTGCTTGTGAAGGCACATATGAAGTCTTGAATATCATCCCAAATAGTTTTGCACATACAAGTTGGCAGGTGCGTAGCCAGGGGGGGGCAGGGGGGGCCTCAGCCACCATTGGTCAGTGGATGGCCACCCCGCTGCCCCCCCCCCCCCCCCCCCCCCCCCCCCCCCCTCCCCAGTCTGAGAAACAAAAAAAATCCTGAACAGAAATGAAATGGTCTAAAGAAAGCTGAAATATATGCATCATTACTTTTATCTTATTTTGACTTATTATTGTTTATTTTAAGTCTTATATTTTCATTTGTCACTTATGCTACTGTCATGTAACATGGGATTATCAATAAGACATTATTAGTGTCCATAAGAAAGTCTATTCAATCCGTTGTTTATCGCCTGACAGGCCACGGGAAAACCGCTGCTCTGAGTGACGCGGTGTGTGAGTATTAAAATAGAAATTCACTAAATCAAGTGTCACCCCAAATAAAAGACTGGCCCGAGCTGGCCCCCCTAGAAATAATGTCCTGGTTGGTGTGTAACCGTAAAAACAGTGCAAGATAAAATAGAACATGATGTATCGAGGTCCATCTGGCAGGCTGTTAATGTGGATTTCTTTGTCAGAGAGTCTATGTCATCTTCCAGAAGAGAGGAGGCAAACACTAGCTAGCTAATTGTGGTGGGTAGAGTACTGAAAGTCTATACTCAAGTAAAAGTACAGTTACTTCCTTCAAAATCTACTTGAGTAAAAGTAAATATTCCAATTAGAACAAACTACTTGAGTAAGAGTAAAAAGTACTTTCTTAAATAGTTACTCAAATTACAAGTTACTTTACATTTTTGTATATAAGTTGTGGATGTGAGAGGAATAGGTTGAACCCGTGGCCATCGCCAGACCAGAGGGGAGGCCAGTGGGGAGAGAGAGAGAGAGAGAGAGAGAGAGAGAGAGAGAGAGAGAGAGAGAGAGAGAGAGAGAGAGAGATACAGTGTGTGGAGAGAGCTAACAAGTTTGTTGCATGACCAGAGCATGATAGGTAGAACAAGTTACGAACCATTACATTTGGTTAAGCAATCTACAAAATTTCCTACAACATAACTGCTGCATTTATTCAATTACAGTCTGTTGTCAACCCTTCAACTAAAGTTATACTACAGACTGACTGTCTGTCTGTCTGTGGCAGCCTCACATTGCCACGTCCATGCAATGCCGCTCTCAGCCACTACACATTTTGGCGCCGTTTCACACTTCGACTGCAACTCAGCCCGCGATCGACTGGTAGAGAGCGATTTAATGTTTTGGCACCCCTGCGCTACATATTAAGCCCTGTTTACGGTGTGTTTTTGCCAGTTTTTCGCCTGGGAGGCTCTATATCTGGCACCCTGAAGTTAAACTGAGAGAGCGTGCCGTTCACAGACACCAGATTGAATGCGTTCACAGTAACATTCATCAGGCAGTAATACAGTATGTTCAGTTCACGTTTGACCAAAATAGTTCAGTTCACCTTTGACCAAAATAGTTCAGTTCATGTTTGCCCAACCCAGGCTAATAGCATCCATCTCTAACGGACCGGTCGACTCGTCTCACTCTCCACGGCTGTGGAATCGCAACTGACAGCATTGACCGTGTTGCATCTATGGCATTGACAATGTTGCAGCCAGTGGCGGCTGGCCCATAGAGGGCGATAGGGCACCGCCCTATAAAATAAAACTAATAACAATAAATTATACAAATTGTTAATATTTGTTTGAAATATGACTGTACCCAGTAATATGTGCAAAATATGATAGAAAATCATCTGTGCAAGATGTATGCTTTTCCTACACGTCCCGTGTCCCATGCTTCAACAGCTCTGGGGCGATGGAGAAATCGCCCCAAGGAGGCGGGTCTGTGTAACTGTTTAGCCAATTACTAATTTAAGATGTGAAAGCGTCACGTAAAATTTGGCCAATCAGCGTCCTCAAATCCAAGCCGATATGGGCGATTACTTTATCGCCCCAAGCGAGCGAATGCAGGGGCGAGTCAGGGCGAGTCTGTATATAGTTGTATACAGTTGTATATAGTTGACATTAGTATTTTTTAGTCCTTAATTTTCACTACCTATTAATCTGCTGATTATTTTCTTGCTTGTTTAGTATATAAAATGTTTACTGTAATTTCATAGAGCCCAAAGTGACTACAAATTCAATTTCAAATGAAAAAATGGAAAGCTTGTGATTGTGCAATATGTTGTTTATGTTTTGTGTTAGAATGCCTCAACTTTTTACTATTGGCATTAAATAATTATTGACTATTTCACGGAGCACTCATTTCCTGTAGTTTGTGTTCAATGTATTGGGATGGTTACTGAAATTGACTGAATATGGCACAGCCCCACCTAGAATATTCTTCACCAGCCGCCACTGGTTGCAGCCTAGGGAGGGCGTGTCGCTAACGTGTATTTCTACGCTTGTATTCCAAGATAATGTGTTCTAAAGTTTTATCAAAATAATAATTTTAACGAAGGCACAATGGAAAATGTAAGTGAGTAAAGAGTAGAATTCTAGTTCAAATATTTACTTGAGTAAGAGTAAAATTACAGACTTGAAAAAGGAACGTGAAAAGTACTCGTTACCTGAAAAAAGTACTTTTTTACTCATTTGCTACCCACCACTGTAATTTGATCCGTAAAATAGCATGTTGCCATAATCAGAGCAAAATATAAAAAATACAAACACATATTGCATAAATACACATCAAATCAGGCATTGGTAACCTGATGGTACATCATTAAATAAATGATGTAATGAAATATCGATTTCATTCCTAATAAAAGAAGTTTAATTTAAAATGTGTGTTTGGAGAGAAGCAGAGTGAGGGACTAAGTGGCAGTTGCAATCAATACACACGCAGCGTCCCCTCTCCCCCCCATTGGAGGGGAGGGGGTAGGGGGTCCTTGAGGACTGGGTTGGGAACCACTGACCTAGTGCACCCTATCACGAATCATAAAAGGACCCAGGCCATGGAAGAATTGCATTCTGCGTTAGAATTAAGCAACACAACAGTTTTGCTTAAGCAATACATACGGTTGCGGTCAGCTAGCCCACTTTACATTTTCTTCCGGAAATGTACTTTCTAGTTTATTTTGATAATTCAAACAGCATTATTTAAATGTTGTGACTTACCTTATATTATTCCTTCTTTAATGATAACACTTAACTCTTCAAACTGAAAAAAAGCATTTTCACATTAAGTATTAGTTGCAATGACCCCCACCCCACCACTGTGCTTGTCTTGTGGTACCTCCATGGTGTTAGTGAATATCCATGCAAACTTCTTCTTAAAATGTGCTAAAATATAACAAGATGTACCGTGCATGGACTCACCTAAAATTAAACTAGCTTCGCTCCTAACCCTGTGCAGACTTCATTAGCTGTGGTACAAGTTTCCAACTGTCATTTAGAACAATCACGTCAAATATATAGCAGTCACTTCAGATGGATGGCATTGGCAACAATCCATTTCCTTGTTCCTTGAGTAATATTTTGAAGTGTTCTATTAAGCAGCCAAAGACCTACCCAAAATACCATACTGCTGACGTGACTTATAGCCACCCTAATTTATTTCCAGAAATTACAATGTAATCGGGCCAAGAAGTTGATAATGTAAAACAGAGGCCGCCGCTGTCAAAACAATTAAAACTGACCTCTGCTTCATCTCTCGAAGCAGAGGTCAGGACTGATCTGTGGCGCGAAACTGAATGTGTGGTCACATGATCCAGATGTTCTTTTGGCTAGTTTACACCATGTTCACTCAAAACATGTGGAAGATGTCCACATGGATGAAAGTTCTGAAAAATGTAAAACATGAGAGAAGATATTCTTTTATAAATCCCCCATAGGAGAAATTCAAAGTGACCAGCAGTACAAGGGGATAGATGAGTGCAATAAAAACCTGACTATAGACAATAAACAATAAATAGATTTACCTAGACAAGATTAGATTAAATTAAATGTGAGCTCTTAAAGTCAGATCGGTGAAAAAGTGAGAACCTATATGCATACATAGTAAATGACATGGAAAATTGTGCTACAAAACATATTTCACGTTCGTTTGGGGTATATTCAGTCGCCAACTGAAAGTTTCACAGCTGTCTGTCAAGCCAGCTTGCAGTGCCTCTATTAAACCCTCTATTACTGAACACGTAAGCTTTAGTTTATTCTAAAGTCTTTATTTTGCTGACTGTAGCAACTTTCAAACCGATAGCATTAGCTGGTACTAGCTATCACAGGCCTGGCGGTCTTCCGTCTAAATGAGGAATTGTTCTGTTGAATCCAGACACAACAAGGTGTGCCTTGTATGTTCTGAATTCACCTGAATGAGGCATATTGATCTGTTGTTGCAGCAGATTTCCTTTTGTTACATTAATTTTGCTCCATCTTTATTGCCCCTTTTTAAATATTCTTTTAATATTTATTTATTTTTCTTTCATTTGCTTGTTTGTATTTATGTCGCAAAGTTGAACAACCCGAGCAACAAGAATCTCACTGCTGGTAATAATGTACATTGTTATCCAGTATGTGACAATAAACTTGATTGATTGATTGATATTATTATGTGCTCTTTTTTGGTGAAAGTAGCAGAGTGGGAGGAATAAACCAAGTGGTGGGTGATACTAATGGTTATGCTTATGGTGTCTGTGTTAACCAAGGTATCAAGTTACACATGATTTAATAGGGGTAAGGTTTACCCTGACCCATTACCCATTAACCCCTTTGCAACTGCAATATAATTATTTTTATTACTACATTAACTAATGTTAATGAATGTGTGACAGTATGATTCAAACTGTCTGTCAATCTGTTTCCCATTTGCTGCCCCGCCCCTTACGTAAACAGGAAATGAATGAACACAATTCCTTAAATAGGGCGTAGTGGCTAATGGCGGAAAGCTGCTCCGTTGTAGACGCTGCTACTTCCAGCTCCGTGGTCTGGTCATTGCCTCTCATGGCCCTTCGCATTGCCACATCGGGCTACAGCACTGATGGCTTGCGTTGTCTGGCGTGCACTCCTCCATTGCGTCGCTTAGTAAATCGTGGGTTTGCTAATCTCTTCCTTTAGCGGTCATTCATCTCAGCCTGGCGCTCGGGCGGGCTTCTCTCCTTACTCACTCGTCGTTGCATGGCTGTCCATGGACTGCTGCTGTTCTATTCCGTTCTGCTGCGTTCTGCTGCTTGGCGATTTCTAGCCTAGCTAACCTCTGCTAAGGCCTTGTCTGTGTCCTCGGCTTGCACCGGATTACTATCGTCAGCCGAAGGCTACGTGCCTGCTATCTGTGGGGCTTGGGGCTTGACTTGCTTGGTTGCAGTGCATGCGTGTCTGTCTGTGGGTGCGTGTGTGTGTGTGTCGTTGCTTCTGTTTTGTTTAGTTACTGTTAGTATTTAACCTTTTGTGCTGTTTAGTTATTGTACTGTATGCTGTCTGTCTGCATGCTGGCTGCTTGGCTGGTGGCTATAGCGTGAGTGTTGTTGCTTCTGTTTCGTTTAGTTACTGTTAGCATGTAACATTTGTGTTTAGTGATTGTACTGGATGCTGTTTGTCTGCATGCTGGCTGTTTGGCTGGTGGCTATATGCTTGGGTAAAGGAAACATGTATACTTCCCCTGTTGGTTTGCTTATTTCTTTATTTGTTTTGGTTTGCTGTGGCGCGATCATTTATTTGGTTTGCTGTGGATTTTGGTTAGCTTATTCTTTATTTGTTTTGTAATGTCCTTTTATTTGATTCCCCTGCAGGGATACTGACCCAACAGGTGGGTATACATTTGGTAGAGCCCAATCCAGGTAGCCTGTTAGCCTGTCTTATTGTGTGACCTAACCTGGGATGAATGTGGTGGGCCTGTGGCGTGCACAGTCTGTTGATATGCCTTTACTGTATGTCACGTGTTTATGTCTCTCACCCAGTAGGTTTACGGGTAGGGGGCGTGGTTTGTACCCTTTGAGTTTGTGGTGCGTTTTCTCTGTCATTCATTCTTCTGTAGGCAATTGATGAATAAAGAACTTCAACTGTCTCCGTTTGAGTCGTTCTTCCATCTTGCCACAGGCCCACTGTTACTTCATGTCATCTTAATGAGAAAATAAAATAATAAAATATTTGTATGAATTTTAACTCTCAGTCTCCGCCTGTCATTCAGATTGCCTGATCTGCACAGTATAAGATTCTAAACATAGTAAGTTCTCGGTCCGGTCACAAATGGTTAATTCATGTACTCGTATTGTAAAGTGCTACCAAGTAGATTAGATTAGATTAAATTTGGGTCATTCTCAGTATTCTATGGGATATGGGAACAAAATCTGTTCTTTGCATTTGACCCATCCTATGGTACATAGGAGCAGTGGGCTGCTATGGTCAGCACCCAGGCAGCAAGTTGGGGTTCAGTGTCTTGCTCAAGGACACTTCGACATGCGGACAGTTGGAGGAGGGGAAGCGAGGGGATCGAACCGCCGACCCTACGGTTGGTGGACGACCCGCTCTGTCCATCCACTCTATCTACTGAGCCACTGCCGCCCCAGATAGTTATATAAAGTTAGAAATTGCTTGTTATTTAAAAGAATAGTAGGACAGAGTTGTGTAAATCAATATGAAGTTTAATTAGCCTGACCACAACATGCCACCATTAAAATATACTTTAGCCTACGTGCTTTCATTGTCACGTGTTAAGATAGATTTATGTATTCTGATCATTATATACATTGTAGAAAAATACAAATGAATCTCACAGAATACAATAATGGTCTAATAACACAATATTTATACATGTTGGCACCGCATAATTAACATAAGACTGAATGGACATGCATTACCTGAGTTTGGTGCACATTTCTCTTACATAAACCCTCTTACAATTATCTTTAATTTAACGGGAATATAACATAAATACCTAGCCTGAAGTGTGTGTGTGTGTCTGAGTGTGGTAACCACACACCTTGTAGTCGAATATGTCAGCATATCATAGTTATATAAATAATGCGACGATTTTATGTCAATTTAAAAAATTCAGCTGTAAAAAAAAACACAAATTTAGTGCTAATGGTGTGTTTTAGAAATGGTTATTCATTATTGTTTTAAGTGTTACTAACGCCCAAATCAAAGGTTATGTGTGGGACATAGCATGATAACCATTTGACATCAAGAGTTACTGTTAACTATGGTAACATTAAAATATTTCTAGTTTGATACTGAACAAAAGTGCATATAAACCCCATAGAAAGTACCTGAAGGTTGTCAACAAAAAGTTGAGAGTACACTGAGAAAGTAGCAATGGCACATTGAGAATGTGAATGATGATCCATTGTTCTTGGGAATTATCCATTACATTGCAATACACAAAACAAAACACAATGTAAATTATATTATAATTTACATTGTGTTATGACATTAACATGGCCTTGGGCATTTATAATTTCCCTTCTCATTCCGTTGACAATATTGATTGATCGATTGATTAATTGACAATAAAGATTCTATTCTATTCTATTCTATTCGTTGCAGTAAAAACAGCTGTTGTCTTGAATGGGTTCAGGTGGACAGACGAGCGGACACTAACTCTGTCTGGACAGAAACCATGAGAGTGCCAGGAAGACGGCTGCAGTGGGGAGACTGCTCTTGTGGGTGACTCCACTGGAAGTAAAAGCTGAAAGCAAAAACAAAAGAACAATGTAAAACAGGAGGCAAATGTTCACAGTCAGACTTGAAAAGGCACCAGTTTCCTGTGTGTTCCTTACGCAGTAGGCCCTCCACAGTAATGCTGTTGGCGTCAATGTTGAAGGCTGTGATGCTGTCCGCTGCATTGACTAAAACTTGTAAAATCTGGAAGCCACTAGGAACTGCGTTTGAATTGAACAAACAGTCCATGGTGTTGATGATCGACCCATTTCTGAGGAAGTGGAAGAAAGCACAACAGGATTTTGAGCATACATACATACATGTTCACCCTCACACCCCCACCCCCCCACACCACCACCACCACCACCACCACCACCACCACGCCCAGTTGCGTGGCGCTGCTACTTATATTTGATATGTTATTATTAGTTATGTTATAAGTTATTTATATTGTACATATACTTCTTTTTAATTTGTATTATCTTATTTTAATCTATTTTATTTTTATTATGCAAGCTAAAAGAATTTCACTGCCTGTAGTGATGCACGTTGTTATCTGGTACGTCACAATAAACGTGAACTTGAACTTGTTAAGATTATGATATAGAATATTGTTGATGTATCCACAAATGAATGCTTACCTGAATGATACCACATTTAAGCTGACAAAGGAGGGAATACTCTGCCTGAAAAAGGGTTGGAGCTGTAGAAATACATAGAAATGAGTTGTTTACTCCAGTCTTAAAAACAGTAAGAAAACAAACTACTTCATTAATGTCTTTCTCGGTGAGCCCCCACAACCTGGGACCTACTTTGTTATCGTCATAGAATCATAAAATAGGTCTAAACAACACTTGGCTAACTGTAGTCAATTAAAAACACATTCTCATTTCGTCTTACTTGTGTTTTTATCAGCGCACCCCGAGCAACAAACTGTTCAGATGACGGGTTCAATAGATCATTTGTGAAGGTTTCTCCTGCCGATCTGAACACCACCTGCCGAACAGTCAGTTGCACTGCAGCTGTGGTCGTAGTTGCAACATTCGGGGATCCTGAAACACCAAAACACGAAGAGTGGAAAATGTTATAGGGGTCCAATTTTACAACTTTTTTGAATAAATTCAAATCAAAACAATGGTTCTGAAATGTATGGTCAAACAATGTGGGTCGAGCCGTCATCTGAATTGTGATATCCAGCCCTGAAATCATCATCACCAGCAAAGGCAGGCTGTTTTCATTGGACCTTCAAAGAATCTGCCCATGTTGACAGGTCTTTCAGGAGATTTCTACTTTCATTATTTAACTACAAAGCAGATTTGGTTCTGGGCTGCCCTCGTCAGTCAGAATTATATTCTGACAGCACATTTCACTCACTGATAGCTGATAGATGGCAAGGCCATTATAAACAAATTACACTCAAATAATAAATTTTAAATCAGACCTACAGACATTGGGTTTTAATACCAATAACAGTTTTGTTTTCCCTCAAAAATGCCAACATAGATTCAAATGGTTCAAAATAAATTAGAATTTGCTAGAGTGAAACACTGAGTAAAAGGTTATTGTTGTTGATGCTCCAGTGGTTGTAGATTCTCCTGTGGTTGTTAATCCTCCTGTTGTTGTTGACCCTCTAGTTGTTGTTGACCCTCCTGTGGTTGAAGACCCTCCAGTGGTTGTTGACCCACCTGTGGTTGTTGATCCTCCAGTGGTAGTTGTCGGAGCTGTTGTTGTAGAATCTGGGGTTCCTGCAACACCAAAACATGAAGGGTTGAACATTTTATAAGGGTCCTATTTTATAACTTTTTTTGAAAAAAATATAACAACTTCAATGAACTATAATGGTAAACAATGTTTCTGAAATGTATGGTCAAACAATGTGGGTCGAGCCGTCATCTGAATTGTGATATCCAGCCCTGAAATCATCATCACCAGCAAAGGCAGGCTGTTTTCATTGGACCTTCAAAGAATCTGCCCATGTTGACAGGTCTTTCAGGAGATTTCTACTTTCATTATTTAACTACAAAGCAGATTTGGTTCTGGGCTGCCCTCGTCGGTCAGAATTATATTCTGACAGCACATTTCACTCACTGATAGCTGATAGATGGCAAGGCCATTATAAACAAATTACACTCAAATAATAAATTTTAAATCAGACCTACAGACATTGGGTTTTAATACCAATAACAGTTTTGTTTTCCCTCAAAAATGCCAACATAGATTCAAATGGTTCAAAATAAATTAGAATTTGCTAGAGTGAAACACTGAGTAAAAGGTTATTGTTGTTGATGCTCCAGTGGTTGTAGATTCTCCTGTGGTTGTTAATCCTCCTGTTGTTGTTGACCCTCTAGTTGTTGTTGACCCTCCTGTGGTTGAAGACCCTCCAGTGGTTGTTGACCCACCTGTGGTTGTTGATCCTCCAGTGGTAGTTGTCGGAGCTGTTGTTGTAGAATCTGGGGTTCCTGCAACACCAAAACATGAAGGGTTGAACATTTTATAAGGGTCCTATTTTATAACTTTTTTTGAAAAAAATATAACAACTTCAATGAACTATAATGGTAAACAATGTTTCTGAAATGTATGGTCAAACAATGTGGGTCGAGCCGTCATCTGAATTGTGATATCCAGCCCTGAAATCATCATCACCAGCAAAGGCAGGCTGTTTTCATTGGACCTTCAAAGAATCTGCCCATGTTGACAGGTCTTTCAGGAGATTTCTACTTTCATTATTTAACTACAAAGCAGATTTGGTTCTGGGCTGCCCTCGTCGGTCAGAATTATATTCTGACAGCACATTTCACTCACTGATAGCTGATAGATGGCAAGGCCATTATAAACAAATTACACTCAAATAATAAATTTTAAATCAGACCTACAGACATTGGGTTTTAATACCAATAACAGTTTTGTTTTCCCTCAAAAATGCCAACATAGATTCAAATGGTTCAAAATAAATTAGAATTTGCTAGAGTGAAACACTGAGTAAAAGGTTATTGTTGTTGATGCTCCAGTGGTTGTAGATTCTCCTGTGGTTGTTAATCCTCCTGTTGTTGTTGACCCTCTAGTTGTTGTTGACCCTCCTGTGGTTGAAGACCCTCCAGTGGTTGTTGACCCACCTGTGGTTGTTGATCCTCCAGTGGTAGTTGTCGGAGCTGTTGTTGTAGAATCTGGGGTTCCTGCAACACCAAAACATGAAGGGTTGAACATTTTATAAGGGTCCTATTTTATAACTTTTTTTGAAAAAAATATAACAACTTCAATGAACTATAATGGTAAACAATGTTTCTGAAATGTATGGTCAAACAATGTGGGTCAATCCTTCATCATCAAATTACAGTCAAATAATAGCTTCTAAATCAGACCTATAGCACCATTTACAGACATTTGGTTTTAATACACCTAGAATGTAGAAGAGATTTTTTTTTTCCCCTCAAGAAAACCAACAGATTCAAATGGTTCAAAATAAATTTGGATTTGCTGGAGTGAGACACTTAATAACCTGCAGTCTTTAACAAAAAAAAAAGTAGTGGTTCTTGACATTTCTCCACATGGTTATGTCAAGCAAGTAAAACCAAAGAATAGTATATTATTATGCAGCCCGGAAATTTGACAGTGAAATGTGTATTCTGTATTGTTGCAGTTATCCCAAATTGTAGGCTAGCAAAGTTGTGGTAGAACAACATTGTGTTTACTTACTTGTGACCTTAATGCTGTTAGGATCTATGCTGAGGTTAAAGACATTGGTTGGGATACTCGCTGCAGTTACCAGGGTAGCCGCAATCGTGGAGGACTGAGGGAGGTTGTTACTCGGCTGAAATTGAAGCTCTACCTCTGCTTCAACATTTTCCATTCGTACCGCAGCACGGCTTTGTTTAAAAAAGAAAATATGATTAGGTCTCTAGCTAATAATTGGATTCTGTAACAAACAAGGACATAATTGAGTACATTAATTAATTAATTACTTAATTAATTTTACCTAAAACCGATGAGGATTGTTTGAAAGAATGCCGCTCCAAAACTTTCTCTATAGACGAAGTCACACTAAAAGAAAGTTACATTAATTTAGCATTTAAATGTGTATGTGTTATGAAATAGCGAGGATTAAAAAAATAGAAATACACAATTTTTTTTTTACTTACCGCTGCCACAACTGTGTTCCGAAGCATTATATATTCAGCCGTGGAAGTATTTTCATAAGCAAGAAGGAATGGCTGTAGTATTGTCCCCGTGACAACAAAAAATGGCTTTTCAGTTGTGGTTAGGGTTATTGTTGTTGATGCTCCAGTGGTTGTAGATCCTCCTGTGGTTGTTAATCCTCCTTATTATGCAGCCCGGAAATTTGACAGTGAAATGTGTATTCTGTATTGTTGCAGTTATCCCAAATTGTAGGCTAGCAAAGTTGTGGTAGAACAACATTGTGTTTACTTACTTGTGACCTTAATGCTGTTAGGATCTATGCGGAGGTTGAAGACATTGCTTGGGATACTCGCTGCAGTTACCAGGGTAGCCGCAATCGTGGAGGACTGAGGGAGGTTGTTACTCGGCTGAAATTGAAGCTCTACCTCTGCTTCAACATTTTCCATTCGTACCGCAGCACGGCTTTGTTTAAAAAAGAAAATATGATTAGGTCTCTAGCTAATAATTGGATTCTGTAACAAACAAGGACATAATTGAGTACATTAATTAATTAATGACTTAATTAATTTGACCTGAAACCGATGAGGATTGTTTGAAAGAATGCCGCTTCAAATGTTTCTCTATAGACGAAGTCACACTAAAAGAAAGTTACATTAATTTAGCATTTAAATGTGTATGTGTTATGAAATTGCGAGGATTAAAAAAATAGAAATACACTTTTTTTCTTTTTTACTTACCGCTGCCACAACTGTGTTCTGAAGCATTATATATTCAGCCGTGGAAGTATTTTCATAAGCAAGAAGGAATGGCTGTAGTATTGTCCCTGTGACAACAAAAAATGGCTTTTCAGTTGTGGTTAGGGTTATTGTTGTTGATGCTCCTGTGGTTGTTGACCCTCCTGTTGTTGTTGACCCTCCAGTTGTTGTTGACCCTCCTGTGGTTGTTGATCCTCCAGTAGTTGTTGCTCCTCCAGTTGTTGTTGACCCTCCTGTGGTTGTTGATCCTCCAGTGGTTGTTGACCCCCCTGTGGTTGTTGATCCTCCTGTGGTTGTTAACCTTCCAGTGGTTGTTGATCCTCCTGTGGTTGTTAACCTTCCAGTGGTTGTTGATCCTCCTGTTGTTGATCCACCAGTGGTTGTTGCACTAGTGGTTGAGCTTAGTGCTGAGATTGTCATCGGAGTCAAAGCCAAATGAAAGGCAACTTTGTGTCATGCATTTGGAAGAACATATGAAAATGTTACTACAAATGTATAGGAATTTAATTGAATCGTACAGAATTTAAACTTTTTATCTTCTAGTGCTGAGCCTGAATATTGAAGAACAAAATTATTGAAGTTCATACCGAGCATGTGGGTACTGAACGATGCAATACGATAATAATAACTATTAATAATCTTGTTCATCAAATATTCAGCGGTTTTCCCAAGGATTTATTAACCATGGTTACACTCCCACTACTCAGCTGCATCCATAGAAATAAGTTGCTGCAAGGGGTGGGGTTAATGGTTTTAATAATCAAGGAATTTAGCTTCTCCTTCAATGTTTGAACATGGTTGAAATATGCCAGAAGCTCTACCTACTAATGGTATCAGGCTTGTATTGTAATTAACTTGAATAGAACAGGTAGCAATGTACTTTTCCTTTTATGGTGATCCGTGACCCACATAAGTGCTTGTGGGATTTCTCTTTGGTTGAATAGGTTCAGATCTGTTTAATTTAATCAAAACTTTGCATAATATTCAAACACTGCAATAATTGGAAGTAGGCCTCCTCTCATACTATTAAAGCTGTGTGTTTTCGGAAACTTTAAGGCTACATTGAAGAACTGCAGTAACTGAGTCAGACTGTGGACGATTAGTGGATCCGAAAGACGCTTGAGTCCACACAAGTTTAGCTTTTTTCATCATCATTATTATTATTATTATTATTATTATTATTATTATTATTATTATTATTATTTTTGTTGTTGTTGTTGTTGTTGTTGTTGTTGTTGTTTTGTTGTTGTTAATAATACTAATCATAATAATAGTTATTATTATTATTTAAAGACATGAAAACCATTTATTCGGGCCAGCACTGAGATTGTCTCTCATTTGTTGCATGAACCTACCCAGAATTATGAAACATGCTGATTTTCTCGTTCCCATATCCATTCTGTTTTCTTCTTTTTACCCTACGGATGAAACAGAAAATTCAACATTATTAACTGAATTACACTTCTACTATAACTTCTCAGTCACATGAGGAGACAATCTAGGCTTGTCACTGTTGTCATTGTATCCGTTTAGTGTCACCGTTTGGGGGGGCTCATCAAAGCAAGGCTGGAAGCAGCCGGAAGTGGCATAGCTGTGGTGCGAGCGGTGCAGGGAATGGCAGATATGATGTCCCCGGTTTATTTACCTTCACTTTGCAGGCACAAATCCATGTTAATTTATCTGAAAATGTGCTGGCAAGGAAAAATGTTGCATGGAATCCATGTCGTTCCGTTAACACAAGTCAGCTGCGTTTTTTTTATTCCGGTTCGACAATAGGCTGTACAGTGGCACAATAGGCTGTATAGGCTGTATAGGGTAGACGTTATTACCAAATTCACACGGGGAAAATATCTGGACGTACGCCATCTTTGCTGCGTGTAAATCGGCCCCTTGTGTCGTAGGTCTGGCATTTTTATGGACGTACGTCTTTGTCGTACGCCACCTCCAGGGTGGACGTACGACCGCCCAGCGGGGAGTCTGCGACAGTTTCAGCCTAGCGTAAATCGGACTGATCGTAGGCAGCTCCCCGACCCCGGCTTTCCTGCTCGAGGGACGTGGGACGTCGTTAATGGTGACGTGGGACGTACGACAACGGCGGAGAGGGAGTCCCAGGTCCGTGTGTGTGAAAAGGAAAAGGCGTTGTCGTACGTCCAGATTTTTTTCCCTTTTTACACACACACACACCTGGGACTCCCGCTGCGCCGTTGTCGTACGTCCAGATATTTTCCCCGTGTGAATTGGGTCTATGTTGTGCATTGTTTGCTTCTTTCTTTTTTGTAAGTTCCCGTTGTCACAGTCCGGGCCGGACCTTCACGGTCCTGAACCGGGTTTTCCCTCCTGCTATGCTGTGCCACCAGTGCACCTGTGGCTGGTTACCAATCAGCCACAGGGTAGCCTATTTAAGCCGCAGGTGGCCAGTCGGCCACTGCGGATTAATCTCCGAATGAAGCCACAGCCACTCTACGCCTGCTACAGCCAAGCTACGCTACTCTGCAGCCACGCTGCAGCCACGCTGCTCCACGCCTTGCCCCTGCCTCGTCCGTGGGTTGCCTTTCCCCCCCCCCCCCTCCTGTTATTGGACTTTCAGTTGGACATTCATTAGTCATTCATCAGTTTTTTTGTTCCCTTGGACTGTTGTGCCCCAGTGCCTCGCCAAGCTCCTTAGAATTCCCCGCTGCTGTTTGCCCGTGCTCTTTGGAGCCTGCTGCTCATGACCATTGGGTTAATAATAAAACTAATTTAAAAATCATTTTCTAAGTATCCCTTGTCTGCATTGTGGTCCATTTAGTTCCTCGGCCAGTGGCCGTGACACCCGTTATTTAAGTGAGGACCAGAATGCTTTCGAATCAATATTTTGTGGCTGAACTCTAGAACGGCAACAAAACGACAATTTTACAACTTACAAAAAAATCTACACTGTGACCACAAAGTGTGCTTGTGAAGGCACATATGAAGTCTTGAATATCATCCCAAATAGTTTTGCACGTACAAGTTGGCAGGGGCGTGGCCAGGGGGGGGGCCAGGGGGGGCCTCAGCCACCATTGGTCCGTGGATGGCCACCCCGCTGCCCCCCCCCCCCCCTCCCCAGTCTGAGAAACAAAAAAAGATCCTGAACAGAAGTGAAACGGTCTAAAAAAAAGCTGAAATATATGCATTATTACTTTTGTCTTAGTTTGAGTTATTATTTTTTTGTTTTCAGTCTTATATTTTCATTTATCACTTACGCTACTGTCACTTGCTAAGCACCCATTCCAATAACATGGGATAAGAAAGTTTATTCAATCCATTGTTTATGGCCTGACGGGCTGCAGGAATACCGCTGCTGAGTCACGCGGTGTGTGAGTATTAAAATAGAAATTTTGGACAATCAAGTGCCACCCCAAATAAAAGACTGGCCTGAGCTGCCCCCCCCCCAGAAATAATGTCCTGGCTACGCCCCTGCAAGTTGGTGGTTGGTGTGTAACAGTAAACACAGTGCAAGATAAAATAGAACATGATGTATCGAGGTCCATCTGGCAGGCTGTTAATGTGGATTTCAGAGAGTCAGTCAATGTTTTATTTACTTTTATTTTATAAAAACAAAACCTAGCTGTGTCAAATGACTCTGGTGTGGGTGTTGTGTCATTTCGGTGACACTGGACACAACCAGCCTTGGAGACACTGTTATCTGAAGTGACTTACAGTGAATACTGATACAGGTTTATTTCTCCAGCATTTCATATTCAATGTTTACCATTTAGCAACTATGCGTCATTACTGTATAGTTTGAGGGTTGGGAGACTTATAACCTTAAAGTTGAAAAAACTATCAAAAGAATTCTGCATGGGTGGCTCGTTTGCTGTTTTTCGGTTGTCACTAAACTTAATGCATTATGTGTGTTTTAAAATGTACAGATTCGTAAGATCAACTGACATTTTCATCATATGTTGACTTATGCCATTTTTCATTGTTACTAGTATCGCTGAAAGAAAGGAAAACCTTCTAATCTCACTGCCAGCCAGTTTGTGAATGTTCTACTCTGCTCAGAACTCAAGTTCTGTTCCTGTCCCGCGTCCCTTTGTTGTGAACTATACCTTATAAAAACGCAATTCAAGTCTTTTGTGAGCATTATTCATATTTGGTGGCTTGACTTTCACTATTCCTCTTCAACATTCTACTGCAGAGGTCCCAATAAACTCTTAACACATCTCCTCCGAATTCATTGCTGGGGGACCTGAACTGGGACATGACTAACCGCCCAGATCTGGTTGTTCAGCAATTTGACGCCCTAAACCTCTACCAAATCATTTCAGAGCCCACCAGACTCAATCTTAAATCTCCTTCATCTGCTACACGGATAGATGCCATCCTCACGAACGCCCCCTCTCATTATAAATCTGGTGTCTTCAGTCAAGCTCTGAGTGATCATTGTGCTATTGTCTGCACACGCTCTGGCTCCTCACTTAAGTGCCCACACGTGATTGTCTCCAAACGTTCCCTGAAGAACTTTAACCTGGAAGCCTTTCTCCACGATACTGCTTCAGTGAGCTGGGACAAAATTAATACTTTCCCTACTATGTCCTTCTTCAAGTCGACCTTCAGCCAGATCATCAATAAACACGCTCCACTATCCACGATCCACGATCCACCAGAAGAACACCTATGGCAGAAAGCCCGTTCCTCCCAGTCTCCTGCTGATTAGCTTGCCTTTCTGGATAAATTTGCATCGTGCGGCTCTGATGCCAAGAAGTTTTGGAAAACGGTCAAAATCATGGAAAACAAGCTCACTTCACCCCACCTCCCTAGTGCAATGACCTTTGGTGACACTGTTATTACTGACAAGTCTCATATGGCCTTGCTTTTCAATCAGCACTTTGTTAACTCAGCTCATGTTTTCTCTGCTAAGCCCTCCACTGCTGCTCCTTAACATTCACTTTCACCTACAACCTCCAGCTCTGGCACCTTCTCCTTCAGACCCATCTCGACCACGGAAGTCTCAGAGAATCTCACCAAACTGGACTCCAACAAGTCAGCTGGCTCTGACGGGCTCAACCCCATGTTTTTAAAAGCTGCTGCTCCTGTCATTGCTTTCCCCATCTCACGGCTTTTCAACATGTCTCTGGAACTGTCCATCTTTCCTTTAGACTGGAAATCCGCACTTGTCTTCCCCCTCTTCAAAGGGGGCTCTAGCTCTGATCCCAACTGTTAGAGGCCTATTTCTATCTTTCCATGCCTGGCTAAGGTCTTAGAGAAACTGGTTCATAAACATCTCAGCCACTTTTTAACCCCTAACAACATCCTGTCTAACCTGCAGTCTGGGTTCCGGCCAGGCCATGGGTGCACCACAGCAATGCTGAAGGTCCTAGATGATATTGTTTCCTCTCTGGACTCCAAGCAGTCCTGCATCGCTGCCTTCATTGATCTCTCTAAGGCCTTTGACTCCATCATCCACCCCATCCTCCTACAGAGGCTCTCTAGCATCGGTCTATCGCCACACTCCTGCAATTGGTTTGCCAGCTATTTAAACCACCGAGTCCAGCAAGTTAAATCTGAAAACATCAAATCAGCCCCTCTCACCATCTCCAAAGGGGTGCCACAGGGTTCTATTCTAGGCCCAACACTATTCTCCATCTACATTAACGACATCACCAGGAATGCCGGCAACTCCAAGATCCACCTATATGCTGATGAAACCATCCTATACTCAGAGGGCCCTTCTCCCCAGTCTGCGGCGGCCACACTACAACACAGTCGCACTTCTGTTGAACAGCATTTCCATAGCCTTCATCTTCTCCTCAACACCAAAAAAAACAAATACGTTATCTTTAACCGGAAACTCGTTCCCACCTCTGTCCCAAAAATCCTCTGTGCTGATGGCTCTGAATTAAGCCTAGTTTATACTTATGCGTAAAGTGCCGGACGACGGATACGGAGAGCCTGACGGAGAGCCTCTCTGTCGTCTCCGTCGGCCTGAAATATTTTTTAAGTATCCGTAACTCCGTCTACGCACAACGGAGACCGCAAGGGCTGCGATTGGTCCTCCAAACACGACATTTACACATGAATGACTCACAATGAATCACATTCTATCGCTATCGACTTCTATCACAACGTAAACACTGGCAGCGCCATTTATGTATATACGCTTTATACGCTATATATATATATACGCTATATATATACGCTACATACATACGCTTTACTATATGGACGCATAAAGCTCCAAAATGCAAGCCGACCTACTTGAACTTGTGAAACTTAAAAGAGATTGTGGCAAATTGCACTGAATTGTTGTAATTAGTTTTTTTTTTTAGTTTGTGTACGGTTTTTACTTTTAAAAGCATTTCATTTATAACGTGTCCCCTTTTCTATTTAATAATTGATCCCTTCTTTTTCCCTTTTGTACTTATTTACTTGCGTGAATGTCATGGCCAGTCTTGCGTAGCGACCCCTACTGGTCAAGCGGGAAATTGCATTGCGTATCCGTCACCACGACGGAGAAGTATGAGGGCTCGAGGGGTGTCCGTAGTTACGCAGTCGGATTACGGATTACGCAGTCGGAGAAGTATAAACTAGGCTTTAGAGTGTGTGTCCTGTTATATATACCTTGGCCTCTGGTTGGATTCACCCCTTTCATTTACCACCCACATCAAGCACCTACAGTCTAAAGTCAAAGCTCGTCTGAGCTTCCTTTATCGCAATAAGGCCTCCTTAACCCGTGCAGCCAAACGGCATTATTTAAATGTTGTGACTTACCCTAGATCATTCCTTCTTTAACGATAACACCTAACTCTTCAAACTGAACAAAAAAGAGCATTTTCGCATTAAGTATGAGTTGCAATGACCCCCACCCCACCACTGTGGTTGTCTTGTGGTACCTCCATGTTAGCGAGTATCCATGCAAACTTCTTAAAGTGTGCTAAATTATAACAAGATGTATCCTGCATGTACTCACCTAAAATAAAACAAGCTTCGCTCCTAACCCTGTGCAGACTTCATTAGCTGTGGCACAAGTTTCCAACTGTCATTTAGAACAATCACGTCAATATATATGGCATCAGATGGATGGTCATCAGATAGTCATCTCAGATGGATGGCATTGGCAACAATCCATTTCCTTGTTTCTTGAGGTATGTGTTCCATTAAGCTGCCAAAGACCTACCCAAAGTACCATAGATACTGCTGACGTGACATCTAGCTACCCTCATTTCATTCCAGAAATTACAATGTAATCGGGCCAATCAGAATCTTTGTCGAAGTTGATAACGTACAACAGAGTCAAAACAGTCAAAACTGACCTCTGCTTCTTCTCCCGAAGCAGATGTCAGGACTGATCTGTGGTGCGAAACTGAATGTGTGGTCACATGATCCGGATGTTCTTTTTGCTAGTTTACACCATGTTCACTCAAAACATGTGGAAGATGTCCAAATGGTGGGTGATACTAATGGTTATGGTTATGGTGTCTGTTTTAACCAAGGTATTAAATTACACATGATTTAAAAGGGGTAGGGTTAACCCTGACCCATTACCCCTAACCCCTATACAATTGCCATATAATTATTTTTATTACTACAATTACTACATTAACTAATGTTAATGTATGGTTAATTCATGTACTTGTTTTGTAAAGTGCTACCGAATACATTAGATTACATTTTGGTCATTCTCAGTATTATATGGGATATGGGAACGAAATTTGTTCTTATATGGGATATGGGAACGAAATTTGTTATTTGACTACCCCCACCCGAACGTTATGACGGTCATCCGGACGGGTGTAGGGAGTTTCTGACGCAGGTTTCCTTGATCTTTAGTTTGCAGCCGATAACCTTCGCCACCGAGCAAGCCAGAGTAGCTTATATCATCACTCCCATCACGCTGTCATGAGCTACTTCAGAATGGGAGAAGCAGTCTCCGTTTTGTGCAGATGCAGTCTCCTTCTCACAAGCTCTTAGAAAGGTGTTCGACTCCTCAAGGACAATCTCAGGGCAGGAAGCAGGAGGGAGGTTGTTAGACTGCCACCAGGGTGCTCGTTCAGTGGCGACTTATGCGATCGAGTTTCGTACGCTTGCCAATGAAGCATCGTGGGAGGAGAAGGTTCTCGCGGTGCTATTCGCTAGGGGGTTGTCAGAGGTAATTAAGGATGAGCTAGCGCTCAGGGACATCCCTAATCAATTGGATGATGTTATTGAGCTGGCGGTCCGGCTGGACGGTCGTCGGTTAGAAAGGAATAGGGAGAGAGGGTTAGTGCGCGGGTTTACTCACGCAACCGCGGCAGCGAGTGAGGGGACACGTAGACCTAGAGAAGAGTGTAAAGAACAAGAGGCGATGGAGTTAGGGGCAACCGATCTTCTGGCGGGTGAAAGAAGGCGTCGGTTGGAGGAGAGGAGATGCTTTCAGTGTGGCCGGTTGGGCCATCAGGTTGCGTCCTGCTTTCAGCGGAAGGGAAACGGAAACACCCGCTAGTTACTGGAGGGGTACTGGCGGGTGGGTCCCAACCCTCCCGGGAGAGCAGGACGTTCATGGTGGTCACTCTACAGTGGGGGGCAGTTTCCCATCAGGCGCAGGCCTTGATTGACTCAGGAGCTGCAGGCAACTTACTAGACCAGGCTAGGGCTCGGGAGTGGGGAGTTCCAGTGGAGAGGCTGAAAACGCCGCTTCCGGTTCGGGCCTTAGATGGGCGACCATTAGGTTCGGGGGTTATCACTCACCGAACGAAGTTGCGCCTTCAAGAGGAGTTTGGTAGTTGGGAGCAGATCAGATTCTTCCTAGTCTCATCGGCTGACTGCCCAGTAGTACTTGGTCACCCCTGGTTGTCGAGCACCAAGCATCGGGTGGATTGGGCCACGGGTGGCTCAACAATCAAACTGGGGTCGGTAGATGTACCCGAGTTGGAGGTAGCCGGGGGTGACGCAAGCTCTCGGCGGCCCTTTGTTTCAGAGGGGCCCTCTTGGGGTTCAGCCCCTAGTATATCTTCAGTCTCGTACACCAACCCAGATTTGGCAGGGGTACCCAGGATATACTGGGACTTAGGAGAGGTTTTCAGCAAATCCAAGGCAAAGGTCCTGCCTCCTCACAGATCATATGACTGTGCTATAGATTTGTTGCCGGGGGCGATGCCACCTAGGGGTCGGTTGTTCTCTTTGTCTCGCCCTGAGACGGTGGCCATGGAGACATATATCCAAGAGGCGTTAGCGGCAGGTCATATTCACCCGTCCACGTCACCAGCGGGGGCGGGGTTCTTTTTTGTAGACAAAAAAGACGGGGGACATCGGCCGTGCATTGATTACAGAGGACTAAACGACGTGTCTGTAAAAAATCGTTACCCGCTTCCACTGATGGACACGGCGTTTGAGTCAATACAGGGGGCACGGTTGTTCTCGAAATTAGATCTACGCAATGCATACAACCTGGTTAGAATCAGAAAAGGGGATGAATGGAAGACAGCGTTCAACACTCCCAATGGGCACTATGAATATCTAGTAATGCCGTTTGGTCTGGCAAATGCGCCAGCGGTCTTTCAAGCATTGGTTAACGACGTCCTGAGGGATCTCATTGGGCATTCGGTGTTTGTGTACATTGATGACATTTTGATCTTTTCTAAAGATCTTTTCTAAAGTGGAACAGCACCAGAGGGTGGTTCGGCAGGTGCTCCAGAGACTGCTTAAGCATGGTTTGTACGTTAAGGCAGATAAGTGCGTTTTTCACACTGAGTCGATTTCGTTCTTGGGGTTCATTATCACCAAGGGAGACCTTCAGATGGATCCGGCCAAGGTGAGCGCGGTGGTCGAGTGGCCCAGACCAGCGTCCGTCAAACAGCTCCAACGCTTTCTGGGGTTCGCTAACTTCTATAGGCGCTTTATTAGGGGCTTTAGCGCCCTGGCAGCCCCTCTCACAGCACTCACGAAAGGGATGTTGCCATCCTTCGTCTGGTCCGAGGCGGCAGAGGGGTCGTTCGCGGACCTTAAGCGTCGGTTCACCTCCGCCCCGGATCTAGTTCACCCGGACGCAGAGGCCCCGTTTATCGTGGAGGTGGATGCTTCTGAGGTTGCGGTAGGGGCAGTCCTCTCTCAGCGTAGTGGGGGGGATAACAAGGTGCACCCGTGCGCCTTTTTTTTTTTTAGAGAAATTACGATGTAGGCAACAGAGAACTGCTGGGGGTCAAATTGGCCCTGGAAGAGTGGAGACAGTGGCTGGAGGGGGCGATGCATCCCTTCGTAGTGTGGACTGACCACAAAAACCTGGCGTATATTCAGGGGGCCAAGCGACTGAACTCACGTCAGGCTAGGTGGGCACTATTCTTTACCCGATTCAACTTCACGATTTCGTTTAGACCAGGGTCCAAGAACATTAAACCAGACGCCCTTTCCAGACTATTTGATCCACCAGATGCAGAGAGCAAGCCACACCCTATCCTCCTAGAAGCCCTTATCACCGCCCCGGTATCTTGGGGAATCGAACGGGTAGTTAAAGCAGCCTTGGGGCGAGAACCCGACCCTGGAGGTGGTCCTCCGGGGAGGCTCTTCGTACCCAAGGCTGCTAGGACTCGTCTACTGCAATGGGCGCATGCTTCCCCCCTTTCCGGTCATCCAGGGGCCACCAGAACCTTAGACTTTGTCCGCAGGAGGTTCTGGTGGCCCACATCGGATAAGGACACCCGGTCGTTTGTAGCAGCGTGCCCTACATGCGCGCGCAGCAAGACATCCCGCCAGCCATCAGCGGGACTTCTTCGACCGCTGCCCATCCCTAAACGCCCGTGGTCCCACATATCCCTTGACTTCATTTCGGGCCTTCCAGTTTCCGACGGATTTAATACTATCTTGGTGGTAATAGATCGGTTCTCCAAGGCCGCACACTTTATCCCTCTCCCCAAGCTCCCTTCGGCTCAGGAGACGGCGGAACTTGTGATCCAGCACGTTTTCCGGATCCACGGTCTTCCCCAGGACATCGTCTCAGACCGGGGTCCTCAGTTCGCCTCCAGGTTCTGGAAGGCGTTTATCACCAGCCTCGGCGCCTCCGTCAGCTTGTCATCAGGATTTCATCCGCAGAGGAACGGGCAGACGGAGCGCGTCAATCAGGACCTGGAGGGCGTGCTGCGGTGCTACGTCTCCGGAAATCCAGCGACGTGGAGTCGTCGTCTGATGTGGGCTGAGTATGCCCACAACACCCTATTATGTTCATCCACAGGCATGTCCCCTTTCCAATGCCTGTATGGGTACCAGCCCCCCCTTTTTCCAGAACAGGAGAAGGAAGCGGAGGTGCCGTCGGTCCAAGCCCACATCACGCGGTGTCATCGGACCTGGCGGAAGGTGAGGGCCTCATTGCAGCGTGCATCGGCCCAGTCCCAGATCCAGGCCAACCGCAAACGTCGGAATCCCCAAGCCTACCGCCCGGGCCAGATGTTGTGGCTGTCCACCCGGGACCTTCCGCTGAGGGTCGGATCGAGGAAGTTGGCTCCTAGGTTCGTCGGGCCATTCAAAATAGTGGCCCAAATCAACCCTGTGGCCTACAAACTCCTACTCCCCCGCTCCATGCGGGTTCATCCCACCTTTCATGTCTCCCTCCTAAAACCTGTGGCCACTTCCCCCTTATCCCCACCTACCCCACCCGTTCCTCCTCCCCGCATTATTGACGGACAAACGGTTTTCACTGTGAATAGAACAGTGGACTGCCGTCGAAGAGGCAGGGGCTTCCAGTACCTGGTGGACTGGGAGGGGTACGGGCCCGAAGAACGTTCCTTGGTGCCTCAGAAAGACATCATTGATCGCTCCCTGATCGAAGATTTTCGTTGCTTGCATCCTGAGGCACCCAGGAGAACGGCAGGTGCCGTTCATGGGGGGGGGCACTGTAAGGGTGGCCGATTCGAGAGGCCACTTTGCACCCTCTACTGGACATTTGGTGTTCTTTGTTCTTTGTTAATTGTTATTCGTTTCAGGTGTGTGTGTTTGTCTTTGACTATTTAAGTGTGTCTGTTTTCCGTTTGCTTTTGTCAACTCTTCACAAAGTTACTTGATGTTGGTTGTCAGTAGGTTGTCGTTCACTCAGTTCCAGTTGTCGTAGTCGCCTTTTGAGAAAGTAAGTTGTTTGCCAAGGCCGTGTGCTTGTAGTTTTTTTTTTTTTTCCCTCGTTTATATATATTGAAGGTGTAATTCGTTTGTTTTGAGGATAAGCCCTTCTCCTCTGTATTTGGTACTTTGCAAAGACTATTATTTTCCCAAATAAATTTGGATTCTATTTTGGAATACCAATCTCTGTAGAGAACTTGGTCTGCTTCTTGCACGTGGGTCCACACTCGAGCACATCTTCTAGCACACTTGGTTGGTGGACGACCCGCTCTGTCCATCCACTCTATCTACTGAGCCACTGCCGCCCCAGATAGTTATATAAAGTTAGAAATTGCTTGTGATTTAAAAGAATAGTAGGACAGAGTTGTGTAAATCAATATGAAGTTTTATTAGCCTGACCACAACATGCCACCATTAACATATACTTTAGCCTACGTGCTTTCATTGTCACATGTTAAGATATATTTATGTATTCTGATCATTATATACATTGTAGAAAAATACAAATGAATCTCACAGAATACAATAATGGTCTAATAACACAATACTTTTACATGTTGGCACCGCATAAATAACATAAGACTGAATGGGCATGCATTACCTGAGTTTGGTGCACATTTCTCTTACATAAAACCTCTTACAATTATCTTTAATTTAACAGGAATATAACATAAATACCTAGCCTGAAGTGTGTGTGTGTGTGTCTGAGTGTGGTAACCACACACCTTGTAGTCAAATATGTCAGCATATCATAGTTATATAAATAATGCGACGATTTTATGTCAATTTAAAAAATTCAGCTGTAAAAAAAAAAACAAATTTAGTGCTAATGGTGTGTTTTAGAAATGGTTATTCATTATTGTTTTAAGTGTTACTAACGCCCAAATCAAAGGTTATGTGTGGGACATAGCATGATAACCATTTGACATCAAGAGTTACTGTTAACTATGGTAACATTAAAATATTTCGAGATTGATACTGAACAAAAGTGCATATAAACACCATAGAAAGTAACTGAAGGTTGTCATCAAAATGTTGAGAGTAGACAGAGAAAGTAGCAATGGCACATTGAGAATGTGAATGATCCATTGTTCTTCGGGAATTATCCATTACATTGCAATACACAAAACAAAACACAATGTAAATATAAATATCATAATTTACATTGTGTTATGACATTAACATGGCCTTGGGTATTTATAATTTCCCTTCTCATTCCATTGCAAAAAAAGCAGATGTTGTCTTGAATGGGTTCAGGTGGACAGACGAGCGGACACTAACTCTGTCTGGACAGAAACCATGAGAGTGCCAGGAAGACGGCTGCAGTGGGGAGACTGCTCTTGTGGGTGACTCCACTGGAAGTAAAAGCTGAAAGCAAAAACAAAAGAACAATGTAAAACAGGAGGCAAATGTTCACAGTCAGACTTGAAAAGGCACCAGTTTCCTGTGTGTTCCTTACGCAGTAGGCCCTCCACAGTAATGCTGTTGGGGTCAATGTTGAAGGCTGTGATGCTGTCCGCTGCATTGACTAAAACTTGTAAAATCTGGAAGCCACTAGGAACTGCGTTTGAATTGAACAAACAGTCCATGGTGTTGATGATCGACCCATTACTGATGGAGTGGAAGAAAGCACAACAGGATTTTGAGCATACATACATACATGTTCACCCTCACACCCCCACCCCCCCACACCACCACCACCACCACGCCCAGTTGCGTGGCGCTGCTACTTATATTTGATATGTTATTATTAGTTATGTTATAAGTTATTTATATTGTACATATACTTCTTTTTAATTTGTATTATCTTATTTTAATCTATTTTATTTTTATTATGCAAGCTAAAAGAATTTCACTGCCTGTAGTGATGCACGTTGTTATCTGGTATGTCACAATAAACGTGAACTTGAACTTGTTAAGATTATGATATAGAATATTGTTGATGTATGCAAGTATCCACAAATGAATGCTTACCTGAATGATACCACATTTAAGCTGACAAAGGAGGGAATACTCTGCCTGAAAAAGGGTTGGAGCTGTAGAAATACATAGAAATGAGTTGTTTACTCCAGTCTTAAAAACAGTAAGAAAACAAACTACTTCATTAATGTCTTTCTCGGTGAGCCCCCACAACCTGGGACCTACTTTGATATCGTCATAGAATCATAAAATAGGTCTAAACAACACTTGGCTAACTGTAGTCAATTAAAAACACATTCTCATTTCGTCTTACTTGTGTTTTTATCAGCGCACCCCGAGCAACAAACTGTACAGATGACGGGTTCAATAGATCATTTGTGAAGGTTTCTCCTGCCGATCTGAACACCACCTGCCGAACAGTCAGTTGCACTGCAGCTGTGGTCGTAGTTGCAACATTCGGGGATCCTGAAACACCAAAACACGAAGAGTGGAAAATGTTATAGGGGTTCAATTTTATAACTTTTTTGAATAAATTCAAATCAAAACAATGGTTCTGAAATGTATGGTCAAACAATGTGGGTCGAGCCTTCATCTGAATTGTGATATCCAGCCCTGAAATCATCATCACCAGCAAAGACAGGCTGTTTTCATTGGAGCTTCAAACAATCTGCCCATGTTGACAGGTCTTTCAGGAGATTTCTACTTTCATTATTTAACTACAAAGCAGATTTGCTTCTGGGCTGCCCTCGTCGGTCAGAATTATATTCTGACAGCACATTTCACTCACTGATAGCTGATAGATGGCAAGGCCATTATAAACAAATTACACTCAAATAATAAATTTTAAATCAGACCTACAGACATTTGGTTTTAATACTAATAACAGTTTTTTTCCCTCAAAAATGCCAACATAGATTCAAATGGTTCAAAATAAATTAGAATTTGCTGGAGTGAAACACTGAGTAAAAGGTTATTGTTGTTGATGCTCCAGTGGTTGTAGATTCTCCTGTGGTTGTTAATCCTCCTGTTGTTGTTGACCCTCTAGATGTTGTTGACCCTCCTGTGGTCGAAGACCCTCCAGTGGTTGTTGACCCACCTGTGGTTGTTGATCCTCCAGTGGTAGTTGTCGGAGCTGTTGTTGTAGAATCTGGGGTTCCTGCAACACCAAAACATGAAGGGTTGAACATTTTATAAGGGTCCTATTTTATAACTTTTTTGAAAAAAATATAACAACTTCAATGAACTATAATGGTAAACAATGTTTCTGAAATGTATGGTCAATCAATGTGGGTTAATCCTTCATCATCAAATTACAGTCAAATAATAGCTTCTAAATCAGACCTATAGCACCATTTACAGACATTTGGTTTTAATACACGTAGACTGTAGAAGACAGAAGAAGATTGTTTTCATTGGACCTTCAAAGAATCTGCCCATGTTGACAGGTCTTTCGGGAGATTTCTACTTTCTTTCTTTAATTACAAAGCAGATTTTCTTCTGGGTGCCCTGGTCAGTCTGAAATATATTCTGACAGCACATTTCACTCACTAATAGCTGGCGGATGGTGAGGCCATTATAAACAAATTACAGTAAAATAATAGCTTCTAAATTAGACCTACAACACCGTTTACAGACATTTGGTTTTAAAACTCTTACAATGTAGAAGAGACTTTTTTTCCCCTCAAAAATACCAACATAGATTCAAATGGTGAAAAATAAATGTGAATTTGCTGGAGTAAGACACTTAATAACATGCTGTCTTTAACAAAAAATAGTGTAGTGGTACTTGTCATTTTTCAACATGGTTAGGTCAAGCAAGTACAACCAAAAAATAGGGTATATATGCTGCCCTGAAATTTGACAATGAAATGTGTATTCTCTATTGTTGCAGTTATTCCAAAATTTAGGCTAGCAAAGTTGTGGTAGAACAACATTGTGTGTAGGGTTTACTTACTTGTGATCATGATGCTGCTAGTATCTATGCTGAGGTTAAAGCTATTGTTATTCACTGCTTCTACCAGGGTAGAACCATTGGTTGTTGATCCTCTTGTGGTTGTTAACCCTCCATTGGTTGTTGATTCTCCTGTGGTTGTCGACCCGCCTGTGGTTGTTGACCCTCCTGTTGTTGTTGACCCTCCAGTGGTAGTTGTCGGAGCTGTTGTTGTAGAATCTGGGGTTTCTGCAACACCAAAACATGAAGGGTTGAACATTTTAAGGGTCCTATTTTATAACTTTTTTGAAAAAAATTATAACAACTTCAATGGACTATAAAGGCTGGGTTATTCTTCTGCTCAGGGATTGCGTCGTGGTCACGCAATGGCCACACAGTTGCTCGGACGCTCTCATGAGCCCGTGATGGTTCTGCTTATGTGGGTTTTACGTCTCGAAATGCAAGTCAATGCCACACCGGTAGAGGGACCAGAATGACCATTCTGGTCATTACATAGGGATTACTAGCGAGTAAAAAAAAAGTTTACAGAAATGAAGGCAAAAGTTATATATATATGTTGTCGCCAATCAGTCGAAGCATTTATCACACCGTAGCAGTGTTCAGTAGTGGAAACCGGAAAAGCAATCTCCAGCTAATGTAGTTCGCGGACCAATCACAGCCAAAGCCGCTGTGTTGGTGTTGCGTCGCCTCGACGCGCGTCTAGGATTTTTGGGAGGTGAACGTCAAGGACGTAAAGGATCCGCAACCCCCCAGCGTTGCGTCGACGCGGAAGCATAAACGAAGCATAACCCAGCCTTAATGGTAAACAATGTTTCTGAAATGTATGGTCAAACAATGTGGGTCAATCCTTCATCTTCATCATCAAACTACAGTCAAATAATAGCTTCTAACTTAGATCTACAGCACCGTTTACAGACATTTGGTTTTAATACTCAATGTAGAGGAGATTTTTTTCCCCTCAAAAACACCAACATAGATTCAAATGGTTCAAAATAAATTTGAGTTTGCTGGAGTCAGACATTTAATAACATGCAGTTTTTAACAAAAAATAGTGTAGTGGTTGGTACTTGACATTTCTCCACATGGTTATGTCAAGCAAGTAAAACCAACAAAATAGGGTATCATATGCTGCCCTGAAATGTGACAATGAAATGTGTATTCTCCATTGTTGCAGTTATTCCAAATTGCAGGCAAGCAAAGTTGTGGTAGAACAACATTGTGTGTAGCGTTTACTTACTTGTGACCATAATGCTGGTAGTATCTATGCTGAGGTTAAAGCCATTGTTTGGGGTATTTACTGCTTCTACCAGGGTATCCACAATCTCAGAGGACTGAGGGTTGTTGTTAACAGTCGAATTGAATTGAAGCTCAACCTCTGCTTGAACATTATCCATTCGTACTGCAGCACGTCTTGGTCAAAAAGAAGAAAACATGATTAGGTCTCTAGCTGATAATTGAATTCTGTAACATACAAGGGCAGGATTTAATTTTTTCAATAATTAATTCATTTTACCTAAAACCGATGAGGATTGTACGAATGAACGCTGTTCCAAATCTTCTACTATAGATGATGTTACACTAAAAGAAAATTACATTAATTTCGCATTTTAAATGTTTATGTTACTAAATTGCGAGGATTAAAAAATAATAATACTCAAATGTTTTTTTACTTACTGATGTCACAATTGTGGTCTGAAGCTCAACATATTCAGGCGTGGAACTATCTTCATAAGCAGGAATGAATACCTGTAGTATTGTGGTTGTGAAAACAAAAACTGGAATTACAGGTGTAGTTCTAACTGTTGTTGTTGACCCTCCTGTGGTTGTAGATCCTCCAGTAGTTGTTGACCCTCCAGTGGTCATTGAAACTCCTGTGGTTGTTGACTCTCCAGTGGTTGTTGACCCTCCTGTGGTTGTTGAACCTCCAGTGGTTGTTGACCCTCCTGTTGTTGTTGACCCTCCAGTGCTTGTGGATCCTCCAGTAGTTGTTGACCTTCCAGTGGTCGTTGACCTTCCAGTGGTTGTTGACACACCTGTGGTTGTTGACCCTCCATTGGTTGTTGATCCTCTTGTGGTTGTTAACCCTCCATTGGTTGTTGATTCTCCTGTGGTTGTCGACCCGCCTGTGGTTGTTGACCCTCCTGTTGTTGTTGACCCTCCAGTGGTAGTTGTCGGAGCTGTTGTTGTAGAATCTGGGGTTTCTGCAACACCAAAACATGAAGGGTTGAACATTTTAAGGGTCCTATTTTATAACTTTTTTGAAAAAAATTATAACAACTTCAATGGACTATAAAGGCTGGGTTATTCTTCTGCTCAGGGATTGCGTCGTGGTCACGCAATGGCCACACAGTTGCTCGGACGCTCTCATGAGCCCGTGATGGTTCTGCTTATGTGGGGTTTACGTCTCGAAATGCAAGTCAATGCCACACCGGTAGAGGGACCAGAATGCCCTTTCTGGTCATTACATAGGGATTACTAGCGAGTAAAAAAAAAGTTTACAGAAATGAAGGCAGAAGTTATATATATATGTTGTCGCCAATCAGTCGAAGCATTTATCAAACCGTAGCAGTGTTCAGTAGTGGAAACCGGAAAAGCGATCTCCAGCTAATGTAGTTCGCGGACCAATCACAGCCAAAGCCGCTGTGTTGGTATTGCGTCGCCTCGACGCGCGTCTAGGATTTTTGGGAGGTGAACGTCAAGGACGTAAAGGATCCGCAACCCCCCAGCGTTGCGTCGACGCGGAAGCATAAACGAAGCATAACCCAGCCTTAATGGTAAACAATGTTTCTGAAATGTATGGTCAAACAATGTGGGTCAATCATCTTCATCATCAAACTACAGTCAAATAATAGCTTCTAACTTAGATCTACAGCACCGTTTACAGACATTTGGTTTTAATACTCAATGTAGAGGAGATTTTTTTCCCCTCAAAAACACCAACATAGATTCAAATGGTTCAAAATAAATTTGAGTTTGCTGGAGTCAGACACTTAATAACATGCAGTTTTTAACAAAAAAATAGTGTAGTGGTTGGTACTTGACATTTCTCCACATGGTTATGTCAAGCAAGTAAAACCAACAAAATAGGGTATCATATGCTGCCCTGAAATGTGACAATGAAATGTGTATTCTCCATTGTTGCAGTTATTCCAAATTGCAGGCAAGCAAAGTTGTGGGTAGTGTTTACTTACTTGTGACCATAATACTGGTAGTATCTATGCTGAGGTTAAAGCCATTGTTTGGGGTATTTACTGCAGTTACCAGGGTATCCACAATCTCAGAGGACTGAGGGATGTTGTTAACAGTCGAATTGAATTCAAGCTCTACCTCTGCTTGAACGTTATCCAATCGTACTGCAGCACGTCTTGGTCAAAAAGAAGAAAACATGATTAGGTCTCTAGCTGATAATTGAATTCTGTAACATACAAGGGCAGGATTTAATTTTTTCAATAATTAATTCATTTTACCTAAAACCGATGAGGATTGTACGAATGAACGCTGTTCCAAATCTTCTACTATAGATGATGTTACACTAAAAGAAAATTACATTAATTTCGCATTTTAAATGTTTATGTTACTAAATTGCGAGGATTAAAAAATAATAATACTCAAATGTTTTTTTACTTACTGATGTCACAATTGTGGTCTGAAGCTCAACATATTCAGGCGTGGAACTATCTTCATAAGCAGGAATGAATACCTGTAGTATTGTGGTTGTGAAAACAAAAACTGGAATTACAGGTGTAGTTCTAACTGTTGTTGTTGACCCTCCTGTGGTTGTAGATCCTCCAGTAGTTGTTGACCCTCCAGTGGTCGTTGAAACTCCTGTGGTTGTTGACTCTCCAGTGGTTGTTGACCCTCCTGTGGTTGTTGAACCTCCAGTGGTTGTTGACCCTCCTGTTGTTGTTGACCCTCCAGTGCTTGTGGATCCTCCAGTAGTTGTTGACCTTCCAGTGGTCGTTGACCTTCCAGTGGTTGTTGACACACCTGTGGTTGTTGACCCTCCATTGGTTGTTGATCCTCTTGTGGTTGTTAACCCTCCATTGGTTGTTGATTCTCCTGTGGTTGTCGACCCGCCTGTGGTTGTTGACCCTCCTGTTGTTGTTGACCCTCCAGTGGTAGTTGTCGGAGCTGTTGTTGTAGAATCTGGGGTTTCTGCAACACCAAAACATGAAGGGTTGAACATTTTAAGGGTCCTATTTTATAACTTTTTTGAAAAAAATTATAACAACTTCAATGGGCTATAAAGGCTGGGTTATTCTTCTGCTCAGGGATTGCGTCGTGGTCACGCAATGGCCACACAGTTGCTCGGACGCTCTCATGAGCCCGTGATGGTTCTGCTTATGTGGGGTTTACGTCTCGAAATGCAAGTCAATGCCACACCGGTAGAGGGACCAGAATGACCTTTCTGGTCATTACATAGGGATTACTAGCGAGTAAAAAAAAAGTTTACAGAAATGAAGGCAGAAGTTATAAATATATGTTGTCGCCAATCAGTCGAAGCATTTATCACACCGTAGCAGTGTTCAGTAGTGGAAACCGGAAAAGCGATCTCCAGCTAATGTAGTTCGCGGACCAATCACAGCCAAAGCCGCTGTGTTGGTATTGCGTCGCCTCGACGCGCGTCTAGGATTTTTGGGAGGTGAACGTCAAGGACGTAAAGGATCCGCAACCCCCCAGCGTTGCGTCGACACGGAAGCATAAACGAAGCATAACCCAGCCTTAATGGTAAACAATGTTTCTGAAATGTATGGTCAAACAATGTGGGTCAATCATCTTCATCATCAAACTACAGTCAAATAATAGCTTCTAACTTAGATCTACAGCACCGTTTACAGACATTTGGTTTTAATACTCAATGTAGAGGAGATTTTTTTCCCCTCAAAAACACCAACATAGATTCAAATGGTTCAAAATAAATTTGAGTTTGCTGGAGTCAGACACTTAATAACATGCAGTTTTTAACAAAAAAATAGTGTAGTGGTTGGTACTTGACATTTCTCCACATGGTTATGTCAAGCAAGTAAAACCAACAAAATAGGGTATCATATGCTGCCCTGAAATGTGACAATGAAATGTGTATTCTCCATTGTTGCAGTTATTCCAAATTGCAGGCAAGCAAAGTTGTGGGTAGTGTTTACTTACTTGTGACCATAATACTGGTAGTATCTATGCTGAGGTTAAAGCCATTGTTTGGGGTATTTACTGCAGTTACCAGGGTATCCACAATCTCAGAGGACTGAGGGATGTTGTTAACAGTCGAATTGAATTCAAGCTCTACCTCTGCTTGAACGTTATCCAATCGTACTGCAGCACGTCTTGGTCAAAAAGAAGAAAACATGATTAGGTCTCTAGCTGATAATTGAATTCTGTAACATACAAGGGCAGGATTTAATTTTTTCAATAATTAATTCATTTTACCTAAAACCGATGAGGATTGTACGAATGAACGCTGTTCCAAATCTTCTACTATAGATGATGTTACACTAAAAGAAAATTACATTAATTTCGCATTTTAAATGTTTATGTTACTAAATTGCGAGGATTAAAAAATAATAATACTCAAATGTTTTTTTACTTACTGATGTCACAATTGTGGTCTGAAGCTCAACATATTCAGGCGTGGAACTATCTTCATAAGCAGGAATGAATACCTGTAGTATTGTGGTTGTGAAAACAAAAACTGGAATTACAGGTGTAGTTCTAACTGTTGTTGTTGACCCTCCTGTGGTTGTAGATCCTCCAGTAGTTGTTGACCCTCCAGTGGTCGTTGAAACTCCTGTGGTTGTTGACTCTCCAGTGGTTGTTGACCCTCCTGTGGTTGTTGAACCTCCAGTGGTTGTTGACCCTCCTGTTGTTGTTGACCCTCCAGTGCTTGTGGATCCTCCAGTAGTTGTTGACCTTCCAGTGGTCGTTGACCTTCCAGTGGTTGTTGACACACCTGTGGTTGTTGACCCTCCATTGGTTGTTGATCCTCTTGTGGTTGTTAACCCTCCATTGGTTGTTGATTCTCCTGTGGTTGTCGACCCGCCTGTGGTTGTTGACCCTCCTGTTGTTGTTGACCCTCCAGTGGTAGTTGTCGGAGCTGTTGTTGTAGAATCTGGGGTTTCTGCAACACCAAAACATGAAGGGTTGAACATTTTAAGGGTCCTATTTTATAACTTTTTTGAAAAAAATTATAACAACTTCAATGGGCTATAAAGGCTGGGTTATTCTTCTGCTCAGGGATTGCGTCGTGGTCACGCAATGGCCACACAGTTGCTCGGACGCTCTCATGAGCCCGTGATGGTTCTGCTTATGTGGGGTTTACGTCTCGAAATGCAAGTCAATGCCACACCGGTAGAGGGACCAGAATGACCTTTCTGGTCATTACATAGGGATTACTAGCGAGTAAAAAAAAAGTTTACAGAAATGAAGGCAGAAGTTATAAATATATGTTGTCGCCAATCAGTCGAAGCATTTATCACACCGTAGCAGTGTTCAGTAGTGGAAACCGGAAAAGCGATCTCCAGCTAATGTAGTTCGCGGACCAATCACAGCCAAAGCCGCTGTGTTGGTATTGCGTCGCCTCGACGCGCGTCTAGGATTTTTGGGAGGTGAACGTCAAGGACGTAAAGGATCCGCAACCCCCCAGCGTTGCGTCGACGCGGAAGCATAAACGAAGCATAACCCAGCCTTAATGGTAAACAATGTTTCTGAAATGTATGGTCAAACAATGTGGGTCAATCATCTTCATCATCAAACTACAGTCAAATAATAGCTTCTAACTTAGATCTACAGCACCGTTTACAGACATTTGGTTTTAATACTCAATGTAGAGGAGATTTTTTTCCCCTCAAAAACACCAACATAGATTCAAATGGTTCAAAATAAATTTGAGTTTGCTGGAGTCAGACACTTAATAACATGCAGTTTTTAACAAAAAAATAGTGTAGTGGTTGGTACTTGACATTTCTCCACATGGTTATGTCAAGCAAGTAAAACCAACAAAATAGGGTATCATATGCTGCCCTGAAATGTGACAATGAAATGTGTATTCTCCATTGTTGCAGTTATTCCAAATTGCAGGCAAGCAAAGTTGTGGGTAGTGTTTACTTACTTGTGACCATAATACTGGTAGTATCTATGCTGAGGTTAAAGCCATTGTTTGGGGTATTTACTGCAGTTACCAGGGTATCCACAATCTCAGAGGACTGAGGGATGTTGTTAACAGTCGAATTGAATTCAAGCTCTACCTCTGCTTGAACGTTATCCAATCGTACTGCAGCACGTCTTGGTCAAAAAGAAGAAAACATGATTAGGTCTCTAGCTGATAATTGAATTCTGTAACATACAAGGGCAGGATTTAATTTTTTCAATAATTAATTCATTTTACCTAAAACCGATGAGGATTGTACGAATGAACGCTGTTCCAAATCTTCTACTATAGATGATGTTACACTAAAAGAAAATTACATTAATTTCGCATTTTAAATGTTTATGTTACTAAATTGCGAGGATTAAAAAATAATAATACTCAAATGTTTTTTTACTTACTGATGTCACAATTGTGGTCTGAAGCTCAACATATTCAGGCGTGGAACTATCTTCATAAGCAGGAATGAATACCTGTAGTATTGTGGTTGTGAAAACAAAAACTGGAATTACAGGTGTAGTTCTAACTGTTGTTGTTGACCCTCCTGTGGTTGTAGATCCTCCAGTAGTTGTTGACCCTCCAGTGGTCGTTGAAACTCCTGTGGTTGTTGACTCTCCAGTGGTTGTTGACCCTCCTGTGGTTGTTGAACCTCCAGTGGTTGTTGACCCTCCTGTTGTTGTTGACCCTCCAGTGCTTGTGGATCCTCCAGTAGTTGTTGACCTTCCAGTGGTCGTTGACCTTCCAGTGGTTGTTGACACACCTGTGGTTGTTGACCCTCCATTGGTTGTTGATCCTCTTGTGGTTGTTAACCCTCCATTGGTTGTTGATTCTCCTGTGGTTGTCGACCCGCCTGTGGTTGTTGACCCTCCTGTTGTTGTTGACCCTCCAGTGGTAGTTGTCGGAGCTGTTGTTGTAGAATCTGGGGTTTCTGCAACACCAAAACATGAAGGGTTGAACATTTTAAGGGTCCTATTTTATAACTTTTTTGAAAAAAATTATAACAACTTCAATGGGCTATAAAGGCTGGGTTATTCTTCTGCTCAGGGATTGCGTCGTGGTCACGCAATGGCCACACAGTTGCTCGGACGCTCTCATGAGCCCGTGATGGTTCTGCTTATGTGGGGTTTACGTCTCGAAATGCAAGTCAATGCCACACCGGTAGAGGGACCAGAATGACCTTTCTGGTCATTACATAGGGATTACTAGCGAGTAAAAAAAAAGTTTACAGAAATGAAGGCAGAAGTTATAAATATATGTTGTCGCCAATCAGTCGAAGCATTTATCACACCGTAGCAGTGTTCAGTAGTGGAAACCGGAAAAGCGATCTCCAGCTAATGTAGTTCGCGGACCAATCACAGCCAAAGCCGCTGTGTTGGTATTGCGTCGCCTCGACGCGCGTCTAGGATTTTTGGGAGGTGAACGTCAAGGACGTAAAGGATCCGCAACCCCCCAGCGTTGCGTCGACACGGAAGCATAAACGAAGCATAACCCAGCCTTAATGGTAAACAATGTTTCTGAAATGTATGGTCAAACAATGTGGGTCAATCATCTTCATCATCAAACTACAGTCAAATAATAGCTTCTAACTTAGATCTACAGCACCGTTTA
The DNA here is from genome assembly GCA_036785325.1 of Urophycis tenuis. Classification (NCBI taxonomy): domain Eukaryota; kingdom Metazoa; phylum Chordata; class Actinopteri; order Gadiformes; family Phycidae; genus Urophycis; species Urophycis tenuis. The sequence goes on from JAXIVH010000067.1 coordinate 111,909, forward strand.
CAGACATTTGGTTTTAATACTCAATGTAGAGGAGATTTTTTTCCCCTCAAAAACACCAACATAGATTCAAATGGTTCAAAATAAATTTGAGTTTGCTGGAGTCAGACACTTAATAACATGCAGTTTTTAACAAAAAAATAGTGTAGTGGTTGGTACTTGACATTTCTCCACATGGTTATGTCAAGCAAGTAAAACCAACAAAATAGGGTATCATATGCTGCCCTGAAATGTGACAATGAAATGTGTATTCTCCATTGTTGCAGTTATTCCAAATTGCAGGCAAGCAAAGTTGTGGGTAGTGTTTACTTACTTGTGACCATAATACTGGTAGTATCTATGCTGAGGTTAAAGCCATTGTTTGGGGTATTTACTGCAGTTACCAGGGTATCCACAATCTCAGAGGACTGAGGGATGTTGTTAACAGTCGAATTGAATTCAAGCTCTACCTCTGCTTGAACGTTATCCAATCGTACTGCAGCACGTCTTGGTCAAAAAGAAGAAAACATGATTAGGTCTCTAGCTGATAACTGAATTCTGTAACATACAAGGGCAGGATTTAATTTTTTCAATAATTAATTCATTTTACCTAAAACCGATGAGGATTGTACGAATGAACGCTGTTCCAAATCTTCTACTATAGATGATGTTACACTAAAAGAAAATTACATTAATTTCGCATTTTAAATGTTTATGTTACTAAATTGCGAGGATTAAAAAATAATAATACTCAAATGTTTTTTTACTTACTGATGTCACAATTGTGGTCTGAAGCTCAACATATTCAGGCGTGGAACTATCTTCATAAGCAGGAATGAATACCTGTAGTATTATGGTTGTGAAAACAAAAACTGGAATTACAGGTGTAGTTCTAACTGTTGTTGTTGACCCTCCTGTGGTTGTAGATCCTCCAGTAGTTGTTGACCCTCCAGTGGTCGTTGAAACTCCTGTGGTTGTTGACTCTCCAGTGGTTGTTGACCCTCCTGTGGTTGTTGAACCTCCAGTGGTTGTTGACCCTCCTGTTGTTGTTGACCCTCCAGTGCTTGTGGATCCTCCAGTAGTTGTTGACCTTCCAGTGGTCGTTGACCTTCCAGTGGTTGTTGACACACCTGTGGTTGTTGACCCTCCATTGGTTGTTGATCCTCTTGTGGTTGTTAACCCTCCATTGGTTGTTGATTCTCCTGTGGTTGTCGACCCGCCTGTGGTTGTTGACCCTCCTGTTGTTGTTGACCCTCCAGTGGTAGTTGTCGGAGCTGTTGTTGTAGAATCTGGGGTTTCTGCAACACCAAAACATGAAGGGTTGAACATTTTAAGGGTCCTATTTTATAACTTTTTTGAAAAAAATTATAACAACTTCAATGGGCTATAAAGGCTGGGTTATTCTTCTGCTCAGGGATTGCGTCGTGGTCACGCAATGGCCACACAGTTGCTCGGACGCTCTCATGAGCCCGTGATGGTTCTGCTTATGTGGGGTTTACGTCTCGAAATGCAAGTCAATGCCACACCGGTAGAGGGACCAGAATGACCTTTCTGGTCATTACATAGAGATTACTAGCGAGTAAAAAAAAAGTTTACAGAAATGAAGGCAGAAGTTATAAATATATGTTGTCGCCAATCAGTCGAAGCATTTATCACACCGTAGCAGTGTTCAGTAGTGGAAACCGGAAAAGCGATCTCCAGCTAATGTAGTTCGCGGACCAATCACAGCCAAAGCCACTGTGTTGGTATTGCGTCGCCTCGACGCGCGTCTAGGATTTTTGGGAGGTGAACGTCAAGGACGTAAAGGATCCGCAACCCCCCAGCGTTGCGTCGACGCGGAAGCATAAACGAAGCATAACCCAGCCTTAATGGTAAACAATGTTTCTGAAATGTATGGTCAAACAATGTGGGTCAATCATCTTCATCATCAAACTACAGTCAAATAATAGCTTCTAACTTAGATCTACAGCACCGTTTACAGACATTTGGTTTTAATACTCAATGTAGAGGAGATTTTTTTCCCCTCAAAAACACCAACATAGATTCAAATGGTTCAAAATAAATTTGAGTTTGCTGGAGTCAGACACTTAATAACATGCAGTTTTTAACAAAAAAATAGTGTAGTGGTTGGTACTTGACATTTCTCCACATGGTTATGTCAAGCAAGTAAAACCAACAAAATAGGGTATCATATGCTGCCCTGAAATGTGACAATGAAATGTGTATTCTCCATTGTTGCAGTTATTCCAAATTGCAGGCAAGCAAAGTTGTGGGTAGTGTTTACTTACTTGTGACCATAATACTGGTAGTATCTATGCTGAGGTTAAAGCCATTGTTTGGGGTATTTACTGCAGTTACCAGGGTATCCACAATCTCAGAGGACTGAGGGATGTTGTTAACAGTCGAATTGAATTCAAGCTCTACCTCTGCTTGAACGTTATCCATTCGTACTGCAGCACGTCTTGGTCAAAAAGAAGAAAACATGATTAGGTCTCTAGCTGATAATTGAATTCTGTAACATACAAGGGCAGGATTTAATTTTTTCAATAATTAATTCATTTTACCTAAAACCGATGAGGATTGTACGAATGAACGCTGTTCCAAATCTTCTACTATAGATGATGTTACACTAAAAGAAAATTACATTAATTTCGCATTTTAAATGTTTATGTTACTAAATTGCGAGGATTAAAAAATAATAATACTCAAATGTTTTTTTACTTACTGATGTCACAATTGTGGTCTGAAGCTCAACATATTCAGGCGTGGAACTATCTTCATAAGCAGGAATGAATACCTGTAGTATTGTGGTTGTGAAAACAAAAACTGGAATTACAGGTGTAGTTCTAACTGTTGTTGTTGACCCTCCTGTGGTTGTAGATCCTCCAGTAGTTGTTGACCCTCCAGTGGTCGTTGAAACTCCTGTGGTTGTTGACTCTCCAGTGGTTGTTGACCCTCCTGTGGTTGTTGAACCTCCAGTGGTTGTTGACCCTCCTGTTGTTGTTGACCCTCCAGTGCTTGTGGATCCTCCAGTAGTTGTTGACCTTCCAGTGGTCGTTGACCTTCCAGTGGTTGTTGACACACCTGTGGTTGTTGACCCTCCATTGGTTGTTGATCCTCTTGTGGTTGTTAACCCTCCATTGGTTGTTGATTCTCCTGTGGTTGTCGACCCGCCTGTGGTTGTTGACCCTCCTGTTGTTGTTGACCCTCCAGTGGTAGTTGTCGGAGCTGTTGTTGTAGAATCTGGGGTTTCTGCAACACCAAAACATGAAGGGTTGAACATTTTAAGGGTCCTATTTTATAACTTTTTTGAAAAAAATTATAACAACTTCAATGGACTATAAAGGCTGGGTTATTCTTCTGCTCAGGGATTGCGTCGTGGTCACGCAATGGCCACACAGTTGCTCGGACGCTCTCATGAGCCCGTGATGGTTCTGCTTATGTGGGGTTTACGTCTCGAAATGCAAGTCAATGCCACACCGGTAGAGGGACCAGAATGACCTTTCTGGTCATTACATAGGGATTACTAGCGAGTAAAAAAAAAGTTTACAGAAATGAAGGCAGAAGTTATAAATATATGTTGTCGCCAATCAGTCGAAGCATTTATCACACCGTAGCAGTGTTCAGTAGTGGAAACCGGAAAAGCGATCTCCAGCTAATGTAGTTCGCGGACCAATCACAGCCAAAGCCACTGTGTTGGTATTGCGTCGCCTCGACGCGCGTCTAGGATTTTTGGGAGGTGAACGTCAAGGACGTAAAGGATCCGCAACCCCCCAGCGTTGCGTCGACGCGGAAGCATAAACGAAGCATAACCCAGCCTTAATGGTAAACAATGTTTCTGAAATGTATGGTCAAACAATGTGGGTCAATCATCTTCATCATCAAACTACAGTCAAATAATAGCTTCTAACTTAGATCTACAGCACCGTTTACAGACATTTGTTTTTAATACTCAATGTAGAGGAGATTTTTTTCCCCTCAAAAACACCAACATAGATTCAAATGGTTCAAAATAAATTTGAGTTTGCTGGAGTCAGACACTTAATAACATGCAGTTTTTAACAAAAAAATAGTGTAGTGGTTGGTACTTGACATTTCTCCACATGGTTATGTCAAGCAAGTAAAACCAACAAAATAGGGTATCATATGCTGCCCTGAAATGTGACAATGAAATGTGTATTCTCCATTGTTGCAGTTATTCCAAATTGCAGGCAAGCAAAGTTGTGGTAGAACAACATTGTGTGTAGCGTTTACTTACTTGTGATCATGATGCTGGTAGTATCTATGCTGAGGTTAAAGCCATTGTTTGGGGTATTTACTGCAGTTACCAGGGTATCCACAATCTCAGAGGACTGAGGGATGTTGTTAACAGTCGAATTGAATTGAAGCTCAACCTCTGCTTGAACATTATCCATTCGTACTGCAGCACGTCTTGGTCAAAAAGAAGAAAATATGATTAGGTCTCTAGCTGATAATCGGATTCTGTAACATACAAAGACAGAATTAAATTAATTAATTAATTAATTAATTAATTTTACCTAAAACCGTTGAGGATTGTACGAATGAACGCCGCTCCAAATCTTCTACTATAGATGATGTCACACTAAAAGAAAATTACATTAATTTAGCATTTTAAATGTTTGTGTTATGAAATTGCCAGGATTAAAAAAATAGTAATACAAAAATATGTTTTTTTACTTACTGCTGTCACAATTGTGGTCTGAAGCGCTATATATTCAGCCGTGGAACTATCTTCATAAGCAGGAATGAATACCTGTTGTATTGTGGTTGTGAAAACAAAAACTGGAACAGGTGTAGTTCTAACTGTTGTTGTTGACCCTCCTGTGGTTGTTGACCCACCTATGGTTATTGATCTTCCAGTGGTTGTTGATCCTCCAGTAGTTGTTGAGCCTCCAGTGGTAGTTGAGCCTCCAGCCATTGTTGATCCTCCATTGGCTGTTGACCCTCCTGTGGTTGTTGACACTCCTGTGGTTGTTGACCCGCCTGTGGTTGTTGATCCTGCAGTTGTTGTTGACCCTCCTGTGTTTGTTGATCCTCCAGCTGTAGTTGACCCTCTAGTGGTTGTTGAGCCTCCAGCCATTGTTGATCCTCCATTGGCTGTTGACCCTCCTGTGGTTGTTGACACTCCTGTGGTTGTTGACCCGCCTGTGGTTGTTGATCCTGCAGTTGTTGTTGACCCTCCTGTGTTTGTTGATCCTCCAGCTGTAGTTGACCCTCCAGTGGTTGTTGATCCTCCAGTGGTTGTTGACCCCCCTGTGGTTGTCGACCCTCCTGTGGTTGTCGATCCTCCTGTGGTTGTTGACCCTCCTGTGGTTGTTGACCCTCCTGTGGTTGTTGATCCTCCTGTGGTTGTTGACCCTCCACTGGTTGTTGATCCTCCAGTGGTTGTTGATCCTCCAGTGGTAGTTGTCGGAGCTGTTGTTGTAGAATCTGGGGTTCCTGCAACACCAAAACATTACGGGTTGAATATTTTATAAGCGTCCTATTTTATAACTTTTTTTGAAAAAAATATAACAACTTCAATGAACTATAATGGTAAACAATGTTTCTGAAATGTATGGTCAAACAATGTGGGTCAATCCTTCATCATCAAATTACAGTCAAATAATAGCTTCTAAATCAGACCTATAGCACCATTTACAGACATTTGGTTTTAATACACCTAGAATGTAGAAGAGATTTTTTTTTTTCCCTCAAAAAAACCAACAGATTCAAATGGTTCAAAATAAATTTGGATTTGCTGGAGTGAGACACTTAATAACCTGCAGTCTTTAACAAAAGATAATGTAGTGGTACTCGATATTTCTCCACATGGTTATGTCAAGCAAGTAAAACCAAAGAATAGTATATTATTATGCAGCCCGGAAATTTGACAGTGAAATGTGTATTCTGTATTGTTGCAGTTATCCCAAATTGTAGGCTAGCAAAGTTGTGGTAGAACAACATTGTGTTTACTTACTTGTGACCTTAATGCTGTTAGGATCTATGCTGAGGTTAAAGACATTGGTTGGGATACTCGCTGCAGTTACCAGGGTAGCCGCAATCGTGGAGGACTGAGGGAGGTTGTTACTCGGCTGAAATTGAAGCTCTACCTCTGCTTCAACATTTTCCATTCGTACCGCAGCACGGCTTTGTTTAAAAAAGAAAATATGATTAGGTCTCTAGCTAATAATTGGATTCTGTAACAAACAAGGACATCATTGAGTACATTAATTAATTAATTACTTAATTAATTTTACCTGAAACCGATGAGGATTGTTTGAAAGAATGCCGCTCCAAATGTTTCTCTATAGACGAAGTCACACTAAAAGAAAGTTACATTAATTTAGCATTTAAATGTGTATGTGTTATGAAATTGCGAGGATTAAAAAAATAGAAATACACTTTTTTTTTTTTTTACTTACCGCTGCCACAACTGTGTTCTGAAGCATTATATATTCAGCCGTGGAAGTATTTTCATAAGCAAGAAGGAATGGCTGTAGTATTGTCCCTGTGACAACAAAAAATGGCTTTTCAGTTGTGGTTAGGGTTATTGTTGTTGATGCTCCAGTGGTTGTAGATTCTCCTGTGGTTGTTAATCCTCCTGTTGTTGTTGACCCTCTAATTGTTGTTGACCCTCCACTGGTTGTTGATCCTCCAGTGGTAGTTGTCGGAGCTGTTGTTGTAGAATCTGGGGTTCCTGCAACACCAAAACATGACGGGTTGAACATTTTATAAGGGTCCTATTTTATAACTTTTTTTGAAAAAAATATAACAACTTCAATGAACTATAATGGTAAACAATGTTTCTGAAATGTATGGTCAAACAATGTGGGTCAATCCTTCATCATCAAATTACAGTCAAATAATAGCTTCTAAATCAGACCTATAGCACCATTTACAGACATTTGGTTTTAATACACCTAGAATGTAGAAGAGATTTTTTTTTTCCCTCAAAAAAACCAACAGATTCAAATGGTTCAAAATAAATTAGAATTTGCTAGAGTGAAACACTGAGTAAAATGCAGTCTTTAACAAAAGATAATGCAGTGGTACTCGATATTTCTCCACATGGTTATGTCAAGCAAGTAAAATCAAAGAATAGCACATATTATGCAGCCCGGAAATTTGACAGTGAAATGTGTATTCTGTATTGTTGCAGTTATCCCAAATTGTAGGCTAGCAAAGTTGTGGTAGAACAACATTGTGTTTACTTACTTGTGACCTTAATGCTGTTAGGATCTATGCGGAGGTTGAAGACATTGCTTGGGATACTCGCTGCAGTTACCAGGGTAGCCGCAATCGTGGAGGACTGAGGGAGGTTGTTACTCGGCTGAAATTGAAGCTCTACCTCTGCTTCAACATTTTCCATTCGTACCGCAGCACGGCTTTGTTTAAAAAAGAAAATATGATTAGGTCTCTAGCTAATAATTGGATTCTGTAACAAACAAGGACATAATTGAGTACATTAATTAATTAATGACTTAATTAATTTTACCTAAAACCGATGAGGATTGTTTGAAAGAATGCCGCTCCAAATCTTTCTCTATACACGAAGTCACACTAAAAGAAAGTTACATTAATTTAGCATTTAAATGTGTATGTGTTATGAAATTGCGAGGATTAAAAAAATAGAAATACACAATTTTTTTTTTTTACTTACCGCTGCCACAACTGTGTTCTGAAGCATTATATATTCAGCCGTGGAAGTATTTTCATAAGCAAGAAGGAATGGCTGTAGTATTGTCCCTGTGACAACAAAAAATGGCTTTTCGGTTGTGGTTAGGGTTATTGTTGTTGATGCTCCTGTGGTTGTTGACCCTCCTGTTGTTGTTGACCCTCCAGTTGTTGTTGACCCTCCTGTGGTTGTTGATCCTCCAGTAGTTGTTGCTCCTCCAGTTGTTGTTGACCCTCCTGTGGTTGTTGATCCTCCAGTGGTTGTTGACCCCCCTGTGGTTGTTGATCCTCCTGTGGTTGTTAACCTTCCAGTGGTTGTTGATCCTCCTGTGGTTGTTAACCTTCCAGTGGTTGTTGATCCTCCTGTTGTTGATCCACCAGTGGTTGTTGCACTAGTGGTTGAGCTTAGTGCTGAGATTGTCATCGGAGTCAAAGCCAAATGAAAGGCAACTTTGTGTCATGCATTTGGAAGAACATATGAAAATGTTACTACAAATGTATAGGAATTTAATTGAATCGTACAGAATTTAAACTTTTTATCTTCTAGTGCTGAGCCTGAATATTGAAGAACAAAATTATTGAAGTTCATACCGAGCATGTGGGTACTGAACGATGCAATACGATAATAATAACTATTAATAATCTTGTTCATCAAATATTCAGCGGTTTTCCCAAGGATTTATTAACCATGGTTACACTCCCACTACTCAGCTGCATCCATAGAAATAAGTTGCTGCAAGGGGTGGGGTTAATGGTTTTAATAATCAAGGAATTTAGCTTCTCCTTCATTGTTTGAACATGGTTGAAATATGCCAGAAGCTCTACCTACTAATGGTATCAGGCTTGTATTGTAATTAACTTGAATAGAACAGGTAGCAATGTACTTTTCCTTTTATGGTGATCCGTGACCCACATAAGTGCTTGTGGGATTTCTCTTTGGTTGAATAGGTTCAGATCTGTTTAATTTAATCAAAACTTTGCATAATATTCAAACACTGCAATAATTGGAAGTAGGCCTCCTCTCATACTATTAAAGCTGTGTGTTTTCGGAAACTTTAAGGCTACATTGAAGAACTGCAGTAACTGAGTCAGACTGTGGACGATTAGTGGATCCGAAAGACGCTTGAGTCCACACAAGTTTAGCTTTTTTCATCATCATTATTATTATTATTATTATTATTATTATTATTATTTTTTGTTGTTGTTGTTGTTGTTGTTGTTGTTTTGTTGTTGTTAATAATACTAATCATAATAATAGTTAGGGACCGAGCCTGTGAAACAGGACGAGGTCCCTTTTGAAATTGGTCCGTTTATTCTTATTATTATTATTATTTCTAGTTATTATTATTATTTAAAGACATGAAAACCATTTATTCGGGCCAGCACTGAGATTGTCTCTCATTTGTTGCATGAACCTACCCAGAATTATGAAACATGCTGATTTTCTCGTTCCCATATCCATTCTGTTTTCTTCTTTTTACCCTACGGATTAAACAGAAAATTCAACATTATTAACTGAATTACACTTCTACTATAACTTCTCAGTCACATGAGGAGACAATCTAGGCTTGTCACTGTTGTCATTGTATCCGTTTAGTGTCACCGTTTGGGGGGTCTCATCAAAGCAAGGCTGGAAGCAGCCGGAAGTGGCATAGCTGTGGTGCGAGCGGTGCAGGGAATGGCAGATATGATGTCCCCGGTTTATTTACCTACTTTGCAGGCACAAATCCATGTTAATTTATCTGAAAATGTGCTGGCAAGGAAAAATGTTGCATGGAATCCATGTTGTTCCGTTAACACAAGTCAGCTGCGTTTTTTTTATTCCGGTTCGACAATAGGCTGTACAGTGGCACAATAGGCTGTATAGGCTGTATAGGGTAGACGTTATTACCAAATTCACACGGGGAAAATATCTGGACGCCATCTTTGCTGCGTGTAAATCGGCCCCTTGTGTCGTACGTCTGGCATTTTTATGGACGTACGTCTTTGTCGTACGCCACCTCCAGGGTGGACGTACGACCGCCCAGTGGGGAGTCTGCGACAGTTTCAGCCTAGTGTAAATCGGACTGGTCGTAGGCAGCTCCCCGACCCCGGCTTTCCTGCTCGAGGGACGTGGGACGTCGTTAATGGTGACGTGGGACGTACGACAACGGCGGAGAGGGAGTCCCAGGTCCGTGTGTGTGAAAAGGAAAAGGCGTTGTCGTACGTCCAGATTTTTTTCCCTTTTTACACACACACACACCTGGGACTCCCGCTGCGCCGTTGTCGTACGTCCAGATATTTTCCCCGTGTGAATTGGGTCTATGTTGTGCATTGTTTGCTTCTTTCTTTTTTGTAAGTTCCCGTTGTCACAGTCCGGGCCGGACCTTCACGGTCCTGAACCGGGTTTTCCCTCCTGCTATGCTGTGCCACCAGTGCACCTGTGGCTGGTTACCAATCAGCCACAGGGTAGCCTATTTAAGCCGCAGGTGGCCAGTCGGCCACTGCGGATTAATCTTCGAATGAAGCCACAGCCACTCTACGCCTGCTACAGCCAAGCTACAGCCAAGCTACAGCCAAGCTACGCTACGCTGCAGCCACGCTGCTCCACGCCTTGCCCTTGCCCTTGCCCTTGCCCCTGCCTCGTCCGTGGGTTGCCTTTCCCCCCCCCCCCCCCTCCTGTTATTGGACTTTCAGTTGGACATTCATTAGTCGTTCATCAGTTTTTTTGTTCCCTTGGACTGTTGTGCCCCAGTGCCTCGCCAAGCTCCTTAGAATTCCCCGCTGCTGTTTGCCCGTGCTCTTTGGAGCCTGCTGCTCATGACCATTGGGTTAATAATAAAACTATCATTTTCTAAGTATCCCTTGTCTGCATTGTGGTCCATTTAGTTTCTCGGCCAGTGGCCGTGACACCCGTTATTTAAGTGAGGACCAGAATGCTTTCGAATCAATATTTTGTGGCTGAACTCTAGAACGGCAACAAAACGACAATTTTACAACTTACAAAAAAATCTACACTGTGACCACAAAGTGTGCTTGTGAAGGCACATATGAAGTCTTGAATATCATCCCAAATAGTTTTGCACGTACAAGTTGGCAGGGGCGTGGCCAGGGGGGGCCTCAGCCACCATTGGTCAGTGGATGGCCACCCCGCTGCCCCTCCCCCCCCCTCCCCAGTCTGAGAAACAAAAAAAGATCCTGAACAGAAGTGAAACGGTCTAAAAAAAAGCTGAAATATATGCATTATTACTTTTGTCTTAGTTTGAGTTATTATTTTTTTGTTTTCAGTCTTATATTTTCATTTATCACTTACGCTACTGTCACTTGCTAAGCACCCATTCCAATAACATGGGATAAGAAAGTTTATTCAATCAGTTGTTTATGGCCTGACGGGCTGCAGGAATACCGCTGCTGAGTCACGCGGTGTGTGAGTATTAAAATAGAAATTTTGGACAATCAAGTGCCACCCCAAAGAGAGTGGCCTGAGCTGCCCCCCCCCCCCCCCCCCCCAGAAATAATGTCCTGGCTACGCCCCTGCAAGTTGGTGGTTGGTGTGTAACAGTAAACACAGTGCAAGATAAAATAGAACATGATGTATCGAGGTCCATCTGGCAGGCTGTTAATGTGGATTTCAGAGAGTCAGTCAATGTTTTATTTACTTTTATTTTATAAAAACAAAACCTAGCTGTGTCAAATGACTCTGGTGTGGGTGTTGTGTCATTTCGGTGACACTGGACACAACCAGCCTTGGAGACACTGTTATCTGAAGTGACTTACAGTGAATACTGATACAGGTTTATTTCTCCAGCATTTCATATTCAATGTTTACCATTTAGCAACTATGCGTCATTACTGTATAGTTTGAGGGTTGGGAGACTTATAACCTTAAAGTTGAAAAAACTATCAAAAGAATTCTGCATGGGTGGCTCGTTTGCTGTTTTTCGGTTGTCACTAAACTTAATGCATTATGTGTGTTTTAAAATGTACAGATTCGTAAGATCAACTGACATTTTCATCATATGTTGACTTATGCCATTTTTCATTGTTACTAGTATCGCTGAAAGAAAGGAAAACCTTCTAATCTCACTGCCAGCCAGTTTGTGAATGTTCTACTCTGCTCAGAACTCAAGTTCTGTTCCTGTCCCGCGTCCCTTTGTTGTGAACTATACCTTATAAAAACGCAATTCAAGTCTTTTGTGAGCATTATTCATATTTGGTGGCTTGACTTTCACTATTCCTCTTCAACATTCTACTGCAGAGGTCCCAATAAACTCTTAACACATCTCCTCCGAATTCATTGCTGGGGGACCTGAACTGGGACATGACTAACCGCCCAGATCTGGTTGTTCAGCAATTTGACGCCCTAAACCTCTACCAAATCATTTCAGAGCCCACCAGACTCAATCTTAAATCTCCTTCATCTGCTACACGGATAGATGCCATCCTCACGAACGCCCCCTCTCATTATAAATCTGGTGTCTTCAGTCAAGCTCTGAGTGATCATTGTGCTATTGTCTGCACACGCTCTGGCTCCTCACTTAAGTGCCCACACGTGATTGTCTCCAAACGTTCCCTGAAGAACATTAACCTGGAAGCCTTTCTCCATGATACTGCTTCAGTGAGCTGGGACAAAATTAATACTTTCCCTACTATGGAGGCGGCCTGGTCCTTCTTCAAGTCGACCTTCAGCCAGATCATCAATAAACACGCTCCACTATCCACGATCCACGATCCACCAGAAGAACACCTATGGCAGAAAGCCCGTTCCTCCCAGTCTCCTGCTGATTAGCTTGCCTTTCTGGATAAATTTGCATCGTGCGGCTCTGATGCCAAGAAGAAAAACGGTCAAAATCATGGAAAACAAGCTCACTTCACCCCACCTCCCTAGTGCAATGACCTTTGGTGACACTGTTATTACTGACAAGTCTCATATGGCCTTGCTTTTCAATCAGCACTTTGTTAACTCAGCTCATGTTTTCTCTGCTAAGCCCTCCACTGCTGCTCCTTAACTTTCACTTTCACCTACAACCTCCAGCTCTGGCACCTTCTCCTTCAGACCCATCTCGACCTCGGAAGTCTCAGAGAATCTCACCAAACTGGACTCCAACAAGTCAGCTGGCTCTGACGGGCTCAACCCCATGTTTTTAAAAGCTGCTGCTCCTGTCATTGCTTTCCCCATCTCACGGCTTTTCAACATGTCTCTGGAACTGTCCATCTTTCCTTTAGACTGGAAATCCGCACTTGTCTTCCCCCTCTTCAAAGGGGGCTCTAGCTCTGATCCCAACTGTTAGAGGCCTATTTCTATCTTTACATGCCTGGCTAAGGTCTTAGAGAAACTGGTTCATAAACATCTCAGCCACTTTTTAACCCCTAACAACATCCTGTCTAACCTGCAGTCTGGGTTCCGGCCAGGCCATGGGTGCACCACAGCAATGCTGAAGGTCCTAGATGATATTGTTTCCTCTCTGGACTCCAAGCAGTCCTGCATCGCTGCCTTCATTGATCTCTCTAAGGCCTTTGACTCCATCATCCACCCCATCCTCCTACAGAGGCTCTCTAGCATCGGTCTATCGCCACACTCCTGCAATTGGTTTGCCAGCTACTTAAACCACCGAGTCCAGCAAGTTAAATCTGAAAACATCAAATCAGCCCCTCTCACCATCTCCAAAGGGGTGCCACAGGGTTCTATTCTAGGCCCAACACTATTCTCCATCTACATTAACGACATCACCAGGAATGCCGGCAACTCCAAGATCCACCTATATGCTGATGACACCATCCTATACTCAGAGGGCCCTTCTCCCCAGTCTGCGGCGGCCACACTACAACACAGTCGCACTTCTGTTGAACAGCATTTCCATAGCCTTCATCTTCTCCTCAACACCAAAAAAAACAAATACGTTATCTTTAACCGGAAACTCGTTCCCACCTCTGTCCCAAAAATCCTCTGTGCTGATGGCTCTGAATTAAGCCTAGTTTATACTTCTGCGTAAAGTGCCGGACGACGGATACGGAGAGCCTGACGGAGAGCCTCTCCGTCGTCTCCGTCGGCCTGAAATATTTTTTAAGTATCCGTAACTCCGTCTACGCACAACGGAGACCGCAAGGGCTGCGATTGGTCCTCCAAACACGACATTTACACATGAATGACTCACAATGAATCACATTCTATCGCTATCGACTTCTATCACAACGTAAACACTGGCAGCGCCATTTATGTATATACGCTTTATACGCTATATATATATATACGCTATATATATACGCTACATACATACGCTTTACTATATGGACGCATAAAGCTCCAAAATGCAAGCCGACCTACTTGAACTTGTGAAACTTAAAAGAGATTGTGGCAAATTGCACTGAATTGTTGTATTTAGTTTTTTTTTTTAGTTTGTGTACGGTTTTTACTTTTAAAAGCATTTCATTTATAACGTGTCCCCTTTTCTATTTAATAATTGATCCCCTCTTTTTCCCTTTTGTACTTATTTACTTGCGTGAATGTCATGGCCAGTTTTGCGTAGCGACCCCTACTGGTCAAGCGGGAAATTGCATTGCGTATCCGTCACCATGACGGAGAAGTATGAGGGCTCGAGGGGTGTCCGTAGTTACGCAGTCGGATTACGGATTACGCAGTCGGAGAAGTATAAACTAGGCTTTAGAGTGTGTGTCCTGTTATATATACCTTGGCCTCTGGTTGGATTCACCCCTTTCATTTACCACCCACATCAAGCACCTACAGTCTAAAGTCAAAGCTCGTCTGAGCTTCCTTTATCGCAATAAGGCCTCCTTAACCCGTGCAGCCAAACGGCATTATTTAAATGTTGTGACTTACCCTAGATCATTCCTTCTTTAACGATAACACCTAACTCTTCAAACTGAACAAAAAAGAGCATTTTCGCATTAAGTATGAGTTGCAATGACCCCCACCCCACCACTGTGGTTGTCTTGTGGTACCTCCATGTTAGCGAGTATCCATGCAAACTTCTTAAAGTGTGCTAAATTATAACAAGATGTATCCTGCATGTACTCACCTAAAATAAAACAAGCTTTGCTCCTAACCCTGTGCAGACTTCATTAGCTGTGGCACAAGTTTCCAACTGTCATTTAGAACAATCACGTCAATATATATGGCATCAGATGGATGGTCATCAGATAGTCATCTCAGATGGATGGCATTGGCAACAATCCATTTCCTTGTTTCTTGAGGTATGTGTTCCATTAAGCTGCCAAAGACCTACCCAAAGTACCATAGATACTGCTGACGTGACATCTAGCTACCCTCATTTCATTCCAGAAATTACAATGTAATCGGGCCAATCAGAATCTTTGTCGAAGTTGATAACGTACAACAGAGTCAAAACAGTCAAAACTGACCTCTGCTTCTTCTCCCGAAGCAGATGTCAGGACTGATCTCTGGTGCGAAACTGAATGTGTGGTCACATGATCCGGATGTTCTTTTTGCTAGTTTACACCATGTTCACTCAAAACATGTGGAAGATGTCCAAATGGTGGGTGATACTAATGGTTATGGTTATGGTGTCTGTTTTAACCAAGGTATTAAATTACACATGATTTAAAAGGGGTAGGGTTAACCCTGACCCATTACCCCTAACCCCTATACAATTGCCATATAATTATTTTTATTACTACAATTACTACATTAACTAATGTTAATGTATGGTTAATTCATGTACTTGTTTTGTAAAGTGCTACCGAATACATTAGATTACATTTTGGTCATTCTCAGTATTATATGGGATATGGGAACGAAATTTGTTCTTATATGGGATATGGGAACGAAATTTGTTATTTGACTACCCCCACCCGAACGTTATGACGGTCATCCGGACGGGTGTAGGGAGTTTCTGACGCAGGTTTCCTTGATCTTTAGTTTGCAGCCGATAACCTTCGCCACCGAGCAAGCCAGAGTAGCTTATATCATCACTCCCATCACTGTTGACGGGTAGAGCGCTGTCATGAGCTACTTCAGAATGGGAGAAGCAGTCTCCGTTTTGTGCAGATGCAGTCTCCTTCTCACAAGCTCTTAGAAAGGTGTTCGACTCCTCAAGGACAATCTCAGGGCAGGAAGCAGGAGGGAGGTTGTTAGACTGCCACCAGGGTGCTCGTTCAGTGGCGACTTATGCGATCGAGTTTCGTACGCTTGCCAATGAAGCATCGTGGGAGGAGAAGGTTCTCGCGGTGCTATTCGCTAGGGGGTTGTCAGAGGTAATTAAGGATGAGCTAGCGCTCAGGGACATCCCTAATCAATTGGATGATGTTATTGAGCTGGCGGTCCGGCTGGACGGTCGTCGGTTAGAAAGGAATAGGGAGAGAGGGTTAGTGCGCGGGTTTACTCACGCAACTGCGGCAGCGAGTGAGGGGACACGTAGACCTAGAGAAGAGTGTAAAGAACAAGAGGCGATGGAGTTAGGGGCAACCGATCTTCTGGCGGGTGAAAGAAGGCGTCGGTTGGAGGAGAGGAGATGCTTTCAGTGTGGCCGGTTGGGCCATCAGGTTGCGTCCTGCTTTCAGCGGAAGGGAAACGGAAACACCCGCTAGTTACTGGAGGGGTACTGGCGGGTGGGTCCCAACCCTCCCGGGAGAGCAGGACGTTCATGGTGGTCACTCTACAGTGGCGGGCAGTTTCCCATCAGGCGCAGGCCTTGATTGACTCAGGAGCTGCAGGCAACTTACTAGACCAGGCTAGGGTTCGGGAGTGGGGAGTTCCAGTGGAGAGGCTGAAAACGCCGCTTCCGGTTCGGGCCTTAGATGGGCGACCATTAGGTTCGGGGGTTATCACTCACCGAACGAAGTTGCGCCTTCAAGTGGAGTTTGGTAGTTGGGAGCAGATCAGATTCTTCCTAGTCTCATCGGCTGACTGCCCAGTAGTACTTGGTCACCCCTGGTTGTCGAGCACCAAGCATCGGGTGGATTGGGCCACGGGTGGCTCAACAATCACACTGGGGTCGGTAGATGTACCCGAGTTGGAGGTAGCCGGGGGTGACGCAAGCTCTCGGCGGCCCTTTGTTTCAGAGGGGCCCTCTTGGGGTTCAGCCCCTAGTATATCTTCAGTCTCGTACACCAATCCAGATTTGGCAGGGGTACCCAGGATATACTGGGACTTAGGAGAGGTTTTCAGCAAATCCAAGGCAAAGGTCCTGCCTCCTCACAGATCATATGACTGTGCTATAGATTTGTTGCCGGGGGCGATGCCACCAAGGGGTCGGTTGTTCTTTTTGTCTCGCCCTGAGACGGTGGCCATGGAGACATATATCCAAGAGGCGTTAGCGGCAGGTCATATTCACCCGTCCACGTCACCAGCGGGGGCGGGGTTCTTTTTTGTAGACAAAAAAGACGGGGGACATCGGCCGTGCATTGATTACAGAGGACTAAACGACGTGTCTGTAAAAAATCGTTACCCGCTTCCACTGATGGACACGGCGTTTGAGTCAATACAGGGGGCACGGTTGTTCTCGAAATTAGATCTACGCAATGCATACAACCTGGTTAGAATCAGAAAAGGGGATGAATGGAAGACAGCGTTCAACACTCCCAACGGGCACTATGAATATCTAGTAATGCCGTTTGGTCTGGCAAATGCGCCAGCGGTCTTTCAAGCATTGGTTAACGACGTCCTGAGGGATCTCATTGGGCATTCGGTGTTTGTGTACATTGATGACATTTTGATCTTTTCTAAAGATCTTTTCTAAAGTGGAACAGCACCAGAGGGTGGTTCGGCAGGTGCTCCAGAGACTGCTTAAGCATGGTTTGTACGTTAAGGCAGATAAGTGCGTTTTTCACACTGAGTCGATTTCGTTCTTGGGGTTCATTATCACCAAGGGAGACCTTCAGATGGATCCGGCCAAGGTGAGCGCGGTGGTCGAGTGGCCCAGACCAGCGTCCGTCAAACAGCTCCAACGCTTTCTGGGGTTCGCTAACTTCTATAGGCGCTTTATTAGGGGCTTTAGCGCCCTGGCAGCCCCTCTCACAGCACTCACGAAAGGGACGTTGCCATCCTTCGTCTGGTCCGAGGCGGCAGAGGGGTCGTTCGCGGACCTTAAGCGTCGGTTCACCTCCGCCCCGGTTCTAGTTCACCCGGACGCAGAGGCCCCGTTTATCGTGGAGGTGGATGCTTCTGAGGTTGCGGTAGGGGCAGTCCTCTCTCTGCGTAGTGGGGGGGATAACAAGGTGCACCCGTGCGCCTTTTTCTCCCGCCGGTTGTCGTCGGCGGAGAGAAATTACGATGTAGGCAACAGAGAACTGCTGGGGGTCAAATTGGCCCTGGAAGAGTGGAGACAGTGGCTGGAGGGGGCGATGCATCCCTACGTAGTGTGGACTGACCACAAAAACCTGGCGTATATTCAGGGGGCCAAGCGACTGAACTCACGTCAGGCTAGGTGGGCACTATTCTTTACCCGATTCAACTTCACGATTTCGTTTAGACCAGGGTCCAAGAACATTAAACCAGACGCCCTTTCCAGACTATTTGATCCACCAGATGCAGAGAGCAAGCCACACCCTATCCTCCTAGAAGCCCTTATCACCGCCCCGGTATCTTGGGGAATCGAACGGGTAGTTAAAGCAGCCTTGGGGCGAGAACCCGACCCTGGAGGTGGTCCTCCGGGGAGGCTCTTCGTACCCAAGGCTGCTAGGACTCGTCTACTGCAATGGGCGCATGCTTCCCCCCTTTCCGGTCATCCAGGGGCCACCAGAACCTTAGACTTTGTCCGCAGGAGGTTCTGGTGGCCCACATCGGATAAGGACACCCGGTCGTTTGTAGCAGCGTGCCCTACAAGCGCGCGCAGCAAGACATCCCGCCAGCCATCAGCGGGACTTCTTCGACCGCTGCCCATCCCTAAACGCCCGTGGTCCCACATATCCCTTGACTTTCGGGCCTTCCAGTTTCCGACGGATTCAATACTATCTTGGTGGTAGTAGATCGGTTCTCCAAGGCCGCACACTTTATCCCTCTCCCCAAGCTCCCTTCGGCTCAGGAGACGGCGGAACTTGTGATCCAGCACGTTTTCCGGATCCACGGTCTTCCCCAGGACATCGTCTCAGACCGGGGTCCTCAGTTCGCCTCCAGGTTCTGGAAGGCGTTTATCACCAGCCTCGGCGCCTCCGTCAGCTTGTCATCAGGATTTCATCCGCAGAGGAACGGGCAGACGGAGCGCGTCAATCAGGACCTGGAGGGCGTGCTGCGGTGCTACGTCTCCGGAAATCCAGCGACGTGGAGTCGTCGTCTGATGTGGGCTGAGTATGCCCACAACACCCTATTATGTTCATCCACAGGCATGTCCCCTTTCCAATGCCTGTATGGGTACCAGCCCCCCCTTTTTCCAGAACAGGAGAAGGAAGCGGAGGTGCCGTCGGTCCAAGCCCACATCACGCGGTGTCATCAGACCTGGCGGAAGGTGAGGGCCTCATTGCAGCGTGCATCGGCCCAGTCCCAGATCCAGGCCAACCGCAAACGTCGGAATCCCCAAGCCTACCGCCCGGGCCAGATGTTGTGGCTGTCCACCCGGGACCTTCCGCTGAGGGTCGGATCGAGGAAGTTGGCTCCTAGGTTCGTCGGGCCATTCAAAATAGTGGCCCAAATCAACCCTGTGGCCTACAAACTCCTACTCCCCCGCTCCATGCGGGTTCATCCCACCTTTCATGTCTCCCTCCTAAAACCTGTGGCCACTTCCCCCTTATCCCCACCTACCCCACCCGTTCCTCCTCCCCGCATTATTGACGGACAAACGGTTTTCACTGTGAATAGAACAGTGGACTGCCGTCGAAGAGGCAGGGGCTTCCAGTACCTGGTGGACTGGGAGGGGTACGGGCCCGAAGAACGTTCCTTGGTGCCTCAGAAAGACATCATTGATCGCTCCCTGATCGAAGATTTTCGTTGCTTGCATCCTGAGGCACCCAGGAGAACGGCAGGTGCCGTTCATGGGGGGGGGCACTGTAAGGGTGGCCGATTCGAGAGGCCACTTTGCACCCTCTACTGGACATTTGGTGTTCTTTGTTCTTTGTTAATTGTTATTCGTTTCAGGTGTGTGTGTTTGTCTTTGACTATTTAAGTGTGTCTGTTTTCCGTTTGCTTTTGTCAACTCTTCACAAAGTTACTTGATGTTGGTTGTCAGTAGGTTGTCGTTCACTCAGTTCCAGTTGTCGTAGTCGCCTTTTGAGAAAGTAAGTTGTTTGCCAAGGCCGTGTGCTTGTAGTTTTTTTTTTTTTTCCCTCGTTTATATATATTGAAGGTGTAATTCGTTTGTTTTGAGGATAAGCCCTTCTCCTCTGTATTTGGTACTTTGCAAAGACTATTATTTTCCCAAATAAATTTGGATTCTATTTTGGAATACCAATCTCTGTAGAGAACTTGGTCTGCTTCTTGCACGTGGGTCCACACTCGAGCACATCTTCTAGCACACTTGGTTGGTGGACGACCCGCTCTGTCCATCCACTCTATCTACTGAGCCACTGCCGCCCCAGATAGTTATATAAAGTTAGAAATTGCTTGTGATTTAAAAGAATAGTAGGACAGAGTTGTGTAAATCAATATGAAGTTTTATTAGCCTGACCACAACATGCCACCATTAACATATACTTTAGCCTACGTGCTTTCATTGTCACATGTTAAGATATATTTATGTATTCTGATCATTATATACATTGTAGAAAAATACAAATGAATCTCACAGAATACAATAATGGTCTAATAACACAATACTTTTACATGTTGGCACCGCATAAATAACATAAGACTGAATGGGCATGCATTACCTGAGTTTGGTGCACATTTCTCTTACATAAAACCTCTTACAATTATCTTTAATTTAACAGGAATATAACATAAATACCTAGCCTGAAGTGTGTGTGTGTGTGTCTGAGTGTGGTAACCACACACCTTGTAGTCAAATATGTCAGCATATCATAGTTATATAAATAATGCGACGATTTTATGTCAATTTAAAAAATTCAGCTGTAAAAAAAAAAACAAATTTAGTGCTAATGGTGTGTTTTAGAAATGGTTATTCATTATTGTTTTAAGTGTTACTAACGCCCAAATCAAAGGTTATGTGTGGGACATAGCATGATAACCATTTGACATCAAGAGTTACTGTTAACTATGGTAACATTAAAATATTTCGAGATTGATACTGAACAAAAGTGCATATAAACACCATAGAAAGTAACTGAAGGTTGTCATCAAAATGTTGAGAGTAGACAGAGAAAGTAGCAATGGCACATTGAGAATGTGAATGATCCATTGTTCTTCGGGAATTATCCATTACATTGCAATACACAAAACAAAACACAATGTAAATATAAATATCATAATTTACATTGTGTTATGACATTAACATGGCCTTGGGTATTTATAATTTCCCTTCTCATTCCATTGCAAAAAAAGCAGATGTTGTCTTGAATGGGTTCAGGTGGACAGACGAGCGGACACTAACTCTGTCTGGACAGAAACCATGAGAGTGCCAGGAAGACGGCTGCAGTGGGGAGACTGCTCTTGTGGGTGACTCCACTGGAAGTAAAAGCTGAAAGCAAAAACAAAAGAACAATGTAAAACAGGAGGCAAATGTTCACAGTCAGACTTGAAAAGGCACCAGTTTCCTGTGTGTTCCTTACGCAGTAGGCCCTCCACAGTAATGCTGTTGGGGTCAATGTTGAAGGCTGTGATGCTGTCCGCTGCATTGACTAAAACTTGTAAAATCTGGAAGCCACTAGGAACTGCGTTTGAATTGAACAAACAGTCCATGGTGTTGATGATCGACCCATTACTGATGGAGTGGAAGAAAGCACAACAGGATTTTGAGCATACATACATACATGTTCACCCTCACACCCCCACCCCCCCACACCACCACCACCACCACGCCCAGTTGCGTGGCGCTGCTACTTATATTTGATATGTTATTATTAGTTATGTTATAAGTTATTTATATTGTACATATACTTCTTTTTAATTTGTATTATCTTATTTTAATCTATTTTATTTTTATTATGCAAGCTAAAAGAATTTCACTGCCTGTAGTGATGCACGTTGTTATCTGGTATGTCACAATAAACGTGAACTTGAACTTGTTAAGATTATGATATAGAATATTGTTGATGTATGCAAGTATCCACAAATGAATGCTTACCTGAATGATACCACATTTAAGCTGACAAAGGAGGGAATACTCTGCCTGAAAAAGGGTTGGAGCTGTAGAAATACATAGAAATGAGTTGTTTACTCCAGTCTTAAAAACAGTAAGAAAACAAACTACTTCATTAATGTCTTTCTCGGTGAGCCCCCACAACCTGGGACCTACTTTGATATCGTCATAGAATCATAAAATAGGTCTAAACAACACTTGGCTAACTGTAGTCAATTAAAAACACATTCTCATTTCGTCTTACTTGTGTTTTTATCAGCGCACCCCGAGCAACAAACTGTACAGATGACGGGTTCAATAGATCATTTGTGAAGGTTTCTCCTGCCGATCTGAACACCACCTGCCGAACAGTCAGTTGCACTGCAGCTGTGGTCGTAGTTGCAACATTCGGGGATCCTGAAACACCAAAACACGAAGAGTGGAAAATGTTATAGGGGTTCAATTTTATAACTTTTTTGAATAAATTCAAATCAAAACAATGGTTCTGAAATGTATGGTCAAACAATGTGGGTCGAGCCTTCATCTGAATTGTGATATCCAGCCCTGAAATCATCATCACCAGCAAAGACAGGCTGTTTTCATTGGAGCTTCAAACAATCTGCCCATGTTGACAGGTCTTTCAGGAGATTTCTACTTTCATTATTTAACTACAAAGCAGATTTGCTTCTGGGCTGCCCTCGTCGGTCAGAATTATATTCTGACAGCACATTTCACTCACTGATAGCTGATAGATGGCAAGGCCATTATAAACAAATTACACTCAAATAATAAATTTTAAATCAGACCTACAGACATTTGGTTTTAATACTAATAACAGTTTTTTTCCCTCAAAAATGCCAACATAGATTCAAATGGTTCAAAATAAATTAGAATTTGCTGGAGTGAAACACTGAGTAAAAGGTTATTGTTGTTGATGCTCCAGTGGTTGTAGATTCTCCTGTGGTTGTTAATCCTCCTGTTGTTGTTGACCCTCTAGATGTTGTTGACCCTCCTGTGGTCGAAGACCCTCCAGTGGTTGTTGACCCACCTGTGGTTGTTGATCCTCCAGTGGTAGTTGTCGGAGCTGTTGTTGTAGAATCTGGGGTTCCTGCAACACCAAAACATGAAGGGTTGAACATTTTATAAGGGTCCTATTTTATAACTTTTTTGAAAAAAATATAACAACTTCAATGAACTATAATGGTAAACAATGTTTCTGAAATGTATGGTCAATCAATGTGGGTTAATCCTTCATCATCAAATTACAGTCAAATAATAGCTTCTAAATCAGACCTATAGCACCATTTACAGACATTTGGTTTTAATACACCTAGAATGTAGAAGAGATTTTTTTTTTTCCCTCAAAAAAACCAACAGATTCAAATGGTTCAAAATAAATTTGGATTTGCTGGAGTGAGACACTTAATAACCTGCATTCTTTAACAAAAGATAATGTAGTGGTACTCGATATTTCTCCACATGGTTATGTCAAGCAAGTAAAACCAAAGAATAGTATATTATTATGCAGCCCGGAAATTTGACAGTGAAATGTGTATTCTGTATTGTTGCAGTTATCCCAAATTGTAGGCTAGCAAAGTTGTGGTAGAACAACATTGTGTTTACTTACTTGTGACCTTAATGCTGGTAGGATCTATGCTGAGGTTAAAGACATTGCTTGGGATACTCGCTGCAGTTACCAGGGTAGCCGCAATCGTGGAGGACTGAGGGAGGTTGTTACTCGGCTGAAATTGAAGCTCTACCTCTGCTTCAACATTTTCCATTCGTACCGCAGCACGGCTTTGTTTAAAAAAGAAAATATGATTAGGTCTCTAGCTAATAATTGGATTCTGTAACAAACAAGGACATAATTGAGTACATTAATTAATTAATTACTTAATTAATTTTACCTAAAACCGATTAGGATTGTTTGAAAGAATTCCGCTCCAAAACTTTCTCTATAGACGAAGTCACACTAAAAGAAAGTTACATTAATTTAGCATTTAAATGTGTATGTGTTATGAAATAGCGAGGATTAAAAAAATAGAAATACACAATTTTTTTTTTTTACTTACCGCTGCCACAACTGTGTTCTGAAGCATTATATATTCAGCCGTGGAAGTATTTTCATAAGCAAGAAGGAATGGCTGTAGTATTGTCCCCGTGACAACAAAAAATGGCTTTTCAGTTGTGGTTAGGGTTATTGTTGTTGATGCTCCAGTGGTTGTAGATTCTCCTGTGGTTGTTGATCCTCCTGTGGTTGTTAATCCTCCTTATTATGCAGCCCGGAAATTTGACAGTGAAATGTGTATTCTGTATTGTTGCAGTTATCCCAAATTGTAGGCTAGCAAAGTTGTGGTAGAACAACATTGTGTTTACTTACTTGTGACCTTAATGCTGTTAGGATCTATGCTGAGGTTAAAGACATTGGTTGGGATACTCGCTGCAGTTACCAGGGTAGCCGCAATCGTGGAGGACTGAGGGAGGTTGTTACTCGGCTGAAATTGAAGCTCTACCTCTGCTTCAACATTTTCCATTCGTACCGCAGCACGGCTTTGTTTAAAAAAGAAAATATTATTAGGTCTCTAGCTAATAATTGGATTCTGTAACAAACAAGGACATAATTGAGTACATTAATTAATTAATTACTTAATTAATTTTACCTAAAACCGATGAGGATTGTTTGAAAGAATGCCGCTCCAAATCTTTCTCTATAGACGAAGTCACACTAAAAGAAAGTTACATTAATTTAGCATTTAAATGTGTATGTGTTATGAAATAGCGAGGATTAAAAAAATAGAAATACACAATTTTTTTTTTTTACTTACCGCTGCCACAACTGTGTTCTGAAGCATTATATATTCAGCCGTGGAAGTATTTTCATAAGCAAGAAGGAATGGCTGTAGTATTGTCCCCGTGACAACAAAAAATGGCTTTTCAGTTGTGGTTAGGGTTATTGTTGTTGATGCTCCAGTGGTTGTAGATTCTCCTGTGGTTGTTGATCCTCCTGTGGTTGTTAATCCTCCTTATTATGCAGCCCGGAAATTTGACAGTGAAATGTGTATTCTGTATTGTTGCAGTTATCCCAAATTGTAGGCTAGCAAAGTTGTGGTAGAACAACATTGTGTTTACTTACTTGTGACCTTAATGCTGTTAGGATCTATGCTGAGGTTAAAGACATTGGTTGGGATACTCGCTGCAGTTACCAGGGTAGCCGCAATCGTGGAGGACTGAGGGAGGTTGTTACTCGGCTGAAATTGAAGCTCTACCTCTGCTTCAACATTTTCCATTCGTACCGCAGCACGGCTTTGTTTAAAAAAGAAAATATTATTAGGTCTCTAGCTAATAATTGGATTCTGTAACAAACAAGGACATAATTGAGTACATTAATTAATTAATTACTTAATTAATTTTACCTAAAACCGATGAGGATTGTTTGAAAGAATGCCGCTCCAAATCTTTCTCTATAGACGAAGTCACACTAAAAGAAAGTTACATTAATTTAGCATTTAAATGTGTATGTGTAATGAAATAGCGAGGATAAAAAAAATAGAAATACACCATTTTTTTTTTTTTACTTACCGCTGCCACAACTGTGTTCTGAAGCATTATATATTCAGCCGTGGAAGTATTTTCATAAGCAAGAAGGAATGGCTGTAGTATTGTCCCCGTGACAACAAAAAATGGCTTTTCAGTTGTGGTTAGGGTTATTGTTGTTGATGCTCCAGTGGTTGTAGATTCTCCTGTGGTTGTTGATCCTCCTGTGGTTGTTAATCCTCCTTATTATGCAGCCCGGAAATTTGACAGTGAAATGTGTATTCTGTATTGTTGCAGTTATCCCAAATTGTAGGCTAGCAAAGTTGTGGTAGAACAACATTGTGTTTACTTACTTGTGACCTTAATGCTGTTAGGATCTATGCTGAGGTTAAAGACATTGGTTGGGATACTCGCTGCAGTTACCAGGGTAGCCGCAATCGTGGAGGACTGAGGGAGGTTGTTACTCGGCTGAAATTGAAGCTCTACCTCTGCTTCAACATTTTCCATTCGTACCGCAGCACGGCTTTGTTTAAAAAAGAAAATATTATTAGGTCTCTAGCTAATAATTGGATTCTGTAACAAACAAGGACATAATTGAGTACATTAATTAATTAATTACTTAATTAATTTTACCTAAAACCGATGAGGATTGTTTGAAAGAATGCCGCTCCAAATCTTTCTCTATAGACGAAGTCACACTAAAAGAAAGTTACATTAATTTAGCATTTAAATGTGTATGTGTAATGAAATAGCGAGGATTAAAAAAATAGAAATACACAATTTTTTTTTTTTTACTTACCGCTGCCACAACTGTGTTCTGAAGCATTATATATTCAGCCGTGGAAGTATTTTCATAAGCAAGAAGGAATGGCTGTAGTATTGTCCCCGTGACAACAAAAAATGGCTTTTCAGTTGTGGTTAGGGTTATTGTTGTTGATGCTCCAGTGGTTGTAGATTCTCCTGTGGTTGTTGATCCTCCTGTGGTTGTTAATCCTCCTTATTATGCAGCCCGGAAATTTGACAGTGAAATGTGTATTCTGTATTGTTGCAGTTATCCCAAATTGTAGGCTAGCAAAGTTGTGGTAGAACAACATTGTGTTTACTTACTTGTGACCTTAATGCTGTTAGGATCTATGCTGAGGTTAAAGACATTGGTTGGGATACTCGCTGCAGTTACCAGGGTAGCCGCAATCGTGGAGGACTGAGGGAGGTTGTTACTCGGCTGAAATTGAAGCTCTACCTCTGCTTCAACATTTTCCATTCGTACCGCAGCACGGCTTTGTTTAAAAAAGAAAATATTATTAGGTCTCTAGCTAATAATTGGATTCTGTAACAAACAAGGACATAATTGAGTACATTAATTAATTAATTACTTAATTAATTTTACCTAAAACCGATGAGGATTGTTTGAAAGAATGCCGCTCCAAATCTTTCTCTATAGACGAAGTCACACTAAAAGAAAGTTACATTAATTTAGCATTTAAATGTGTATGTGTAATGAAATAGCGAGGATTAAAAAAATAGAAATACACAATTTTTTTTTTTTTACTTACCGCTGCCACAACTGTGTTCTGAAGCATTATATATTCAGCCGTGGAAGTATTTTCATAAGCAAGAAGGAATGGCTGTAGTATTGTCCCCGTGACAACAAAAAATGGCTTTTCAGTTGTGGTTAGGGTTATTGTTGTTGATGCTCCAGTGGTTGTAGATTCTCCTGTGGTTGTTGATCCTCCTGTGGTTGTTAATCCTCCTTATTATGCAGCCCGGAAATTTGACAGTGAAATGTGTATTCTGTATTGTTGCAGTTATCCCAAATTGTAGGCTAGCAAAGTTGTGGTAGAACAACATTGTGTTTACTTACTTGTGACCTTAATGCTGTTAGGATCTATGCTGAGGTTAAAGACATTGGTTGGGATACTCGCTGCAGTTACCAGGGTAGCCGCAATCGTGGAGGACTGAGGGAGGTTGTTACTCGGCTGAAATTGAAGCTCTACCTCTGCTTCAACATTTTCCATTCGTACTGCAGCACGGCTTTGTTTAAAAAAGAAAATATGATTAGGTCTCTAGCTAATAATTGGATTCTGTAACAAACAAGGACATAATTGAGTACATTAATTAATTAATTACTTAATTAATTTTACCTGAAACCGATGAGGATTGTTTGAAAGAATGCCGCTCCAAATCTTTCTCTATAGACGAAGTCACACTAAAAGAAAGTTACATTAATTTAGCATTTAAATGTGTATGTGTAATGAAATAGCGAGGATTAAAAAAATAGAAATACACAATTTTTTTTTTTTTACTTACCGCTGCCACAACTGTGTTCTGAAGCATTATATATTCAGCCGTGGAAGTATTTTCATAAGCAAGAAGGAATGGCTGTAGTATTGTCCCCGTGACAACAAAAAATGGCTTTTCAGTTGTGGTTAGGGTTATTGTTGTTGATGCTCCAGTGGTTGTAGATTCTCCTGTGGTTGTTGATCCTCCTGTGGTTGTTAATCCTCCTTATTATGCAGCCCGGAAATTTGACAGTGAAATGTGTATTCTGTATTGTTGCAGTTATCCCAAATTGTAGGCTAGCAAAGTTGTGGTAGAACAACATTGTGTTTACTTACTTGTGACCTTAATGCTGTTAGGATCTATGCGGAGGTTGAAGACATTGCTTGGGATACTCGCTGCAGTTACCAGGGTAGCCGCAATCGTGGAGGACTGAGGGAGGTTGTTACTCGGCTGAAATTGAAGCTCTACCTCTGCTTCAACACTTTCCATTCGTACCGCAGCACGGCTTTGTTTAAAAAAGAAAATATGATTAGGTCTCTAGCTAATAATTGGATTCTGTAACAAACAAGGACATAATTGAGTACATTAATTAATTAATTACTTAATTAATTTTACCTAAAACCGATGAGGATTGTTTGAAAGAATGCCGCCCCAAATCTTTCTCTATAGACGAAGTCACACTAAAAGAAAGTTACATTAATTTAGCATTTAAATGTGTATGTGTTATGAAATTGCGAGGATTAAAAAAAATAGAAATACACAATTTTTTTTTTTTACTTACCGCTGCCACAACTGTGTTCTGAAGCATTATATATTCAGCCGTGGAAGTATTTTCATAAGCAAGAAGGAATGGCTGTAGTATTGTCCCCGTGACAACAAAAAATGGCTTTTCAGTTGTGGTTAGGGTTATTGTTGTTGATGCTCCAGTGGTTGTAGATTCTCCTGTGGTTGTTAATCCTCCTGTTGTTGTTGACCCTCTAGTTGTTGTTGACCCTCCTGTGGTTGTTGATCCTCCAGTGGTTGTTGACCCCCCTGTGGTTGTTGATCCTCCTGTGGTTGTCGATCCTCCTGTGGTTGTTGATCCTCCTGTGGTTGTTGATCCTCCAGTGGTTGTTGACCCCCCTGTGGTTGTTGATCCTCCTGTGGTTGTCGACCCTCCTGTGGTTGTCGAC
This sequence comes from Urophycis tenuis, assembly GCA_036785325.1. NCBI lineage: Eukaryota > Metazoa > Chordata > Actinopteri > Gadiformes > Phycidae > Urophycis > Urophycis tenuis. The sequence continues at coordinate 140,671 of JAXIVH010000067.1, forward strand.
CCTCCTGTGGTTGTCGATCCTCCTGTGGTTGTCGATCCTCCTGTGGTTGTTGATCCTCCTGTGGTTGTTGACCCTCCACTGGTTGTTGATCCTCCAGTGGTAGTTGTCGGAGCTGTTGTTGTAGAATCTGGGGTTCCTGCAACACCAAAACATGACGGGTTGAACATTTTATAAGGGTCCTATTTTATAACTTTTTTTGAAAAAAATATAACAACTTCAATGAACTATAATGGTAAACAATGTTTCTGAAATGTATGGTCAAACAATGTGGGTCAGTCCTTCATCTGAGTTGTGATATCCAGCCCTGCAATCATCATCGCCAACAAAGACAGGTTGTTTTCATTGGACCTTCAAAGAATCTGCCCATGTTGACAGGTCTTCCGGGAGATTTCTACTTTCTTTCTTTAATTACAAAGCAGATTTTCTTCTGGGTGCCCTGGTCAGTCAGAAATATATTCTGACAGCACATTTCACTCACTAATAGCTGGCGGATGGTGAGGCCATTATAAATGAATTACAGTCAAATAATAGCTTCTAAATTAGACCTACAACACCGTTTACAGACATTTGGTTTTAAAACTCCTAGAATGTAGAAGAGATTTTTTTTCCCCTCAAATATACCAACATAGATTCAAATGGTGAAAAATAAATTTGAATTTGCTGGAGTAAGACACTTAATAACATGCTGTCTTTAACAAAAAATAGTGTAGTGGTACTTGTCATTTTTCAACATGGTTAGGTCAAGCAAGTAAAACCAAAAAGTAGGGTATATATGCTGCCCTGAAATTTGACAATGAAATGTGTATTCTCTATTGTTGCAGTTATTCCAAATTGTAGGCTAGCAAAGTTGTGGTAGAACAACATTGTGTGTAGGGTTTACTTACTTGTGATCATGATGCTGCTAGTATCTATGCTGAGGTTAAAGCCATTGTTTGGGGTATTTACTGCTTCTACCAGGGTATCCACAATCTCAGAGGACTGAGGGTTGTTGTTAACAGTCGAATTGAATTGAAGCTCAACCTCTGCTTGAACATTATCCATTCGTACTGCAGCACGTCTTGGTCAAAAAGAAGAAAATATGATTAGGTCTCTAGCTGATAATTGGATTCTGTAACATACAAAGACAGAATTTAATTAATTAATTAATTAATTAATTTTACCTAAAACCGTTGAGGATTGTACGAATGAACGCCGCTCCAAATCTTCTACTATAGATGATGTCACACTAAAAGAAAATTACATTAATTTAGCATTTTAAATGTTTGTGTTATGAAATTGCCAGGATTAAAAAAATAGTAATACAAAAATATGTTTTTTTACTTACTGCTGTCACAATTGTGGTCTGAAGTGCTATATATTCAGCCGTGGAACTATCTTCATAATCAGGAATGAATACCTGTTGTATTGTGGTTGTGAAAACAAAAACTGGAACAGGTGTAGTTCTAACTGTTGTTGTTGACCCTCCTGTGGTTGTTGACCCACCTATGGTTATTGATCTTCCAGTGGTTGTTGATCCTCCAGTAGTTGTTGAGCCTCCAGTGGTAGTTGAGCCTCCAGCCATTGTTGATCCTCCATTGGCTGTTGATCCTCCTGTGGTTGTTGATCGTCTAGTTGTAGTTGATCCTCCAGAGGTTGTTGACATTCCAGTGGTTGTTGATCCTCCAGTAGTTGTTGAGCCTCCAGTGGTAGTTGAGCCTCCAGCCATTGTTGATCCTCCATTGGCTGTTGACCCTCCTGTGGTTGTTGACACTCCTGTGGTTGTTGACCCGCCTGTGGTTGTTGATCCTGCAGTTGTTGACCCTCCTGTGTTTGTTGATCCTCCAGCTGTAGTTGACCCTCCAGTGTTTGTTGACCCTCCAGCGGTTGTTGATCCTCCTGTTGTTGTTGATCCTCCTGTGGTTGTTGACCCTCCAGTTGTTGTTGACCCTCCTGTGGTTGTTGATCCTCCTTTGGTTGTTGATCCTCCAGTTTGAGTTGACCTTCCAGTGGTTGTTGACCCTCCAGCGGTTGTTGATCCTCTAGTGGTTGTTGATCCTCCAGTTGTTGTTGAACCTCCTGTGGTTGTTGATCCCCCAGTGGATGTTGACCCTCCTGTTATTGTTGACCCTCCTGTGGTTGTTGATCCTCCAGTGGCTGTTGATCCTCCAGTTGTTGTTGACTCTCCTGATGTTGTTGACCCTCCTGTGGTTGTTGAGCCTCCAATTATTGTTGAATCTCCTGTGGTTGTTGACCCTCCAGTGCTTGTGGATCCTCGTATGGATGTTGACATTCCAGTGGTTGTTGACCTTCCTGTGGTTGTTGAAATTCCAGCGGTTGTTGACCCTCCTATGGTTGTTGATCCTCCAGTGCTTGTGGATCCTCCTATGGATGTTGATATTCCAGTGGTTGTTGACCCTCCAGTGGTTGTTGATCCTGCAGTGGTTGTTGACCCTCCTATGGTTGTGGATCCTACTGTGGTTGTTGAAATTCCAGCTGTTGTTGACCCTCCTATGGTTGTTGATTCTCCAGATGTTGTTGATTCTCCAGTTGTTGTTGACCCTCCTGTGCTTGTTGACATTCCAGCGGTTGTTGACCCTCCTATGGTGGTTGATCCTCCAGTGCTTGTTGATTCCCCAGTTGTTGTTGACCCTCCAGTTGTTTTTGACCCTCCTGTGGTTGTTGATCCTCCAGTTGTTGTTGACATTTCAGTGGTTGTTGACCCCTCTGTTGTTGTTGATCCTCCTGTGGCCGTTGAACCTCCAGTGTTTGTGGATCCTACTTTGGTTGTTGACATTCCAGTGGTTGTTGACCCTCCTATGGTTGTTGATCCTCCAGATGTTGTGGATTCTCCAGTTGTTGTTGATCCTCCTGTGCTTGTTGACATTCCAGCGGTTGTTGACCCTCCTATGGTTGTTGATCCTCCAGTGGTTGTTGATTCCCCAGTTGTTGTTGACCCTCCAGTTGTTGTTGACCCTCCTGTGGTTGTTGAATCTCCAGTTGTTGTTAACATTTCAGTGGTTATTGACCCCTCTGTTGTTGTTGACCCTCCAGTGGTTGTTGATCCTCCATTGGTCGTTGACTCTCCCATTGTTGTTGATTCTGCAGTGGTTGTTGACCCTTCAGTGGTTGTTGACCCTCCTATGGTTGTTGATCCTCCAGTGGTTGTTGATTCTCCAATTGTTGTTGACCCTCCTTTGGTTGTTGATCCTTCAGTGGTTGTTGACCCTCCTATGGTTGTTGATCCTCCAGTGGTTGTTGATTCTCCAGTTGTTGTTGACCCTCCTATGGTTGTTGAGCCTCCAGTGGTTGTTGATTCTCCAGTTGTTGTTGACCCTCCTGTTGTTGTTGACCCTCCTGTGGTTGTTGATTCTCCAGTTGTTGTTGGTCCACCAGTGGTTGATGCGCTAGTGGTTGAGCTTTGTGCTGAGATTGTCATCGGAATCAAAGCCAAATGAAAGGCAACTTTGTTTCATGCATTTTGAAAGAACATATGAAAACGTTACTTCAATTGTATAGGAATTCAATTGAATCATACAGAATCTAAACTTTTTATCTTCTAGTGCTGAGCCTGAATATGTAAGAACAAAATTATTGACGTTCATACGGAGCATGTCATTAATGAATTATTCTTCATAGATTTAGCAGTTTCTCCTGCTGTTCAGTGTGAGAACCGATGGAGACTGACGTTAAACAGACTAGTTAATAACTAGTAATAATCATGTTTATCAAATATTCTGTGGTTTTCCTAAGGATTTAATAACCATGGTGTTAATAATCAAGGAATTTAGCTTCTCTTTCAATGTTTGAACATGGTTAAAACATGCCAGAAGCTCTACCTACTAATTGTATCAGGCTTGTATTTTAATTAACTTGAGTAGAACTGGTAACAATATACTTTTCCTTTTTTTCCGATCCGTCAGCCACATAAGTGCTTGTTGGATTTCACTTTGGTTGAATAGGTTCAGATCTGTTCAATTTAATCAAAACTTTGCATAATATTCAAATGCTGCGATAATTGGAAGTAGGCCTCCTCTCATACTGTTAAAGCTGTGTGTTTTCGGAAACTTTAAGGCTACATTGAAGAACTGCAGTAACCGAGTCAGACTATGGACGATTAGTGGCTTCGAAAGATGCTTGAGTCCACACAAGTTTAACTTTTTCCATCATCATCATCATCATCAATAATAATAATAATAATAATAATAATAATAATAATAATAATAATAATAATCACCATCATCATCATCATCATAGTTATTATTATTATTTGGGTCATTCTATGAAAACGTGCCATTTTGTGTCCCTGACGCATAAACTACCCCATTAAGCTTTATTAAGCTATATTAACATCACAAAATAAACAAATGTAGTTGTTATTATATGGTAAACAAATAAAGTTCATTTTAAAAATTCATACATTTATATATTTTTTTATTTTAAAGATTTTTGTATTGTATATCTGTTAAATATGGTAAAAATGTCTTGTCCCTCCATAAAACTTTTACATTACAACTGGCTTTTTAAGAGGATAAAACCAAATTATCTTAAAAAAAACTTTTTTATATGAAAAGCCTCAATTTTTTTTTAGTTAACCTATGACGCATGTATTTTATTCTTCACTTTTTTGAAATATTGAAATTATTTTCAAACTTGGTACCTACTGGATGATATTGTGAGGCTCATTCCTGCACCCCAGAATGTCACATGTCGGCATGTTGAAATTCAGAAAGACATCTGGGCAGAACTAACTAAGTCTAATTAAATCATCACTTATGTGTTTATTTACCTGTTATGATCCTGTGTTTCTTCCTGTTTGTTAAGTTTGATGTTATCAGTTTGTTAAGTTTGTTGTTATCTGTTTTTCATCAGATATCCTGTTTATTTACCTGTTATTGTTCCTGTGTTACTTCTTATTTGCAGCTATTTGCTTAAGGAGAGGCTGCTCTGCTGTTTTTCATCAGATATTCCTGAGATGAAATGTTATCTACATGATCCTGTGATTAAATAACATTTTTTACATGTATGGATTCGATAATTTTCCCTGCCAAATCCACGTACATACAGTCTTAAAATAAGTACGTCTCCTGAAAAAATATTCTATTGTCAAACCTATTACTCTTAGAATACTCTAAATATATAATAAATAGAAAAAAGCCAAATATAAATATCTTATTTTAAGGTTAAGTAAAATATAACAATACTCCCCATTAGGAGGATTTTGGATAAGATTTTAAACATATGACCTTTTTCATGATTTTTCCTAAAAAATTACTTACAGTGGCTTGGCCAATATGCGTTTGAGCATATCCATCCATGTAAAAAAAAATATATTCCTTGTTATTTTCATTTGTACACACTCTGAATGTGAACAGGGATGATGTATCTTTCAAATTACACCAGATTTAATTTGAAATGTCACTTCAAATACTTTACAATACAATTTAATACAATTTGGTGTTGGTAACGTGATTGACAAAACACATATTTGTATGATGATTATTTTCGGAAAATAATTAAATAATAAGATAGCCTGAGGCACCATATATTTTTCTGACAGGTAATAGTCTACTAAAACCAAACAAGTCCTTAAAGACAACAAAAGTAATACTTTGAAAATCTGATTTTCAGAATGGAAAATGGCACGTTTTCATAGAATGACCCATTTAAAGACATGAAAACAATTTATTTGGGCCAGCACTGAGATCGTCTCTCATTTATTGCATGAACCTACCCAGAATTATGAAACATGCTGATTTTCTCGTTTTCATATCCATTCTGTCTTCTTTTCTTACCCTAGGGATGAAACAGAAAATTCAACATTATTAACTGAATTACACTTCTACTATAACTTCTCAGTCACTTGAGGAGACAATCTAGGCTTGTCACTGTTGTCATTGTATCCGTTTAGTGTCACCGTTTGGGGGGGCTCATCAAAGCACGGCTGTAAGCAGCCGGAAGTGGCATAGCTGTGGTGCGAGCGGTGCAGGGAATGGCAGATATGATGTCCCCGGTTTATTTACCTTCACTTTGCAGGCACAAATCCATGTTAATTTATCTGAAAATGTGCTGGCAAGGCAATATGTAGCGTGGAATCCATGTCGTTCAGTTAACACAAGTCAGCTGCGTTTATTTATTCCCGTTCAACAAAAGGCTGTACAGTGGCACAATAGGCTGTATAGGCTGTATAGTGTAGACGTTCTGTTGTGCATTATTTGCTTCTTTCTTTTTTGTAAGTTCCCGCGTTTTAATTGCGGACCAGAATGCATTTGAATCAATATTGTGTGGCTGAACTCTAGAAGGAAAACAAAACGACAAAACAATTTTACAACTGACATAAAAAAAATCTACACTGTGACCACAAGGTGTGCTTGTGAAGGCACATGTGAAGTCTTGAGTATCATCCCAAATAGTTTTGCACATACAAGTTGGCAGGTGCGTAGCCAGGGGGGGGCCAGGGGGGGCCTCAGCCACCATTGGTCAGTGGATGGCCACCCCGCTGCCCCCCCCCCCCCCTAGTCTGACAAACAAAAAAAAAAAGATCCTGAACAGAAGTGAAACGGTCTAAAGAAAGCTGAAATATATGCATCATTACTTTTATCTTATTTTGACTTATTATTGTTTATTTTAAGTCTTATATTTTCATTTGTCACTTATGCTACTGTCATGTAACATGGGATTATCAATAAGACATTATTAGTGTCCATAAGAAAGTCTATTCAATCCGTTGTTTATCGCCTGACAGGCCACGGGAAAACCGCTGCTCTGAGTGACGCGGTGTGTGAGTATTAAAATAGAAATTCACTAAATCAAGTGTCACCCCAAATAAAAGACTGGCCCGAGCTGGCCCCCCTTGAAATAATGTCCTGGTTGGTGTGTAACCGTAAAAACAGTGCAAGATAAAATAGAACATGATGTATCGAGGTCCATCTGGCAGGCTGTTAATGTGGATTTCTTTGTCAGAGAGTCTATGTCATCTTCCAGAAGAGAGGAGGCAAACACTAGCTAGCTAATTGTGGTGGGTAGAGTACTGAAAGTCTATACTCAAGTAAAAGTACAGTTACTTCCTTCAAAATCTACTTGAGTAAAAGTAAATATTCCAATTAGAACAAACTACTTGAGTAAGAGTAAAAAGTACTTTCTTAAATAGTTACTCAAATTACAAGTTACTTTACATTTTTGTATATAAGTTGTGGATGTGAGAGGAATAGGTTGAACCCGTGGCCATCGCCAGACCAGAGGGGAGGCCAGTGGGGAGAGAGAGAGAGAGAGAGAGAGAGAGAGAGAGAGAGAGAGAGAGAGAGAGAGAGAGAGAGAGAGAGAGAGAGAGATACAGTGTGTGGAGAGAGCTAACAAGTTTGTTGCATGACCAAAGCATGATAGGTAGAACAAGTTACGAACCATTACATTTGGTTAAGCAATCTACAAAATTTCCTACAACATAACTGCTGCATTTATTCAATTACAGTCTGTTGTCAACCCTTCAACTAAAGTTATACTACAGACTGACTGTCTGTCTGTCTGTGGCAGCCTCACATTGCCACGTCCATGCAATGCCGCTCTCAGCCACTACACATTTTGGCGCCGTTTCACACTTTGACTGCAACTCAGCCCGCGATCGACTGGTAGAGAGCGATTTAATGTTTTGCCACCCCTGCGCTACATATTAAGCCCTGTTTACGGTGTGTTTTTGACGGTTTTTCGCCTGGGAGGCTCTATATCTGGCACCCTGAAGTTAAACTGAGAGAGCGTGCCGTTCACAGACACCAGATTGAATGCGTTCACAGTAACATTCATCAGGCAGTAATACAGTATGTTCAGTTCACGTTTGACCAAAATAGTTCAGTTCACCTTTGACCAAAATAGTTCAGTTCATGTTTGCCCAACCCAGGCTAATAGCATCCATCTCTAACGGACCGGTCGACTCGTCTCACTCTCCACGGCTGTGGAATCGCAACTGACAGCATTGACCGTGTTGCATCTATGGCATTGACAATGTTGCAGCCAGTGGCGGCTGGCCCATAGAGGGCGATAGGGCACCGCCCTATAAAATAAAACTAATAACAATAAATTATACAAATTGTTAATATTTGTGTGTTTGAAATATGACTGTACCCAGTAATATGTGCAAAATATGATAGAAAATCATCTGTGCAAGATGTATGCTTTTCCTACACGTCCCGTGTCCCATGCTTCAACAGCTCTGGGGCGATGGAGAAATCGCCCCAAGGAGGCGGGTCTGTGTAACTGTTTAGCCAATTACTAATTTAAGATGTGAAAGCGTCACGTAAAATTTGGCCAATCAGCGTCCTCAAATCCAAGCCGATATGGGCGATTACTTTATCGCCCCAAGCGAGCGAATGCAGGGGCGAGTCAGGGCGAGTCTGTATATAGTTGTATACAGTTGTATATAGTTGACATTAGTATTTTTTAGTCCTTAATTTTCACTACCTATTAATCTGCTGATTATTTTCTTGCTTGTTTAGTATATAAAATGTTTACTGTAATTTCATAGAGCCCAAAGTGACTACAAATTCAATTTCAAATGAAAAAATGGAAAGCTTGTGATTGTGCAATATGTTGTTTATGTTTTGTGTTAGAATGCCTCAACTTTTTACTATTGGCATTAAATAATTATTGACTATTTCACGGAGCACTCATTTCCTGTAGTTTGTGTTCAATGTATTGGGATGGTTACTGAAATTGACTGAATATGGCACAGCCCCACCTAGAATATTCTTCACCAGCCGCCACTGGTTGCAGCCTAGGGAGGGCGTGTCGCTAACGTGTATTTCTACGCTTGTATTCCAAGATAATGTGTTCTAAAGTTTTATCAAAATAATAATTTTAACGAAGGCACAATGGAAAATGTAAGTGAGTAAAGAGTAGAATTCTAGTTCAAATATTTACTTGAGTAAGAGTAAAATTACAGACTTGAAAAAGGAACGTGAAAAGTACTCGTTACCTGAAAAAAGTACTTTTTTACTCATTTGCTACCCACCACTGTAATTTGATCCGTAAAATAGCATGTTGCCATAATCAGAGCAAAATATAAAAAATACAAACACATATTGCATAAATACACATCAAATCAGGCATTGGTAACCTGATGGTACATCATTAAATAAATGATGTAATGAAATATCGATTTCATTCCTAATAAAAGAAGTTTAATTTAAAATGTGTGTTTGGAGAGAAGCAGAGTGAGGGACTAAGTGGCAGTTGCAATCAATACACACTCAGCCTCCCCTCTCCCCCCCATTGGAGGGGAGGGGGTAGGGGGTCCTTGAGGACTGGGTTGGGAACCACTGACCTAGTGCACCCTATCACGAATCATAAAAGGACCCAGGCCATGGAAGAATTGCATTCTGCGTTAGAATTAAGCAACACAACAGTTTTGCTTAAGCAATACATACGGTTGCGGTCAGCTAGCCCACTTCACATTTTCTTCCGGAAATGTACTTTCTAGTTTATTTTGATTATTCAAACAGCATTATTTAAATGTTGTGACTTACCTTATATTATTCCTTCTTTAATGATAACACTTAACTCTTCAAACTGAAAAAAAGCATTTTCACATTAAGTATTAGTTGCAATGACCCCCACCCCACCACTGTGGTTGTCTTGTCGTACCTCCATGGTGTTAGTGAATATCCATGCAAACTTCTTCTTAAAATGTGCTAAAATATAACAAGATGTACCGTGCATGGACTCACCTTAAATTAAACTAGCTTCGCTCCTAACCCTGTGCAGACTTCATTAGCTGTGGTACAAGTTTCCAACTGTCATTTAGAACAATCACGTCAAATATATAGCAGTCACTTCAGATGGATGGCATTGGCAACAATCCATTTCCTTGTTCCTTGAGTAATATTTTGAAGTGTTCTATTAAGCAGCCAAAGACCTACCCAAAATACCATACTGCTGACGTGACTTATAGCCACCCTAATTTATTTCCAGAAATTACAATGTAATCGGGCCAAGAAGTTGATAATGTAAAACAGAGGCCGCTGTCAAAACAATTAAAACTGACCTCTGCTTCATCTCTCGAAGCAGAGGTCAGGACTGATCTGTGGCGCGAAACTGAATGTGTGGTCACATGATCCAGATGTTCTTTTGGCTAGTTTACACCATGTTCACTCAAAACATGTGGAAGATGTCCACATGGATGAAAGTTCTGAAAAATGTAAAACATGAGAGAAGATATTCTTTTATAAATCCCCCATAGGAGAAATTCAAAGTGACCAGCAGTACAAGGGGATAGATGAGTGCAATAAAAACCTGACTATAGACAATAAACAATAAATAGATTTACCTAGACAAGATTAGATTAAATTAAATGTGAGCTCTTAAAGTCAGATCGGTGAAAAAGTGAGAACCTATATGCATACATAGTAAATGACATGGAAAATTGTGCTACAAAACATATTTCACGTTCGTTTGGGGTATATTCAGTCGCCAACTGAAAGTTTCACAGCTGTCTGTCAAGCCAGCTTGCAGTGCCTCTATTAAACCCTCTATTACTGAACACGTAAGCTTTAGTTTATTCTAAAGTCTTTATTTTGCTGACTGTAGCAACTTTCAAACCGATAGCATTAGCTGGTACTAGCTATCACAGGCCTGGCGGTCTTCCGTCTAAATGAGGAATTGTTCTGTTGAATCCAGACACAACAAGGTGTGCCTTGTATGTTCTGAATTCACCTGAATGAGGCATATTGATCTGTTGTTGCAGCAGATTTCCTTTTGTTACATTAATTTTGCTCCATCTTTATTGCCCCTTTTTAAATATTCTTTTAATATTTATTTATTTTTCTTTCATTTGCTTGTTTGTATTTATGTCGCAAAGTTGAACAACCCGAGCAACAAGAATCTCACTGCTGGTAATAATGTACATTGTTATCCAGTATGTGACAATAAACTTGATTGATTGATTGATATTATTATGTGCTCTTTTTTGGTGAAAGTAGCAGAGTGGGAGGAATAAACCAAGTGGTGGGTGATACTAATGGTTATGCTTATGGTGTCTGTGTTAACCAAGGTATCAAGTTACACATGATTTAATAGGGGTAAGGTTTACCCTGACCCATTACCCATTAACCCCTTTGCAACTGCAATATAATTATTTTTATTACTACATTAACTAATGTTAATGAATGTGTGACAGTATGATTCAACCTGTCTGTCAATCTGTTTCCCATTTGCTGCCCCGCCCCTTACGTAAACAGGAAATGAATGAACACAATTCCTTAAATAGGGCGTAGTGGCTAATGGCGGAAAGCTGCTCCGTCGTAGACGCTGCTACTTCCAGCTCCGTGGTCTGGTCATTGCCTCTCATGGCCCTTCGCATTGCCACATCGGGCTACAGCACTGATGGCTTGCGTTGTCTGGCGTGCACTCCTCCATTGCGTCGCTTAGTAAATCGTGGGTTTGCTAATCTCTTCCTTTAGCGGTCATTCATCTCAGCCTGGCGCTCGGGCGGGCTTCTCTCCTTACTCACTCGTCGTTGCATGGCTGTCCATGGACTGCTGCTGTTCTATTCCGTTCTGCTGCGTTCTGCTGCTTGGCGATTTCTAGCCTAGCTAACCTCTGCTAAGGCCTTGTCTGTGTCCTCGGCTTGCACCGGATTACTATCGTCAGCCGAAGGCTACGTGCCTGCTATCTGTGGGGCTTGGGGCTTGACTTGCTTGGTTGCAGTGCATGCGTGTCTGTCTGTGGGTGCGTGTGTGTGTGTGTCGTTGCTTCTGTTTTTTTTAGTTACTGTTAGTATTTAACCTTTTGTGCTGTTTAGTTATTGTACTGTATGCTGTCTGTCTGCATGCTGGCTGCTTGGCTGGTGGCTATAGCGTGAGTGTTGTTGCTTCTGTTTCGTTTAGTTACTGTTAGCATGTAACCTTTGTGTTTAGTGATTGTACTGGATGCTGTTTGTCTGCATGCTGGCTGTTTGGCTGGTGGCTATATGCTTGGGTAAAGGAAACATGTATACTTCCCCTGTTGGTTTGCTTATTTCTTTATTTGTTTTGGTTTGCTGTGGCGCGATCATTTATTTGGTTTGCTGTGGATTTTGGTTAGCTTATTCTTTATTTGTTTTGTAATGTCCTTTTATTTGATTCCCCTGCAGGGATACTGACCCAACAGGTGGGTATACATTTGGTAGAGCCCAATCCAGGTAGCCTGTTAGCCTGTCTTATTGTGTGACCTAACCTGGGATGAATGTGGTGGGCCTGTGGCGTGCACAGTCTGTTGATATGCCTTTACTGTATGTCACGTGTTTATGTCTCTCACCCAGTAGGTTTACGGGTAGGGGGCGTGGTTTGTACCCTTTGAGTTTGTGGTGCGTTTTCTCTGTCATTCATTCTTCTGTAGGCAATTGATGAATAAAGAACTTCAACTGTCTCCGTTTGAGTCGTTCTTCCATCTTGCCACAGGCCCACTGTTACTTCATGTCATCTTAATGAGAAAATAAAATAATAAAATATTTGTATGAATTTTAACTCTCAGTCTCCGCCTGTCATTCAGATTGCCTGATCTGCACAGTATAAGATTCTAAACATAGTAAGTTCTCGGTTCGGTCACAAATGGTTAATTCATGTACTCGTATTGTAAAGTGCTACCAAGTAGATTAGATTAGATTAAATTTGGGTCATTCTCAGTATTCTATGGGATATGGGAACAAAATCTGTTCTTTGCATTTGACCCATCCTATGGTACATAGGAGCAGTGGGCTGCTATGGTCAGCACCCAGGCAGCAAGTTGGGGTTCAGTGTCTTGCTCAAGGACACTTCGACATGCGGACAGTTGGAGGAGGGGAAGCGAGGGGATCGAACCGCCGACCCTACGGTTGGTGGACGACCCGCTCTGTCCATCCACTCTATCTACTGAGCCACTGCCGCCCCAGATAGTTATATAAAGTTAGAAATTGCTTGTTATTTAAAAGAATAGTAGGACAGAGTTGTGTAAATCAATATGAAGTTTAATTAGCCTGACCACAACATGCCACCATTAAAATATACTTTAGCCTACGTGCTTTCATTGTCACGTGTTAAGATAGATTTATGTATTCTGATCATTATATACATTGTAGAAAAATACAAATGAATCTCACAGAATACAATAATGGTCTAATAACACAATATTTATACATGTTGGCACCGCATAATTAACATAAGACTGAATGGACATGCATTACCTGAGTTTGGTGCACATTTCTCTTACATAAACCCTCTTACAATTATCTTTAATTTAACGGGAATATAACATAAATACCTAGCCTGAAGTGTGTGTGTGTGTCTGAGTGTGGTAACCACACACCTTGTAGTCGAATATGTCAGCATATCATAGTTATATAAATAATGCGATGATTTTATGTCAATTTAAAAAATTCAGCTGTAAAAAAAAACACAAATTTAGTGCTAATGGTGTGTTTTAGAAATGGTTATTCATTATTGTTTTAAGTGTTACTAACGCCCAAATCAAAGGTTATGTGTGGGACATAGCATGATAACCATTTGACATCAAGAGTTACTGTTAACTATGGTAACATTAAAATATTTCTAGTTTGATACTGAACAAAAGTGCATATAAACCCCATAGAAAGTACCTGAAGGTTGTCAACAAAAAGTTGAGAGTACACTGAGAAAGTAGCAATGGCACATTGAGAATGTGAATGATGATCCATTGTTCTTGGGAATTATCCATTACATTGCAATACACAAAACAAAACACAATGTAAATTATATTATAATTTACATTGTGTTATGACATTAACATGGCCTTGGGCATTTATAATTTCCCTTCTCATTCCGTTGACAATATTGATTGATCGATTGATTAATTGACAATAAAGATTCTATTCTATTCTATTCTATTCGTTGCAGTAAAAACAGCTGTTGTCTTGAATGGGTTCAGGTGGACAGAGGAGCGGACACTAACTCTGTCTGGACAGAAACCATGAGAGTGCCAGGAAGACGGCTGCAGTGGGGAGACTGCTCTTGTGGGTGACTCCACTGGAAGTAAAAGCTGAAAGCAAAAACAAAAGAACAATGTAAAACAGGAGGCAAATGTTCACAGTCAGACTTGAAAAGGCACCAGTTTCCTGTGTGTTCCTTACGCAGTAGGCCCTCCACAGTAATGCTGTTGGCGTCAATGTTGAAGGCTGTGATGCTGTCCGCTGCATTGACTAAAACTTGTAAAATCTGGAAGCCACTAGGAACTGCGTTTGAATTGAACAAACAGTCCATGGTGTTGATGATCGACCCATTTCTGAGGAAGTGGAAGAAAGCACAACAGGATTTTGAGCATACATACATGTTCACCCTCACACCCCCACCCCCCCACACCACCACCACCACCACCACCACCACCACCACGCCCAGTTGCGTGGCGCTGCTACTTATATTTGATATGTTATTATTAGTTATGTTCTAAGTTATTTATATTGTACATATACTTCTTTTTAATTTGTATTATCTTATTTTAATCTATTTTATTTTTATTATGCAAGCTAAAAGAATTTCACTGCCTGTAGTGATGCACGTTGTTATCTGGTACGTCACAATAAACGTGAACTTGAACTTGTTAAGATTATGATATAGAATATTGTTGATGTATCCACAAATGAATGCTTACCTGAATGATACCACATTTAAGCTGACAAAGGAGGGAATACTCTGCCTGAAAAAGGGTTGGAGCTGTAGAAATACATAGAAATGAGTTGTTTACTCCAGTCTTAAAAACAGAAAACAAGAAAAGAAAACAAACTACTTCATTAATGTCTTTCTCGGTGAGCCCCCACAACCTGGGACCTACTTTGTTATCGTCATAGAATCATAAAATAGGTCTAAACAACACTTGGCTAACTGTAGTCAATTAAAAACACATTCTCATTTCGTCTTACTTGTGTTTTTATCATCGCACCCCGAGCAACAAACTGTTCAGATGACGGGTTCAATAGATCATTTGTGAAGGTTTCTCTTGCCGATCTGAACACCACCTGCCGAACAGTCAGTTGCACTGCAGCTGTGGTCGTAGTTGCAACATTCGGGGATCCTGAAACACCAAAACACGAAGAGTGGAAAATGTTATAGGGGTCCAATTTTACAACTTTTTTGAATTAATTCAAATCAACACAATGGTTCTGAAATGTATGGTCAAACAATGTGGGTCGAGCCGTCATCTGAATTGTGATATCCAGCCCTGAAATCATCATCACCAGCAAAGACAGGCTGTTTTCATTGGAGCTTCAAACAATCTGCCCATGTTGACAGGTCTTTCAGGAGATTTCTACTTTCATTATTTAACTACAAAGCAGATTTGCTTCTGGGCTGCCCTCGTCGGTCAGAATTATATTCTGACAGCACATTTCACTCACTGATAGCTGATAGATGGCAAGGCCATTATAAACAAATTACACTCAAATAATAAATTTTAAATCAGACCTACAGACATTTGGTTTTAATACTAATAACAGTTTTTTTCCCCTCAAAAATGCCAACATAGATTCAAATGGTTCAAAATAAATTAGAATTTGCTAGAGTGAAACACTGAGTAAAATGCAGTCTTTAACAAAAGACAATGTAGTGGTACTCGATATTTCTCCACATGGTTATGTCAAGCAAGTAAAATCAAAGAATAGCATATTATTATGCAGCCCGGAAATTTGACAGTGAAATGTGTATTCTGTATTGTTGCAGTTATCCCAAATTGTAGGCTAGCAAAGTTGTGGTAGAACAACATTGTGTTTACTTACTTGTGACCTTAATGCTGTTAGGATCTATGCGGAGGTTAAAGACATTGGTTGGGATACTCGCTGCAGTTACCAGGGTAGCCACAATCGTGGAGGACTGAGGGAGGTTGTTACTCGGCTGAAATTGAAGCTCTACCTCTGCTTCAACATTTTCCATTCGTACCGCAGCACGGCTTTGTTTAAAAAAGAAAATATGATTAGGTCTCTAGCTAATAATTGGATTATGTAACAAACAAGGACATAATTGAGTACATTAATTAATTAATTACTTAATTAATTTTACCTAAAACCGATGAGGATTGTTTGAAAGAATGCCGCTCCAAATCTTTCTCTATAGACGAAGTCACACTAAAAGAAAGTTACATTAATTAAGCATTTAAATGTGTATGTGTTATGAAATTGCGAGGATTAAAAAAATAGAAATACACAATTTTTTTTTTTTTACTTACCGCTGCCACAACTGTGTTCTGAAGCATTATATATTCAGCCGTGGAAGTATTTTCATAAACAAGAAGGAATGGCTGTAGTATTGTCCCTGTGACAACAAAAAATGGCTTTTCAGTTGTGGTTAGGGTTATTGTTGTTGATGCTCCAGTGGTTGTAGATTCTCCTGTGGTTGTTAATCCTCCTGTTGTTGTTGACCCTCTAGTTGTTGTTGACCCTCCACTGGTTGTTGATCCTCCAGTGGTAGTTGTCGGAGCTGTTGTTGTAGAATCTGGGGTTCCTGCAACACCAAAACATGACGGGTTGAACATTTTATAAGGGTCCTATTTTATAACTTTTTTTGAAAAAAATATAACAACTTCAATGAACTATAATGGTAAACAATGTTTCTGAAATGTATGGTCAAACAATGTGGGTCAATCCTTCATCATCAAATTACAGTCAAATAATAGCTTCTAAATCAGACCTATAGCACCATTTACAGACATTTGGTTTTAATACACCTAGAATGTAGAAGAGATTTTTTTTTTCCCTCAAAAAAACCAACAGATTCAAATGGTTCAAAATAAATTTGGATTTGCTGGAGTGAGACACTTAATAACCTGCAGTCTTTAACAAAAAAAAAAGTAGTGGTTCTTGACATTTCTCCACATGGTTATGTCAAGAAAGTAAAACCAAAGAATAGCATATTATTATGCTGCCCGGAAATTTGACAGTGAAATGTGTATTCTGTATTGTTGCAGTTATCCCAAATTGTAGGCTAGCAAAGTTGTGGTAGAACAACATTGTGTTTACTTACTTGTGACCTTAATGCTGTTAGGATCTATGCTGAGGTTAAAGACATTGCTTGGGATACTCGCTGCAGTTACCAGGATAGCCGCAATCGTGGAGGACTGAGGGAGGTTGTTACTCGGCTGAAATTGAAGCTCTACCTCTGCTTCAACATTTTCCATTCGTACCGCAGCACGGCTTTGTTTAAAAAAAAAAAATGATTAGGTCTCTAGCTAATAATTGGATTCTGTAACAAACAAGGACATAATTGAGTACATTAATTAATTAATGACTTAATTAATTTTACCTGAAACCGATGAGGATTGTTTGAAAGAATGCCGCTTCAAATGTTTCTCTATAGACGAAGTCACACTAAAAGAAAGTTACATTAATTTAGCATTTAAATGTGTATGTGTTATGAAATTGCGAGGATTAAAAAAATAGAAATACACTTTTTTTCTTTTTTACTTACCGCTGCCACAACTGTGTTCTGAAGCATTATATATTCAGCCGTGGAAGTATTTTCATAAGCAAGAAGGAATGGCTGTAGTATTGTCCCTGTGACAACAAAAAATGGCTTTTCAGTTGTGGTTAGGGTTATTGTTGTTGATGCTCCTGTGGTTGTTGACCCTCCTGTTGTTGTTGACCCTCCAGTTGTTGTTGACCCTCCTGTGGTTGTTGATCCTCCAGTAGTTGTTGCTCCTCCAGTTGTTGTTGACCCTCCTGTGGTTGTTGATCCTCCAGTGGTTGTTGACCCCCCTGTGGTTGTTGATCCTCCTGTGGTTGTTAACCTTCCAGTGGTTGTTGATCCTCCTGTGGTTGTTAACCTTCCAGTGGTTGTTGATCCTCCTGTTGTTGATCCACCAGTGGTTGTTGCACTAGTGGTTGAGCTTAGTGCTGAGATTGTCATCGGAGTCAAAGCCAAATGAAAGGCAACTTTGTGTCATGCATTTGGAAGAACATATGAAAATGTTACTACAAATGTATAGGAATTTAATTGAATCGTACAGAATTTAAACTTTTTATCTTCTAGTGCTGAGCCTGAATATTGAAGAACAAAATTATTGAAGTTCATACCGAGCATGTGGGTACTGAACGATGCAATACGATAATAATAACTATTAATAATCTTGTTCATCAAATATTCAGCGGTTTTCCCAAGGATTTATTAACCATGGTTACACTCCCACTACTCAGCTGCATCCATAGAAATAAGTTGCTGCAAGGGGTGGGGTTAATGGTTTTAATAATCAAGGAATTTAGCTTCTCCTTCAATGTTTGAACATGGTTGAAATATGCCAGAAGCTCTACCTACTAATGGTATCAGGCTTGTATTGTAATTAACTTGAATAGAACAGGTAGCAATGTACTTTTCCTTTTATGGTGATCCGTGACCCACATAAGTGCTTGTGGGATTTCTCTTTGGTTGAATAGGTTCAGATCTGTTTAATTTAATCAAAACTTTGCATAATATTCAAACACTGCAATAATTGGAAGTAGGCCTCCTCTCATACTATTAAAGCTGTGTGTTTTCGGAAACTTTAAGGCTACATTGAAGAACTGCAGTAACTGAGTCAGACTGTGGACGATTAGTGGATCCGAAAGACGCTTGAGTCCACACAAGTTTAGCTTTTTTCATCATCATTATTATTATTATTATTATTATTATTATTATTATTATTATTATTATTATTATTATTTTTGTTGTTGTTGTTGTTGTTGTTGTTGTTGTTGTTGTTTTGTTGTTGTTAATAATACTAATCATAATAATAGTTATTATTATTATTTAAAGACATGAAAACCATTTATTCGGGCCAGCACTGAGATTGTCTCTCATTTGTTGCATGAACCTACCCAGAATTATGAAACATGCTGATTTTCTCGTTCCCATATCCATTCTGTTTTCTTCTTTTTACCCTACGGATGAAACAGAAAATTCAACATTATTAACTGAATTACACTTCTACTATAACTTCTCAGTCACATGAGGAGACAATCTAGGCTTGTCACTGTTGTCATTGTATCCGTTTAGTGTCACCGTTTGGGGGGGCTCATCAAAGCAAGGCTGGAAGCAGCCGGAAGTGGCATAGCTGTGGTGCGAGCGGTGCAGGGAATGGCAGATATGATGTCCCCGGTTTATTTACCTTCACTTTGCAGGCACAAATCCATGTTACTTTATTTGAAAATGTGCTGGCAAGGAAAAATGTTGCATGGAATCCATGTTGTTCCGTTAACACAAGTCAGCTGCGTTTTTTTTATTCCGGTTCGACAATAGGCTGTACAGTGGCACAATAGGCTGTATACGCTTTATAGGGTAGACGTTATTACCAAATTCCACACGGGGAAAATATCTGGACGTACGCCATCTTTGCTGCGTGTAAATCAGCCCCTTGTGTCGTACGTCTGGCATTTTTATGGACGTACGTCTTTGTCGTACGCCACCTCCAGGGTGGACGTATGACCGCCCAGCGGGGAGTCTGCGACAGTTTCAGCCTAGTGTAAATCGGACTGGTCGTAGGCAGCTCCCCGACCCCGGCTTTCCTGCTCGAGGGACGTGGGACGTCGTTAATGGTGACGTGGGACGTACGACAACGGCGGAGAGGGAGTCCCAGGTCCGTGTGTGTGAAAAGGAAAAGGCGTTGTCGTACGTCCAGATTTTTTTCCCTTTTTACACACACACACACCTGAGACTCCCGCTGCGCCGTTGTCGTACGTCCAGATATTTTCCCCGTGTGAATTGGGTCTATGTTGTGCATTGTTTGCTTCTTTCTTTTTTGTAAGTTCCCGTTGTCACAGTCCGGGCCGGACCTTCACGGTCCTGAACCGGGTTTTCCCTCCTGCTATGCTGTGCCACCAGTGCACCTGTGGCTGGTTACCAATCAGCCACAGGGTAGCCTATTTAAGCCGCAGGTGGCCAGTCGGCCACTGCGGATTAATCTTCGAATGAAGCCACAGCCACTCTACGCCTGCTACAGCCAAGCTACGCTACGCTGCAGCCACGCTGCTCCACGCCTTGCCCTTGCCCTTGCCCTTGCCCCTGCCTCGTCCGTGGGTTGCCTTTCCCCCCCCCCCCTCCTGTTATTGGACTTTCAGTTGGACATTCATTAGTCGTTCATCAGTTTTTTTGTTCCCTTGGACTGTTGTGCCCCAGTGCCTCGCCAAGCTCCTTAGAATTCCCCGCTGCTGTTTGCCCGTGCTCTTTGGAGCCTGCTGCTCATGACCATTGGGTTAATAATAAAACTATCATTTTCTAAGTATCCCTTGTCTGCATTGTGGTCCATTTAGTTCCTCGGCCAGTGGCCGTGACACCCGTTATTTAAGTGAGGACCAGAATGCTTTCGAATCAATATTTTGTGGCTGAACTCTAGAACGGCAACAAAACGACAATTTTACAACTTACAAAAAAATCTACACTGTGACCACAAAGTGTGGTGAAGGCACATATGAAGTCTTGAATATCATCCCAAATAGTTTTGCACGTACAAGTTGGCAGGGGCGTGGCCGGGGGGGGGGGGGGGCAGGGGGGGCCTCAGCCACCATTGGTCAGTGGATGGCCACCCCGCTGCCCCTCCCCCCCCTCCCCAGTGAGAAACAAAAAAAGATCCTGAACAGAAGTGAAACGGTCTAAAAAAAAGCTGAAATATATGCATTATTACTTTTGTCTTAGTTTGAGTTATTATTTTTTTGTTTTCAGTCTTATATTTTCATTTATCACTTACGCTACTGTCACTTGCTAAGCACCCATTCCAATAACATGGGATAAGAAAGTTTATTCAATCCGTTGTTTATGGCCTGACGGGCTGCAGGAATACCGCTGCTGAGTCACGCGGTGTGTGAGTATTAAAATAGAAATTTTGGACAATCAAGTGCCACCCCAAATAAAAGAGTGGCCTGAGCTGCCCCCCCCCCCTCAGAAATAATGTCCTGGCTACGCCCCTGCAAGTTGGTGGTTGGTGTGTAACAGTAAACACAGTGCAAGATAAAATAGAACATGATGTATCGAGGTCCATCTGGCAGGCTGTTAATGTGGATTTCAGAGAGTCAGTCAATGTTTTATTTACTTTTATTTTATAAAAAACAAAACCTAGCTGTGTCAAATGACTCTGGTGTGGGTGTTGTGTCAATTCGGTGACACTGGACACAACCAGCCTTGGAGACACTGTTATCTGAAGTGACTTACAGTGAATACTGATACAGGTTTATTTCTCCAGCATTTCATATTCAATGTTTACCATTTAGCAACTATGCGTCATTACTGTATAGTTTGAGGGTTGGGAGACTTATAACCTTAAAGTTGAAAAAACTATCAAAAGAATTCTGCATGGGTGGCTCGTTTGCTGTTTTTCGGTTGTCACTAAACTTAATGCATTATGTGTGTTTTAAAATGTACAGATTCGTAAGATCAACTGACATTTTCATCATATGTTGACTTATGCCATTTTTCATTGTTACTAGTATCGCTGAAAGAAAGGAAAACCTGCTAATCTCACTGCCAGCCAGTTTGTGAATGGTCTACTCTGCTCAGAACTCAAGTTCTGTTCCTGTCCCGCGTCCCTTTGTTGTGAACTATACCTTATAAAAACGCAATTCAAGTCTTTTGTGAGCATTATTCATATTTGGTGGCTTGACTTTCACTATTCCTCTTCAACATTCTACTGCAGAGGTCCCAATAAACTCTTAACACATCTCCTCCGAATTCATTGCTGGGGGACCTGAACTGGGACATGACTAACCGCCCAGATCTGGTTGTTCAGCAATTTGACGCCCTAAACCTCTACCAAATCATTTCAGAGCCCACCAGACTCAATCTTAAATCTCCTTCATCTGCTACACGGATAGATGTCATCCTCACGAACGCCCCCTCTCATTATAAATCTGGTGTCTTCAGTCAAGCTCTGAGTGATCATTGTGCTATTGTCTGCACACGCTCTGGCTCCTCACTTAAGTGCCCACACGTGATTGTCTCCAAACGTTCCCTGAAGAACTTTAACCTGGAAGCCTTTCTCCACGATACTGCTTCAGTGAGCTGGGACAAAATTAATACTTTCCCTACTATGGAGGCGGCCTGGTCCTTCTTCAAGTCGACCTTCAGCCAGATCATCAATAAACACGCTCCACTATCCACGATCCACCAGAAGAACACCTATGGCAGAAAGCCCGTTCCTCCCAGTCTCCTGCTGATTAGCTTGCCTTTCTGGATAAATTTGCATCGTGCGGCTCTGATGCCAAGAAGAAAAACGGTCAAAATCATGGAAAACAAGCTCACTTCACCCCACCTCCCTAGTGCAATGACCTTTGGTGACACTGTTATTACTGACAAGTCTCATATGGCCTTGCTTTTCAATCAGCACTTTGTTAACTCAGCTCATGTTTTCTCTGCTAAGCCCTCCACTGCTGCTCCTTAACTTTCACTTTCACCTACAACCTCCAGCTCTGGCACCTTCTCCTTCAGACCCATCTCGACCTCGGAAGTCTCAGAGAATCTCACCAAACTGGACTCCAACAAGTCAGCTGGCTCTGACGGGCTCAACCCCATGTTTTTAAAAGCTGCTGCTCCTGTCATTGCTTTCCCCATCTCACGGCTTTTCAACATGTCTCTGGAACTGTCCATCTTTCCTTTAGACTGGAAATCCGCACTTGTCTTCCCCCTCTTCAAAGGGGGCTCTAGCTCTGATCCCAACTGTTATAGGCCTATTTCTATCTTTCCATGCCTGGCTAAGGTCTTAGAGAAACTGGTTCATAAACATCTCAGCCACTTTTTAACCCCTAACAACATCCTGTCTAACCTGCAGTCTGGGTTCCGGCCAGGCCATGGGTGCACCACAGCAATGCTGAAGGTCCTAGATGATATTGTTTCCTCTCTGGACTCCAAGCAGTCCTGCATCGCTGCCTTCATTGATCTCTCTAAGGCCTTTGACTCCATCATCCACCCCATCCTCCTACAGAGGCTCTCTAGCATCGGTCTATCGCCACACTCCTGCAATTGGTTTGCCAGCTACTTAAACCACCGAGTCCAGCAAGTTAAATCTGAAAACATCAAATCAGCCCCTCTCACCATCTCCAAAGGGGTGCCACAGGGTTCTATTCTAGGCCCAACACTATTCTCCATCTACATTAACGACATCACCAGGAATGCCGGCAACTCCAAGATCCACCTATATGCTGATGACACCATCCTATACTCAGAGGGCCCTTCTCCCCAGTCAGGGCCACACTACAACACAGTCGCACTTCTGTTGAACAGCATTTCCATAGCCTTCATCTTCTCCTCAACACCAAAAAAAACAAATACGTTATCTTTAACCGGAAACTCGTTCCCACCTCTGTCCCAAAAATCCTCTGTGCTGATGGCTCTGAATTAAGCCTAGTTAATACTTCTGCGTAAAGTGCCGGACGACGGATACGGAGAGCCTGACGGAGAGCCTCTCCGTCGTCTCCGTCGGCCTGAAATATTATAATAATAGTATCCGTCACTCCGTCTACGCACAACGGAGACCGCAAGGGCTGCGATTGGTCCTCCAAACACGACATTTACACATGAATGACTCACAATGAATCACATTCTATCGCTATCGACTTCTATCACAACGTAAACACTGGCAGCGCCATTTATGTATATACGCTTTATACGCTATATATATATATACGCTATATATATACGCTACATACATACGCTTTACTATATGGACGCATAAAGCTCCAAAATGCAAGCCGACCTACTTGAACTTGTGAAACTTAAAAGAGATTGTGGCAAATTGCACTGAATTGTTGTAATTAGTTTTTTTTTTTAGTTTGTGTACGGTTTTTACTTTTAAAAGCATTTCATTTATAACGTGTCCCCTTTTCTATTAAATAATTGATCCCCTCTTTTTCCCTTTTGTACTTATTTACTTGCGTGAATGTCATGGCCAGTCTTGCGTAGCGACCCCTACTGGTCAAGCGGGAAATTGCATTGCGTATCCGTCACCACGACGGAGAAGTATGAGGGCTCGAGGGGTGTCCGTAGTTACGCAGTCGGATTACGGATTACGCAGTCGGAGAAGTATAAACTAGGCTTTAGAGTGTGTGTCCTGTTATATATACCTTGGCCTCTGGTTGGATTCACCCCTTTCATTTACCACCCACATCAAGCACCTACAGTCTAAAGTCAAAGCTCGTCTGAGCTTCCTTTATCGCAATAAGGCCTCCTTAACCCGTGCAGCCAAACGGCATTATTTAAATGTTGTGACTTACCCTAGATCATTCCTTCTTTAACGATAACACCTAACTCTTCAAACTGAACAAAAAAGAGCATTTTCGCATTAAGTATGAGTTGCAATGACCCCCACCCCACCACTGTGGTTGTCTTGTGGTACCTCCATGTTAGCGAGTATCCATGCAAACTTCTTAAAGTGTGCTAAATTATAACAAGATGTATCCTGCATGTACTCACCTAAAATAAAACGAGCTTCGCTCCTAACCCTGTGCAGACTTCATTAGCTGTGGCACAAGTTTCCAACTGTCATTTAGAACAATCACGTCAATATATATGGCATCAGATGGATGGTCATCAGATAGTCATCTCAGATGGATGGCATTGGCAACAATCCATTTCCTTGTTTCTTGAGGTATGTGTTCCATTAAGCTGCCAAAGACCTACCCAAAGTACCATAGATACTGCTGACGTGACATCTAGCTACCCTCATTTCATTCCAGAAATTACAATGTAATCGGGCCAATCAGAATCTTTGTCGAAGTTGATAACGTACAACAGAGTCAAAACAGTCAAAACTGACCTCTGCTTCTTCTCCCGAAGCAGATGTCAGGACTGATCTGTGGTGCGAAACTGAATGTGTGGTCACATGATCTGGATGTTCTTTTTGCTAGTTTACACCATGTTCACTCAAAACATGTGGAAGATGTCCAAATGGTGGGTGATACTAATGGTTATGGTTATGGTGTCTGTTTTAACCAAGGTATTAAATTACACATGATTTAAAAGGGGTAGGGTTAACCCTGACCCATTACCCCTAACCCCTATACAATTGCCATATAATTATTTTTATTACTACAATTACTACATTAACTAATGTTAATGTATGGTTAATTCATGTACTTGTTTTGTAAAGTGCTACCGAATACATTAGATTACATTTTGGTCATTCTCAGTATTATATGGGATATGGGAACGAAATTTGTTCTTTGCATTTAACCCATCCTATGGTACATAGGAGCAGTGGGCTGCTATGGTCAGCGCCCAGGCAGCAAGTTGGGGTTTTGCTCAAGGACACTTGACATGCGGACTGTTGGAGGAGGGGAAGCGAGGGGATCGAACCGCCGACCCTTGGTCGTCCACCTGTGTAAGGGTGGCCGATTCGAGAGGTCACTTTGCACCCTCTACTGGACATTTGGTGTTCTTTGTTCTTTGTTAATTGTTATTCGTTTCAGGTGTGTGTGTTTGTCTTTGACAATTTAAGTGTGTCTGTTTTCCATTTGCTTTTGTCAACTCTTCGCAAAGTTACTTGATGTTGGTTGTCAGTAGGTTGTCGTTCACTCAGTTCCAGTTGTCGTAGTCGCCTTTTGAGAAAGTAAGTTGTTTGCCAAGGCCGTGTGCTTGTAGTTAGTTTTTTTTCCCTCGTTTATATATATTGAAGGTGTAATTCGTTTGTTTTGAGGATAAGCCCTTCTCCTCTGTATTTGGTACTTTGCAAAGACTATTATTTTCCCAAATAAATTTGGATTCTATTTTGGAATACCAATCTCTGTAGAGAACTTGGTCTGCTTCTTGCACGTGGGTCCACACTCGAGCACATCTTCTAACAGAAGAGTTGACCAAAATGGACCCAGCGGAAGCTGATCAATTTCACGCGGCCATTGGTGCCCGGGGGCGAGAATGGTTCAACAGGAGCGTGACCAACAGGCGCTGTTGGTGCAACGACTGAGGTGCAACGACTATCTCAAGCCATCCATGAGTTGGACATGGCGCAGGTTGGTCCTGGCGCGGCGGCAGCCCCTGCATTGGCATCGCATATTGCTTCCCCTATGCATATCCGCGAACCGCGACTACCCCCACCCGAACGTTATGACGGTCATCCGGACGGGTGTAGGGAGTTTCTGACGCAGGTTTCCTTGATCTTTAGTTTGCAGCCGATAACCTTCGCCACCGAGCAAGCCAGAGTAGCTTATATCATCACTCCCATCACTGTTGACGGGTAGAGCGCTGTCATGAGCTACTTCAGAATGGGAGAAGCAGTCTCCGTTTTGTGCAGATGCAGTCTCCTTCTCACAAGCTCTTAGAAAGGTGTTCGACTCTTCAAGGACAATCTCAGGGCAGGAAGCAGGAGCGAGGTTGTTAGACTGCCACCAGGGTGCTCGTTCAGTGGCGACTTATGCGATCGAGTTTCGTACGCTTGCCAATGAAGCATCGTGGGAGGAGAAGGTTCTCGCGGTGCTATTCGCTAGGGGGTTGTCAGAGGTAATTAAGGATGAGCTAGCGCTCAGGGACATCCCTAATCAATTGGATGATGTTATTGAGCTGGCGGTCCGGCTGGACGGTCGTCGGTTAGAAAGGAATAGGGAGAGAGGGTTAGTGCGCGGGTTTACTCACGCAACTGCGGCAGCGAGTGAGGGGACACGTAGACCTAGAGAAGAGTGTAAAGAACAAGAGGCGATGGAGTTAGGGGCAACCGATCTTCTGGCGGGTGAAAGAAGGCGTCGGTTGGAGGAGAGGAGATGCTTTCAGTGTGGCCGGTTGGGCCATCAGGTTGCGTCCTGCTTTCAGCGGAAGGGAAACGGAAACACCCGCTAGTTACTGGAGGGGTACTGGCGGGTGGGTCCCAACCCTCCCGGGAGAGCAGGACGTTCATGGTGGTCACTCTACAGTGGGTGGCAGTTTCCCATCAGGCACAGGCCTTGATTGACTCAGGAGCTGCAGGCAACTTACTAGACCAGGCTAGGGCTCGGGAGTGGGGAGTTCCAGTGGAGAGGCTGAAAACGCCGCTTCCGGTTCGGGCCTTAGATGGGCGACCATTAGGTTCGGGGGTTATCACTCACCGAACTGTTAAGTTGCGCCTTCAAGTGGAGTTTGGTAGTTGGGAGCAGATCAGATTCTTCCTAGTCTCATCGGCTGACTGCCCAGTAGTACTTGGTCACCCCTGGTTGTCGAGCACCAAGCATCGGGTGGATTGGGCCACGGGTGGCTTAACAATCACACTGGGGTCGGTAGATGTACCCGAGGTGGAGGTAGCCGGGGGTGACGCAAGCTCTCGGCGGCCCTTTGTTTCAGAGGGGTTCAGCCCCTAGTATATCTTCAGTCTCGTACACCAATCCAGATTTGGCAGGGGTACCCAGGATATACTGGGACTTAGGAGAGGTTTTCAGCAAATCCAAGGCAAAGGTCCTGCCTCCTCACAGATCATATGACTGTGCTATAGATTTGTTGCCGGGGGCGATGCCACCAAGGGGTCGGTTGTTCTTTTTGTCTCGCCCTGAGACGGTGGCCATGGAGACATATATCCAAGAGGCGTTAGCGGCAGGTCATATTCACCCGTCCACGTCACCAGCGGGGGCGGGGTTCTTTTTTGTAGACAAAAAAGACGGGGGACATCGGCCGTGCATTGATTACAGAGGACTAAACGACGTGTCTGTAAAAAATCGTTACCCGCTTCCACTGATGGACACGGCGTTTGAGTCAATACAGGGGGCACGGTTGTTCTCGAAATTAGATCTACGCAATGCATACAACCTGGTTAGAATCAGAAAAGGGGATGAATGGAAGACAGCGTTCAACACTCCCAACGGGCACTATGAATATCTAGTAATGCCGTTTGGTCTGGCAAATGCGCCAGCGGTCTTTCAAGCATTGGTTAACGACGTCCTGAGGGATCTCATTGGGCATTCGGTGTTTTTGTACATTGATGACATTTTGATCTTTTCTAAAGATCTTTTCTAAAGTGGAACAGCACCAGAGGGTGGTTCGGCAGGTGCTCCAGAGACTGCTTAAGCATGGTTTGTACGTTAAGGCAGATAAGTGCGTTTTTCACACTGAGTCGATTTCGTTCTTGGGGTTCATTATCACCAAGGGAGACCTTCAGATGGATCCGGCCAAGGTGAGCGCGGTGGTCGAGTGGCCCAGACCAGCGTCCGTCAAACAGCTCCAACGCTTTCTGGGGTTCGCTAACTTCTATAGGCGCTTTATTAGGGGCTTTAGCGCCCTGGCAGCCCCTCTCACAGCACTCACGAAAGGGACGTTGCCATCCTTCGTCTGGTCCGAGGCGGCAGAGGGGTCGTTCGCGGACCTTAAGCGTCGGTTCACCTCCGCCCCGGTTCTAGTTCACCCGGACGCAGAGGCCCCGTTTATCGTGGAGGTGGATGCTTCTGAGGTTGCGGTAGGGGCAGTCCTCTCTCAGCGTAGTGGGGGGGATAACAAGGTGCACCCGTGCGCCTTTTTCTCCCGCCGGTTGTCGTCGGCGGAGAGAAATTACGATGTAGGCAACAGAGAACTGCTGGGGGTCAAATTGGCCCTGGAAGAGTGGAGACAGTGGCTGGAGGGGGCGATGCATCCCTTCGTAGTGTGGACTGACCACAAAAACCTGGCGTATATTCAGGGGGCCAAGCGACTGAACTCACGTCAGGCTAGGTGGGCACTATTCTTTACCCGATTCAACTTCACGATTTCGTTTAGACCAGGGTCCAAGAACATTAAACCAGACGCCCTTTCCAGACTATTTGATCCACCAGATGCAGAGAGCAAGCCACACCCTATCCTCCTAGAAGCCCTTATCACCGCCCCGGTATCTTGG
Organism: Urophycis tenuis; assembly: GCA_036785325.1. Classification (NCBI taxonomy): domain Eukaryota; kingdom Metazoa; phylum Chordata; class Actinopteri; order Gadiformes; family Phycidae; genus Urophycis; species Urophycis tenuis. The sequence continues at coordinate 169,384 of JAXIVH010000067.1, forward strand.
GGAATCGAACGGGTAGTTAAAGCAGCCTTGGGGCGAGAACCCGACCCTGGAGGTGGTCCTCCGGGGAGGCTCTTCGTACCCAAGGCTGCTAGGACTCGTCTACTGCAATGGGCGCATGCTTCCCCCCTTTCCGGTCATCCAGGGGCCACCAGAACCTTAGACTTTGTCCGCAGGAGGTTCTGGTGGCCCACATCGGATAAGGACACCCGGTCGTTTGTAGCAGCGTGCCCTACATGCGCGCGCAGCAAGACATCCCGCCAGCCATCAGCGGGACTTCTTCGACCGCTGCCCATCCCTAAACGCCCGTGGTCCCACATATCCCTTGACTTCATTTCGGGCCTTCCAGTTTCCGACGGATTTAATACTATCTTGGTGGTAGTAGATCGGTTCTCCAAGGCCGCACACTTTATCCCTCTCCCCAAGCTCCCTTCGGCTCAGGAGACGGCGGAACTTGTGATCCAGCACGTTTTCCGGATCCACGGTCTTCCCCAGGACATCGTCTCAGACCGGGGTCCTCAGTTCGCCTCCAGGTTCTGGAAGGCGTTTATCACCAGCCTCGGCGCCTCCGTCAGCTTGTCATCAGGATTTCATCCGCAGAGGAACGGGCAGACGGAGCGCGTCAATCAGGACCTGGAGGGCGTGCTGCGGTGCTACGTCTCCGGAAATCCAGCGACGTGGAGTCGTCGTCTGATGTGGGCTGAGTATGCCCACAACACCCTATTATGTTCATCCACAGGCATGTCCCCTTTCCAATGCCTGTATGGGTACCAGCCCCCCCTTTTTCCAGAACAGGAGAAGGAAGCGGAGGTGCCGTCGGTCCAAGCCCACATCACGCGGTGTCATCGGACCTGGCGGAAGGTGAGGGCCTCATTGCAGCGTGCATCGGCCCAGTCCCAGATCCAGGCCAACCGCAAACGTCGGAATCCCCAAGCCTACCGCCCGGGCCAGATGTTGTGGCTGTCCACCCGGGACCTTCCGCTGAGGGTCGGATCGAGGAAGTTGGCTCCTAGGTTCGTCGGGCCATTCAAAATAGTGGCCCAAATCAACCCTGTGGCCTACAAACTCCTACTCCCCCGCTCCATGCGGGTTCATCCCACCTTTCATGTCTCCCTCCTAAAACCTGTGGCCACTTCCCCCTTATCCCCACCTACCCCACCCGTTCCTCCTCCCCGCATTATTGACGGACAAACGGTTTTCACTGTGAATAGAACAGTGGACTGCCGTCGAAGAGGCAGGGGCTTCCAGTACCTGGTGGACTGGGAGGGGTACGGGCCCGAAGAACGTTCCTGGGTGCCTCAGAAAGACATCATTGATCGCTCCCTGATCGAAGATTTTCGTTGCTTGCATCCTGAGGCACCCAGGAGAACGGCAGGTGCCGTTCATAGGGGGGGGGCACTGTAAGGGTGGCCGATTCGAGAGGCCACTTTGCACCCTCTACTGGACATTTGGTGTTCTTTGTTCTTTGTTAATTGTTATTCGTTTCAGGTGTGTGTGTTTGTCTTTGACTATTTAAGTGTGTCTGTTTTCCGTTTGCTTTTGTCAACTCTTCACAAAGTTACTTGATGTTGGTTGTCAGTAGGTTGTCGTTCACTCAGTTCCAGTTGTCGTAGTCGCCTTTTGAGAAAGTAAGTTGTTTGCCAAGGCCGTGTGCTTGTAGTTTTTTTTTTTTTTCCCTCGTTTATATATATTGAAGGTGTAATTCGTTTGTTTTGAGGATAAGCCCTTCTCCTCTGTATTTGGTACTTTGCAAAGACTATTATTTTCCCAAATAAATTTGGATTCTATTTTGGAATACCAATCTCTGTAGAGAACTTGGTCTGCTTCTTGCACGTGGGTCCACAATCGAGCACATCTTCTAACACACCTGGTTGGTGGACGACCCGCTCTGTCCATCCACTCTATCTACTGAGCCACTGCCGCCCCAGATAGTTATATAAAGTTAGAAATTGCTTGTGATTTAAAAGAATAGTAGGACAGAGTTGTGTAAATCAATATGAAGTTTAATTAGCCTGACCACAACATGCCACCATTAACATATACTTTAGCCTACGTGCTTTCATTGTCACGTGTTAAGATAGATTTATGTATTCTGATCATTATATACATTGTAGAAAAATACAAATGAATCTCACAGAATACAATAATGGTCTAATAACACAATACTTTTACATGTTGGCACCGCATAAATAACATAAGACTGAATGGGCATGCATTACCTGAGTTTGGTGCACATTTCTCTTACATAAACCCTCTTACAATTATCTTTAATTTAACAGGAATATAACATAAATACCTAGCCTGAAGTGTGTGTGTGTGTGTGTCTGAGTGTGGTAACCACACACCTTGTAGTCAAATATGTCAGCATATCATAGTTATATAAATAATGCGACGATTTTATGTCAATTTAAAAAATTCAGCTGTAAAAAAAAACAAATTTAGTGCTAATGGTGTGTTTTAGAAATGGTAATTCATTATTGTTTTAAGTGTTACTACCGCCCAAATCAAAGGTTATGTGTGGGACATAGCATGATAACCATTTGACATCAAGAGTTACTGTTAACTATGGTAACATTAAAATATTTCGAGATTGATACTGAACAAAAGTGCATATAAACACCATAGAAAGTAACTGAAGGTTGTCATCAAAATGTTGAGAGTAGACAGAGAAAGTAGCAATGGCACATTGAGAATGTGAATGATCCATTGTTCTTCGGGAATTATCCATTACATTGCAATACACAAAACAAAACACAATGTAAATTATGTTATAATTTACATTGTGTTATGACATTAACATGGCCTTGGGTATTTATAATTTCCCTTCTCATTCCATTGCAAAAAAAGCAGATGTTGTCTTGAATGGGTTCAGGTGGACAGACGAGCGAACACTAACTCTGTCTGGACAGAAACCATGAGAGTGCCAGGAAGACGGCTGCAGTGGGGAGACTGCTCTTGTGGGTGACTCCACTGGAAGTAAAAGCTGAAAGCAAACACAAAAGAACAATGTAAAACAGGAGGCAAATGTTCACAGTCAGACTTGAAAAGGCACCAGTTTCCTGTGTGTTCCTTACGCAGTAGGCCCTCCACAGTAATGCTGTTGGGGTCAATGTTGAAGGCTGTGATGCTGTCCGCTGCATTGACTAAAACTTGTAAAATCTGGAAGCCACTAGGAACTGCGTTTGAATTGAACAAACAGTCCATGGTGTTGATGATCGACCCATTGCTGAGGGAGTGGAAGAAAGCACAACAGGATTTTGAGCATACATACATACATGTTCACCCTCACACCCCCACCCCCCCACACCACCACCACCACCACGCCCAGTTGCGTGGCGCTGCTACTTATATTTGATATGTTATTATTAGTTATGTTATAAGTTATTTATATTGTACATATACTTCTTTTTAATTTGTATTATCTTATTTTAATCTATTTTATTTTTATTATGCAAGCTAAAAGAATTTCACTGCCTGTAGTGATGCACGTTGTTATCTGGTACGTCACAATAAACGTGAACTTGAACTTGTTAAGATTATGATATAGAATATTGTTGATGTATGCAAGTATCCACAAATGAATGCTTACCTGAATGATACCACATTTAAGCTGACAAAGGAGGGAATACTCTGCCTGAAAAAGGGTTGGAGCTGTAGAAATACATAGAAATGAGTTGTTTACTCCAGTCTTAAAAACAGTAAGAAAACAAACTACTTCATTAATGTCTTTCTCGGTGAGCCCCCACAACCTGGGACCTACTTTGATATCGTCATAGAATCATAAAATAGGTCTAAACAACACTTGGCTAACTGTAGTCAATTAAAAACACATTCTCATTTCGTCTTACTTGTGTTTTTATCAGCGCACCCCGAGCAACAAACTGTTCAGATGACGTGTTCAATAGATCATTCGTGAAGGTTTCTCCTGCCGATCTGAACACCACCTGCCGAACAGTCAGTTGCACTGCAGCTGTGGTCGTAGTTGCAACATTCGGGGATCCTGAAACACCAAAACACGAAGAGTGGAAAATGTTATAGGGGTTCAATTTTATAACTTTTTTGAATAAATTCAAATCAAAACAATGGTTCTGAAATGTATGGTCAAACAATGTGGGTCGAGCCTTCATCTGAATTGTGATATCCAGCCCTGAAATCATCATCACCAGCAAAGACAGGCTGTTTTCATTGGAGCTTCAAACAATCTGCCCATGTTGACAGGTCTTTCAGGAGATTTCTACTTTCATTATTTAACTACAAAGCAGATTTGCTTCTGGGCTGCCCTCGTCGGTCAGAATTATATTCTGACAGCACATTTCACTCACTGATAGCTGATAGATGGCAAGGCCATTATAAACAAATTACACTCAAATAATAAATTTTAAATCAGACCTACAGACATTTGGTTTTAATACTAATAACAGTTTTTTTCCCTCAAAAATGCCAACATAGATTCAAATGGTTCAAAATAAATTAGAATTTGCTAGAGTGAAACACTGAGTAAAAGGTTATTGTTGTTGATGCTCCAGTGGTTGTAGATTCTCCTGTGGTCGAAGACCCTCCAGTGGTTGTTGACCCACCTGTGGTTGTTGATCCTCCAGTGGTAGTTGTCGGAGCTGTTGTTGTAGAATCTGGGGTTCCTGCAACACCAAAACATGAAGGGTTGAACATTTTATAAGGGTCCTATTTTATAACTTTTTTGAAAAAAATATAACAACTTCAATGAACTATAATGGTAAACAATGTTTCTGAAATGTATGGTCAATCAATGTGGGTTAATCCTTCATCATCAAATTACAGTCAAATAATAGCTTCTAAATCAGAGCTATAGCACCATTTACAGACATTTGGTTTTAATACACGTAGACTGTAGAAGACAGAAGAAGATTGTTTTCATTGGACCTTCAAAGAATCTGCCCATGTTGACAGGTCTTTCGGGAGATTTCTACTTTCTTTCTTTAATTACAAAGCAGATTTTCTTCTGGGTGCCCTGGTCAGTCAGAAATATATTCTGACAGCACATTTCACTCACTAATAGCTGGCGGATGGTGAGGCCATTATAAACAAATTACAGTAAAATAATAGCTTCTAAATTAGACCTACAACACCGTTTACAGACATTTGGTTTTAAAACTCCTACAATGTAGAAGAGACTTTTTTTCCCCTCAAAAATACCAACATAGATTCAAATGGTGAAAAATAAATTTGAATTTGCTAGAGTGAAACACTGAGTAAAAGGTTATTGTTGTTGATGCTCCAGTGGTTGTAGATTCTCCTGTGGTTGTTAATCCTCCTGTTGTTGTTGACCCTCTAGTTGTTGTTGACCCTCCTGTGGTCGAAGACCCTCCAGTGGTTGTTGACCCACCTGTGGTTGTTGATCCTCCAGTGGTAGTTGTCGGAGCTGTTGTTGTAGAATCTGGGGTTCCTGCAACACCAAAACATGAAGGGTTGAACATTTTATAAGGGTCCTATTTTATAACTTTTTTGAAAAAAATATAACAACTTCAATGAACTATAATGGTAAACAATGTTTCTGAAATGTATGGTCAATCAATGTGGGTTAATCCTTCATCATCAAATTACAGTCAAATAATAGCTTCTAAATCAGACCTATAGCACCATTTACAGACATTTGGTTTTAATACACCTAGAATGTAGAAGAGATTTTTTTTTTCCCTCAAAAAAACCAACAGATTCAAATGGTTCAAAATAAATTTGGATTTGCTGGAGTGAGACACTTAATAACCTGCATTCTTTAACAAAAGATAATGTAGTGGTACTCGATATTTCTCCACATGGTTATGTCAAGCAAGTAAAACCAAAGAATAGTATATTATTATGCAGCCCGGAAATTTGACAGTGAAATGTGTATTCTGTATTGTTGCAGTTATCCCAAATTGTAGGCTAGCAAAGTTGTGGTAGAACAACATTGTGTTTACTTACTTGTGACCTTAATGCTGGTAGGATCTATGCTGAGGTTAAAGCCATTGTTTGGGATACTCGCTGCAGTTACCAGGATAGCCGCAATCGTGGAGGACTGAGGGAGGTTGTTACTCGGCTGAAATTGAAGCTCTACCTCTGCTTCAACATTTTCCATTCGTACCGCAGCACGGCTTTGTTTAAAAAAGAAAATATTATTAGGTCTCTAGCTAATAATTGGATTCTGTAACAAACAAGGACATAATTGAGTACATTAATTAATTAATTACTTAATTAATTTTACCTAAAACCGATGAGGATTGTTTGAAAGAATGCCGCTCCGAAACTTTCTCTATAGACGAAGTCACACTAAAAGAAAGTTACATTAATTTAGCATTTAAATGTGTATGTGTAATGAAATAGCGAGGATTAAAAAAATAGAAATACACAATTTTTTTTTTTTTACTTACCGCTGCCACAACTGTGTTCTGAAGCATTATATATTCAGCCGTGGAAGTATTTTCATAAGCAAGAAGGAATGGCTGTAGTATTGTCCCCGTGACAACAAAAAATGGCTTTTCAGTTGTGGTTAGGGTTATTGTTGTTGATGCTCCAGTGGTTGTAGATTCTCCTGTGGTTGTTGATCCTCCTGTGGTTGTTAATCCTCCTTATTATGCAGCCCGGAAATTTGACAGTGAAATGTGTATTCTGTATTGTTGCAGTTATCCCAAATTGTAGGCTAGCAAAGTTGTGGTAGAACAACATTGTGTTTACTTACTTGTGACCTTAATGCTGTTAGGATCTATGCTGAGGTTAAAGACATTGGTTGGGATACTCGCTGCAGTTACCAGGGTAGCCGCAATCGTGGAGGACTGAGGGAGGTTGTTACTCGGCTGAAATTGAAGCTCTACCTCTGCTTCAACATTTTCCATTCGTACTGCAGCACGGCTTTGTTTAAAAAAGAAAATATTATTAGGTCTCTAGCTAATAATTGGATTCTGTAACAAACAAGGACATAATTGAGTACATTAATTAATTAATTACTTAATTAATTTTACCTAAAACCGATGAGGATTGTTTGAAAGAATGCCGCTCCAAATCTTTCTCTATAGACGAAGTCACACTAAAAGAAAGTTACATTAATTTAGCATTTAAATGTGTATGTGTAATGAAATAGCGAGGATTAAAAAAATAGAAATACACAATTATTTTTTTTTTACTTACCGCTGCCACAACTGTGTTCTGAAGCATTATATATTCAGCCGTGGAAGTATTTTCATAAGCAAGAAGGAATGGCTGTAGTATTGTCCCCGTGACAACAAAAAATGGCTTTTCAGTTGTGGTTAGGGTTATTGTTGTTGATGCTCCAGTGGTTGTAGATTCTCCTGTGGTTGTTGATCCTCCTGTGGTTGTTAATCCTCCTTATTATGCAGCCCAGAAATTTGACAGTGAAATGTGTATTCTGTATTGTTGCAGTTATCCCAAATTGTAGGCTAGCAAAGTTGTGGTAGAACAACATTGTGTTTACTTACTTGTGACCTTAATGCTGTTAGGATCTATGCTGAGGTTAAAGACATTGGTTGGGATACTCGCTGCAGTTACCAGGGTAGCCGCAATCGTGGAGGACTGAGGGAGGTTGTTACTCGGCTGAAATTGAAGCTCTACCTCTGCTTCAACATTTTCCATTCGTACTGCAGCACGGCTTTGTTTAAAAAAGAAAATATGATTAGGTCTCTAGCTAATAATTGGATTCTGTAACAAACAAGGACATAATTGAGTACATTAATTAATTAATTACTTAATTAATTTTACCTAAAACCGATGAGGATTGTTTGAAAGAATGCCGCTCCAAATCTTTCTCTATAGACGAAGTCACACTAAAAGAAAGTTACATTAATTTAGCATTTAAATGTGTATGTGTAATGAAATAGCGAGGATTAAAAAAATAGAAATACACAATTTTTTTTTTTTTACTTACCGCTGCCACAACTGTGTTCTGAAGCATTATATATTCAGCCGTGGAAGTATTTTCATAAGCAAGAAGGAATGGCTGTAGTATTGTCCCCGTGACAACAAAAAATGGCTTTTCAGTTGTGGTTAGGGTTATTGTTGTTGATGCTCCAGTGGTTGTAGATTCTCCTGTGGTTGTTGATCCTCCTGTGGTTGTTAATCCTCCTTATTATGCAGCCCGGAAATTTGACAGTGAAATGTGTATTCTGTATTGTTGCAGTTATCCCAAATTGTAGGCTAGCAAAGTTGTGGTAGAACAACATTGTGTTTACTTACTTGTGACCTTAATGCTGTTAGGATCTATGCTGAGGTTAAAGACATTGGTTGGGATACTCGCTGCAGTTACCAGGGTAGCCGCAATCGTGGAGGACTGAGGGAGGTTGTTACTCGGCTGAAATTGAAGCTCTACCTCTGCTTCAACATTTTCCATTCGTACTGCAGCACGGCTTTGTTTAAAAAAGAAAATATGATTAGGTCTCTAGCTAATAATTGGATTCTGTAACAAACAAGGACATAATTGAGTACATTAATTAATTAATTACTTAATTAATTTTACCTAAAACCGATGAGGATTGTTTGAAAGAATGCCGCTCCAAATCTTTCTCTATAGACGAAGTCACACTAAAAGAAAGTTACATTAATTTAGCATTTAAATGTGTATGTGTAATGAAATAGCGAGGATTAAAAAAATAGAAATACACAATTTTTTTTTTTTTACTTACCGCTGCCACAACTGTGTTCTGAAGCATTATATATTCAGCCGTGGAAGTATTTTCATAAGCAAGAAGGAATGGCTGTAGTATTGTCCCCGTGACAACAAAAAATGGCTTTTCAGTTGTGGTTAGGGTTATTGTTGTTGATGCTCCAGTGGTTGTAGATTCTCCTGTGGTTGTTGATCCTCCTGTGGTTGTTAATCCTCCTTATTATGCAGCCCGGAAATTTGACAGTGAAATGTGTATTCTGTATTGTTGCAGTTATCCCAAATTGTAGGCTAGCAAAGTTGTGGTAGAACAACATTGTGTTTACTTACTTGTGACCTTAATGCTGTTAGGATCTATGCTGAGGTTAAAGACATTGGTTGGGATACTCGCTGCAGTTACCAGGGTAGCCGCAATCGTGGAGGACTGAGGGAGGTTGTTACTCGGCTGAAATTGAAGCTCTACCTCTGCTTCAACATTTTCCATTCGTACCGCAGCACGGCTTTGTTTAAAAAAGAAAATATTATTAGGTCTCTAGCTAATAATTGGATTCTGTAACAAACAAGGACATAATTGAGTACATTAATTAATTAATTACTTAATTAATTTTACCTAAAACCGATGAGGATTGTTTGAAAGAATGCCGCTCCAAATCTTTCTCTATAGACGAAGTCACACTAAAAGAAAGTTACATTAATTTAGCATTTAAATGTGTATGTGTAATGAAATAGCGAGGATTAAAAAAATAGAAATACCCAATTTTTTTTTTTTTACTTACCGCTGCCACAACTGTGTTCTGAAGCATTATATATTCAGCCGTGGAAGTATTTTCATAAGCAAGAAGGAATGGCTGTAGTATTGTCCCCGTGACAACAAAAAATGGCTTTTCAGTTGTGGTTAGGGTTATTGTTGTTGATGCTCCAGTGGTTGTAGATTCTCCTGTGGTTGTTGATCCTCCTGTGGTTGTTAATCCTCCTTATTATGCAGCCCGGAAATTTGACAGTGAAATGTGTATTCTGTATTGTTGCAGTTATCCCAAATTGTAGGCTAGCAAAGTTGTGGTAGAACAACATTGTGTTTACTTACTTGTGACCTTAATGCTGTTAGGATCTATGCTGAGGTTAAAGACATTGGTTGGGATACTCGCTGCAGTTACCAGGGTAGCCGCAATCGTGGAGGACTGAGGGAGGTTGTTACTCGGCTGAAATTGAAGCTCTACCTCTGCTTCAACATTTTCCATTCGTACTGCAGCACGGCTTTGTTTAAAAAAGAAAATATGATTAGGTCTCTAGCTAATAATTGGATTCTGTAACAAACAAGGACATAATTGAGTACATTAATTAATTAATTACTTAATTAATTTTACCTAAAACCGATGAGGATTGTTTGAAAGAATGCCGCTCCAAATCTTTCTCTATAGACGAAGTCACACTAAAAGAAAGTTACATTAATTTAGCATTTAAATGTGTATGTGTAATGAAATAGCGAGGATTAAAAAAATAGAAATACACAATTTTTTTTTTTTTACTTACCGCTGCCACAACTGTGTTCTGAAGCATTATATATTCAGCCGTGGAAGTATTTTCATAAGCAAGAAGGAATGGCTGTAGTATTGTCCCCGTGACAACAAAAAATGGCTTTTCAGTTGTGGTTAGGGTTATTGTTGTTGATGCTCCAGTGGTTGTAGATTCTCCTGTGGTTGTTGATCCTCCTGTGGTTGTTAATCCTCCTTATTATGCAGCCCGGAAATTTGACAGTGAAATGTGTATTCTGTATTGTTGCAGTTATCCCAAATTGTAGGCTAGCAAAGTTGTGGTAGAACAACATTGTGTTTACTTACTTGTGACCTTAATGCTGTTAGGATCTATGCGGAGGTTGAAGACATTGCTTGGGATACTCGCTGCAGTTACCAGGGTAGCCGCAATCGTGGAGGACTGAGGGAGGTTGTTACTCGGCTGAAATTGAAGCTCTACCTCTGCTTCAACACTTTCCATTCGTACCGCAGCACGGCTTTGTTTAAAAAAGAAAATATGATTAGGTCTCTAGCTAATAATTGGATTCTGTAACAAACAAGGACATAATTGAGTACATTAATTAATTAATTACTTAATTAATTTTACCTAAAACCGATGAGGATTGTTTGAAAGAATGCCGCTCCAAATCTTTCTCTATAGACGAAGTCACACTAAAAGAAAGTTACATTAATTTAGCATTTAAATGTGTATGTGTTATGAAATTGCGAGGATTAAAAAAAATAGAAATACACAATTTTTTTTTTTTACTTACCGCTGCCACAACTGTGTTCTGAAGCATTATATATTCAGCCGTGGAAGTATTTTCATAAGCAAGAAGGAATGGCTGTAGTATTGTCCCCGTGACAACAAAAAATGGCTTTTCAGTTGTGGTTAGGGTTATTGTTGTTGATGCTCCAGTGGTTGTAGATTCTCCTGTGGTTGTTAATCCTCCTGTTGTTGTTGACCCTCTAGTTGTTGTTGACCCTCCTGTGGTTGTTGATCCTCCAGTGGTTGTTGACCCCCCTGTGGTTGTTGATCCTCCTGTGGTTGTCGATCCTCCTGTGGTTGTTGATCCTCCTGTGGTTGTTGATCCTCCAGTGGTTGTTGACCCCCCTGTGGTTGTTGATCCTCCTGTGGTTGTCGACGCTCCTGTGGTTGTCGACCCTCCTGTGGTTGTCGATCCTCCTGTGGTTGTCGATCCTCCTGTGGTTGTTGATCCTCCTGTGGTTGTTGACCCTCCACTGGTTGTTGATCCTCCAGTGGTAGTTGTCGGAGCTGTTGTTGTAGAATCTGGGGTTCCTGCAACACCAAAACATGACGGGTTGAACATTTTATAAGGGTCCTATTTTATAACTTTTTTTGAAAAAAATATAACAACTTCAATGAACTATAATGGTAAACAATGTTTCTGAAATGTATGGTCAAACAATGTGGGTCAGTCCTTCATCTGAGTTGTGATATCCAGCCCTGCAATCATCATCGCCAACAAAGACAGGTTGTTTTCATTGGACCTTCAAAGAATCTGCCCATGTTGACAGGTCTTCCGGGAGATTTCTACTTTCTTTCTTTAATTACAAAGCAGATTTTCTTCTGGGTGCCCTGGTCAGTCAGAAATATATTCTGACAGCACATTTCACTCACTAATAGCTGGCGGATGGTGAGGCCATTATAAATGAATTACAGTCAAATAATAGCTTCTAAATTAGACCTACAACACCGTTTACAGACATTTGGTTTTAAAACTCCTAGAATGTAGAAGAGATTTTTTTTCCCCTCAAATATACCAACATAGATTCAAATGGTGAAAAATAAATTTGAATTTGCTGGAGTAAGACACTTAATAACATGCTGTCTTTAACAAAAAATAGTGTAGTGGTACTTGTCATTTTTCAACATGGTTAGGTCAAGCAAGTAAAACCAAAAAGTAGGGTATATATGCTGCCCTGAAATTTGACAATGAAATGTGTATTCTCTATTGTTGCAGTTATTCCAAATTGTAGGCTAGCAAAGTTGTGGTAGAACAACATTGTGTGTAGGGTTTACTTACTTGTGATCATGATGCTGCTAGTATCTATGCTGAGGTTAAAGCCATTGTTTGGGGTATTTACTGCTTCTACCAGGGTATCCACAATCTCAGAGGACTGAGGGTTGTTGTTAACAGTCGAATTGAATTGAAGCTCAACCTCTGCTTGAACATTATCCATTCGTACTGCAGCACGTCTTGGTCAAAAAGAAGAAAATATGATTAGGTATCTAGCTGATAATTGGATTCTGTAACATACAAAGACAGAATTTAATTAATTAATTAATTAATTAATTTTACCTAAAACCGTTGAGGATTGTACGAATGAACGCCGCTCCAAATCTTCTACTATAGATGATGTCACACTAAAAGAAAATTACATTAATTTAGCATTTTAAATGTTTGTGTTATGAAATTGCCAGGATTAAAAAAATAGTAATACAAAAATATGTTTTTTTACTTACTGCTGTCACAATTGTGGTCTGAAGTGCTATATATTCAGCCGTGGAACTATCTTCATAATCAGGAATGAATACCTGTTGTATTGTGGTTGTGAAAACAAAAACTGGAACAGGTGTAGTTCTAACTGTTGTTGTTGACCCTCCTGTGGTTGTTGACCCACCTATGGTTATTGATCTTCCAGTGGTTGTTGATCCTCCAGTAGTTGTTGAGCCTCCAGTGGTAGTTGAGCCTCCAGCCATTGTTGATCCTCCATTGGCTGTTGATCCTCCTGTGGTTGTTGATCGTCTAGTTGTAGTTGATCCTCCAGAGGTTGTTGACATTCCAGTGGTTGTTGATCCTCCAGTAGTTGTTGAGCCTCCAGTGGTAGTTGAGCCTCCAGCCATTGTTGATCCTCCATTGGCTGTTGACCCTCCTGTGGTTGTTGACACTCCTGTGGTTGTTGACCCGCCTGTGGTTGTTGATCCTGCAGTTGTTGACCCTCCTGTGTTTGTTGATCCTCCATCTGTAGTTGACCCTCCAGTGTTTGTTGACCCTCCAGCGGTTGTTGATCCTCCTGTTGTTGTTGATCCTCCTGTGGTTGTTGACCCTCCAGTTGTTGTTGACCCTCCTGTGGTTGTTGATCCTCCTTTGGTTGTTGATCCTCCAGTTTGAGTTGACCTTCCAGTGGTTGTTGACCCTCCAGCGGTTGTTGATCCTCTAGTGGTTGTTGATCCTCCAGTTGTTGTTGAACCTCCTGTGGTTGTTGATCCCCCAGTGGATGTTGACCCTCCTGTTATTGTTGACCCTCCTGTGGTTGTTGATCCTCCAGTGGCTGTTGATCCTCCAGTTGTTGTTGACTCTCCTGATGTTGTTGACCCTCCTGTGGTTGTTGAGCCTCCAATTATTGTTGAATCTCCTGTGGTTGTTGACCCTCCAGTGCTTGTGGATCCTCGTATGGATGTTGACATTCCAGTGGTTGTTGACCTTCCTGTGGTTGTTGAAATTCCAGCGGTTGTTGACCCTCCTATGGTTGTTGATCCTCCAGTGCTTGTGGATCCTCCTATGGATGTTGATATTCCAGTGGTTGTTGACCCTCCAGTGGTTGTTGATCCTGCAGTGGTTGTTGACCCTCCTATGGTTGTGGATCCTACTGTGGTTGTTGAAATTCCAGCTGTTGTTGACCCTCCTATGGTTGTTGATTCTCCAGATGTTGTTGATTCTCCAGTTGTTGTTGACCCTCCTGTGCTTGTTGACATTCCAGCGGTTGTTGACCCTCCTATGGTGGTTGATCCTCCAGTGCTTGTTGATTCCCCAGTTGTTGTTGACCCTCCAGTTGTTGTTGACCCTCCTGTGGTTGTTGATCCTCCAGTTGTTGTTGACATTTCAGTGGTTGTTGACCCCTCTGTTGTTGTTGATCCTCCTGTGGCCGTTGAACCTCCAGTGTTTGTGGATCCTACTTTGGTTGTTGACATTCCAGTGGTTGTTGACCCTCCTATGGTTCTTGATCCTCCAGATGTTGTGGATTCTCCAGTTGTTGTTGATCCTCCTGTGCTTGTTGACATTCCAGCGGTTGTTGACCCTCCTATGGTTGTTGATCCTCCAGTGGTTGTTGATTCCCCAGTTGTTGTTGACCCTCCAGTTGTTGTTGACCCTCCTGTGGTTGTTGAATCTCCAGTTGTTGTTAACATTTCAGTGGTTATTGACCCCTCTGTTGTTGTTGACCCTCCAGTGGTTGTTGATCCTCCATTGGTCGTTGACTCTCCCATTGTTGTTGATTCTGCAGTGGTTGTTGACCCTTCAGTGGTTGTTGACCCTCCTATGGTTGTTGATCCTCCAGTGGTTGTTGATTCTCCAATTGTTGTTGACCCTCCTTTGGTTGTTGATCCTTCAGTGGTTGTTGACCCTCCTATGGTTGTTGATCCTCCAGTGGTTGTTGATTCTCCAGTTGTTGTTGACCCTCCTATGGTTGTTGAGCCTCCAGTGGTTGTTGATTCTCCAGTTGTTGTTGACCCTCCTGTTGTTGTTGACCCTCCTGTGGTTGTTGATTCTCCAGTTGTTGTTGGTCCACCAGTGGTTGATGCGCTAGTGGTTGAGCTTTGTGCTGAGATTGTCATCGGAATCAAAGCCAAATGAAAGGCAACTTTGTTTCATGCATTTTGAAAGAACATATGAAAACGTTACTTCAATTGTATAGGAATTCAATTGAATCATACAGAATCTAAACTTTTTATCTTCTAGTGCTGAGCCTGAATATGTAAGAACAAAATTATTGACGTTCATACGGAGCATGTCATTAATGAATTATTCTTCATAGATTTAGCAGTTTCTCCTGCTGTTCAGTGTGAGAACCGATGGAGACTGACGTTAAACAGACTAGTTAATAACTAGTAATAATCATGTTTATCAAATATTCTGTGGTTTTCCTAAGGATTTAATAACCATGGTGTTAATAATCAAGGAATTTAGCTTCTCTTTCAATGTTTGAACATGGTTAAAACATGCCAGAAGCTCTACCTACTAATTGTATCAGGCTTGTATTTTAATTAACTTGAGTAGAACTGGTAACAATATACTTTTCCTTTTTTTCCGATCCGTCAGCCACATAAGTGCTTGTTGGATTTCACTTTGGTTGAATAGGTTCAGATCTGTTCAATTTAATCAAAACTTTGCATAATATTCAAATGCTGCGATAATTGGAAGTAGGCCTCCTCTCATACTGTTAAAGCTGTGTGTTTTCGGAAACTTTAAGGCTACATTGAAGAACTGCAGTAACCGAGTCAGACTATGGACGATTAGTGGCTTCGAAAGATGCTTGAGTCCACACAAGTTTAACTTTTTCCATCATCATCATCATCATCAATAATAATAATAATAATAATAATAATAATAATAATAATAATAATAATAATCACCATCATCATCATCATCATAGTTATTATTATTATTTGGGTCATTCTATGAAAACGTGCCATTTTGTGTCCCTGACGCATAAACTACCCCATTAAGCTTTATTAAGCTATATTAACATCACAAAATAAACAAATGTAGTTGTTATTATATGGTAAACAAATAAAGTTCATTTTAAAAATTCATACATTTATATATTTTTTTATTTTAAAGATTTTTGTATTGTATATCTGTTAAATATGGTAAAAATGTCTTGTCCCTCCATAAAACTTTTACATTACAACTGGCTTTTTAAGAGGATAAAACCAAATTATCTTAAAAAAAACTTTTTTATATGAAAAGCCTCAATTTTTCTTTTAGTTAACCTATGACGCATGTATTTTATTCTTCACTTTTTTGAAATATTGAAATTATTTTCAAACTTGGTACCTACTGGATGATATTGTGAGGCTCATTCCTGCACCCCAGAATGTCACATGTCGGCATGTTGAAATTCAGAAAGACATCTGGGCAGAACTAACTAAGTCTAATTAAATCATCACTTATGTGTTTATTTACCTGTTATGATCCTGTGTTTCTTCCTGTTTGTTAAGTTTGATGTTATCAGTTTGTTAAGTTTGTTGTTATCTGTTTTTCATCAGATATCCTGTTTATTTACCTGTTATTGTTCCTGTGTTACTTCTTATTTGCAGCTATTTGCTTAAGGAGAGGCTGCTCTGCTGTTTTTCATCAGATATTCCTGAGATGAAATGTTATCTACATGATCCTGTGATTAAATAACATTTTTTACATGTATGGATTCGATAATTTTCCCTGCCAAATCCACGTACATACAGTCTTAAAATAAGTACGTCTCCTGAAAAAATATTCTATTGTCAAACCTATTACTCTTAGAATACTCTAAATATATAATAAATAGAAAAAAGCCAAATATAAATATCTTATTTTAAGGTTAAGTAAAATATAACAATACTCCCCATTAGGAGGATTTTGGATAAGATTTTAAACATATGACCTTTTTCATGATTTTTCCTAAAAAATTACTTACAGTGGCTTGGCCAATATGCGTTTGAGCATATCCATCCATGTAAAAAAAAATATATTCCTTGTTATTTTCATTTGTACACACTCTGAATGTGAACAGGGATGATGTATCTTTCAAATTACACCAGATTTAATTTGAAATGTCACTTCAAATACTTTACAATACAATTTAATACAATTTGGTGTTGGTAACGTGATTGACAAAACACATATTTGTATGATGATTATTTTCGGAAAATAATTAAATAATAAGATAGCCTGAGGCACCATATATTTTTCTGACAGGTAATAGTCTACTAAAACCAAACAAGTCCTTAAAGACAACAAAAGTAATACTTTGAAAATCTGATTTTCAGAATGGAAAATGGCACGTTTTCATAGAATGACCCATTTAAAGACATGAAAACAATTTATTTGGGCCAGCACTGAGATCGTCTCTCATTTATTGCATGAACCTACCCAGAATTATGAAACATGCTGATTTTCTCGTTTTCATATCCATTCTGTCTTCTTTTCTTACCCTAGGGATGAAACAGAAAATTCAACATTATTAACTGAATTACACTTCTACTATAACTTCTCAGTCACATGAGGAGACAATCTAGGCTTGTCACTGTTGTCATTGTATCCGTTTAGTGTCACCGTTTGGGGGGGCTCATCAAAGCAAGGCTGGAAGCAGCCGGAAGTGGCATAGCTGTGGTGCGAGCGGTGCAGGGAATGGCAGATATGATGTCCCCGGTTTATTTACCTTCACTTTGCAGGCACAAATCCATGTTAATTTATCTGAAAATGTGCTGGCAAGGCAATATGTAGCGTGGAATCCATGTCGTTCAGTTAACACAAGTCAGCTGCGTTTATTTATTCCCGTTCAACAAAAGGCTGTACAGTGGCACAATAGGCTGTATAGGCTGTATAGTGTAGACGTTCTGTTGTGCATTATTTGCTTCTTTCTTTTTTGTAAGTTCCCGCGTTTTAAGTGCTGACCAGAATGCATTTGAATCAATATTGTGTGGCTGAACTCTAGAAGGAAAACAAAACGACAAAACAATTTTACAACTGACATAAAAAAATCTACACTGTGACCACAAAGTGTGCTTGTGAAGGCACATATGAAGTCTTGAGTATCATCCCAAATAGTTTTGCACATACAAGTTGGCAGGTGCGTAGCCAGGGGGGGGCCAGGGGGGGCCTCAGCCACCATTGGTCAGTGGATGGCCACCCCGCTGCCCCCCCCCCCCCTAGTCTGACAAACAAAAAAAAAAAGATCCTGAACAGAAGTGAAACGGTCTAAAGAAAGCTGAAATATATGCATCATTACTTTTATCTTATTTTGACTTATTATTATTTATTTTAAGTCTTATATTTTCATTTGTCACTTATGCTACTGTCATGTAACATGGGATTATCAATAAGACATTATTAGTGTCCATAAGAAAGTCTATTCAATCCGTTGTTTATCGCCTGACAGGCCACGGGGAAACCGCTGCTCTGAGTGACGCGGTGTGTGAGTATTAAAATAGAAATTCACTCAATTACAATCAAGTGTCACCCCAAATAAAAGACTGGCTCGAGCTGGCCCCCCTTGAAATAATGTACTGGTTGGTGTGTAACAGTAAAAACAGTGCAAGATAGAATAGAACATGATGTATCGAGGTCCATCTGGCAGGCTGTTAATCTGGATTTCTTTGTCAGAGAGTCAGTCAATGTTTGATTATATTATTTACTTTTATTTTATTAAAACAAAACCTAGCTGTGTCAAATGACTCTGGTGTCATTTCGGTGACACTGGACACAACGAGCCTTGGAGTCACTATTATCTGAAGCCGACTTACAGTCTCCAGCATTGCATGTTCAACATTTACCATTTAGCAACTATGCATCATTACTGTATAGTTTGAGGGTTGGGAGACTTATAACCTTAAAGTTGATGGCAGCAAACCTTCTAAAGTATTCTGCATGGGTGGCTCCTTGGCTGTTTTTCGGTTGTCACACAAATAATGCATTATGTGTGTTTTAAAATGTAGAGATTCGTAAGATCAGCTGACATTTTCATCATATGTTATGCCATGTTATGTTATGACTTATGCCATTTTTCATTGTTACTACTATCGCTGAAAGAAAGGACAAACTTCTAGTCTCTCTGCTAGCCAGTTTGTGACTGTTCTACTCTGCTCAGAACTCAGGTCAAGCTCTGTTCCTGTCCCGCGTCACTTTGTTGTGAGCTATACCTTACAAAAATGCAATTCAAGTCTTTTGTGAGCATTATTCATATTTGGTGACTTGACTTTCACTATTCCTCTTCAATACCTGGGATTAACAATGCACCAATGTGCAAATGCTATGATGATGCAGTTCCTAAAATGCAATGACACATAAAAAGATCAAGCTCACCTTAAATTAAAAATGTAAAAGTATGCTCCAAATGTCTCCGGATGTACTGTATGTCCGTGGCACTCTCTCAAGCACAACCCACGAGTCCCTGATTGAATGCTGAAATTGGATCCATTTGTCTTTCTGCAGACCAAATGGTGAGACGTTAGCACACCCCCTCATATATATATATATATATATATATATATATATATATATATATATATATATATATATATATGTCTTAGTATGACATGCCAGCTCTTTACAAGTTTTTTTTTTTGTTGAGGATATAGTGAAAGACAAGGACAGGGCACACTGTGTCATCACTGATTGGTCTGTGCACATCAGATTTTTCCATTGTGCTCCTGAAAGCAAGGAGTGTTTCTTGAATTCCTTGTTGACTGACAAGAACTCCACTCATTATTATTACTCCAATTATTATAATTACTGTGATGATGATGATTTTTAGCTATGTGCTAATAATGTGAAACGCATCCTGTACACATCCAGTAAGTCTTCAAGGAAGTTGAGTCAATTGCCATTCAAAACCTGATTATTACTAGCAGGTCGTACAGGAAGCAGAAGGCCAGAAAACAAAAATGGTGACTCATTGCTGAAATATATGAGGCAGCAATTCATCTTTGTATTGGAAACGAAACTCCTGTCATCTTCCAGAAGAGAGGAGGCAAACACTAGCTAGCTAATTGTGGTGGGTAGAGTACTGAAAATCTATACTCAAGTAAAAGTACAGTTACTTCCTTCAAAATCTACTTGAGTAAAAGTAAATATTCCAATTAGAACAAACTACTTGAGTAAGAGTAAAAAGTACTTTGTTGAATAGTTACTCAAATTACAAGTTACTTTACATTTTTGTATATAAGTTGTGGATGGGAGAGGAATAGGTTGAACCCATGGCCATCGCCAGACCAGAGGGGAGGCCAGTGGGGAGAGAGAGAGAGAGAGAGAGAGAGAGAGAGAGAGAGAGAGAGAGAGAGAGAGAGAGAGAGACATACAGTGTGTGGAGAGAGCTAACAAGTTTGTTGCATGACCAGAAAATGATTGCTAGAACAAGTTACCAACCATTACATTTGGTTAAGCAATCTACAAAATTCCCTCCAACATAACTGCTGCATTTATTCAATTACAGTCTGTTGTCAACCCTTCAACTAAAGTTATACTACAGACTGACTGTCTGTCTGTCTGTGGCAGCCTCACATTGCCACGTCCATGCAATGCCGCTCTCAGCCACTACACATTTTGGCGCCGTTTCACACTTCGACTGCAACTCAGCCCGCGATCGACTGGTAGAGAGCGATCGAATGTTTTGGCACCCCTGCGCTACATATTAAGCCCTGTTTACGGTGTGTTTTTGCCGGTTTTTCGCCTGGGAGGCTCTATATCTGGCACCCTAAAGTTAAACTGAGAGAGCGTGCCGTTCACGGACATTCACAGTAACATTCATCAGGCAGTAATACAGTATGTTCAGTTCACGTTTGACCAAAATAGTTCAGTTCATGTTCGCCCAACCCAGGCTAATAGCATCCATCTCTAACGGACCGGTCGACTCGTCTCACTCTCACTCTCCACGGCTGTGGAATCGCAACTGAAAAAGTACTCGTTAAGTACTCGTTACCTGAAAAAAGTACTTTTTTACTCATTTGCGTGCCTTGTAACGCGTTACTACCCACCACTGTAATTTGATCCGTAAAATAGCATGTTGCCTTAATCAGAGCAAAATATAAAAAATACAAACACATATTGCATAAATACACATCAAATCAGGCATTGGTAACCTGATGGTACATCATTAAATAAATGATGTAATGAAATATCGATTTCATTCCTAATAAAAGAAGTTTAATTTAAAATGTGTGTTTGGAGAGAAGCAGAGTGAGGGACTAAGTGGCAGTTGCAATCAATACACACGCAGCCTCCCCTCTCCCCCACTGGAGGGGAGGGGGTAGGGGGTCCTTGAGGACTGGGTTGGGAACCACTGACCTAGTGCACCCTATCACGAATCATAAAAGGACCCAGGCCATGGAAGAATTGCATTCTGCTTTAGAATTAAGCAACACAGAGCAGTTTTGCTTAAGCAATACATACGGTTGCGGTCAGCTAGCCCACTTCACATTTTCTTCCGGAAATGTACTTTCTAGTTTATGTTGATAATTCAAAAAGCATTATTTAAATGTTGTGACTTACCTTATATTATTCCTTCTTTAATGATAACACTTAACTCTTCAAACTGAAAAAAAAAAAGCATTTTCACATTAAGTATTAGTTGCAATGACCCCCACCCCACCACTGTGGTTGTCTTGTGGTACCTCCATGGTGTTAGTGAGTATCCATGCAAACTTCTTCTTAAAATGTGTTAAAATATAACAAGATGTACCCTGCATGGACTCACCTAAAATTAAACTAGCTTCGCTCCTAACCCTGTGCAGACTTCATTAGCTGTGGTACAACTGTCATTTAGAACAATCACGTCAAATATATAGCAGTCATCTCAGATGGATGGCATTGGCAACAATCCATTTCCTTGTTCCTTGAGGAATATTTTTAACTTGCCAAAGACCTACCCAAAATACCATACTGCTGACTGCTGACTTCTAGCCACCTTCATTTATTTCCAGAATTTCCATGTAATCGGGCCAAGAAGTTGATAATGTAAAACAGAGGCAGCCTGTTACGGTTTCACCTCCACATCCCCTCCCTGTCTCCATAACTCACACCTACCGCACTCGTTCCCAACGAGCTGGCACCCAGCACAGCACAGGTGCTCCCAATGGAGCTGATCAGGGGAACGAGCCGCAGTTGGGAACTGCACACCTGCTTCCAATAATCACCTCACCTTGCTGCCTACAAAGACCCGGGTCTTCCACTCACACATCGCCAGATCTCTTGATAGAAACGCCTGGCAAGTATATCGCTGAACTTTGCTATTCGCTCATGCTAAATCTAATTCCTTTGTCTGGTTTGGCGCTTCATGCATGTATACTCATGCACGTCCTCTGTGTTCCCCACAGAACCTGCCCAGGTGTGCCAGCTGAACCCAGGCATCTTGCCTGCTCCATCTCCACCCCTGATCATTAAATAAAACGCCCTGCGAGGTATTCATCCTCTCCTGGCCGTGCGCTTGCTTCCTAACTAAACACCACCGTTACAGAAGATCTGGCCCAAGATGGAAGCAGCCGGCTCTGCAAGAGGTACAGTGCCCACTGACGCCATGCTGACAGCCTTCCAACACCAGGGGAGCATGCTCGCCGACCATGCCCGACTTCTCCGCGAGGCTTCGGTGGCCATGCAGGCCTCTAACGACCAACTCCAAAACCAGGAGGCTCTTCACCGGGACCACACGCTGCAAATGCAGAACCTCACTTCCATGATCCAGGCCCTGTCGACCCAGATGGCCACGCTTGCTGTTCCCCCCAGTCTGCCGCCCGCTGACACTGCAGCCCAGGTTCCACCAGTTGCACTGCTCCAAGCCCCACCCACGGGGCAGCCCCGAGAGCCAAGCCTAGCAAGCCCTCGACCTTTTGATGGGACTTTTTTTTGGCTACGTGGGTTCCTTATGCAGTGTGACCTGATTTTTCGGCACCAACCCAGCCAGTATTTTTTACCTGCTGCCCGTGTCGCCTTTGTTGCCAACCTGACCACTGGTGAGGCATTGAACTGGGTTCAGGCGACTCTCTGCGCCCGCCCGGAGTTGTACGATGACTGTGAGACCTTTTTGGCTGAGTTTAAGAAGGTGTTTGACCATCCCACTGCTGGGCAAGACGTGGGAGCGAGGCTAACGTCCTCCCATCAGGGCAACCGGACTGTGGCGGCCTACTCCACTGAATTCCGCACCCTCGCAGCTGGGAGTGGGTGGAACGACACAGCACTCAGGAGCGCGTTTTGCCAGGGACTCAGTGAAGGTATAAAAGATGAGCTTGTGAGAGACAAACCCAGTACCCTAGACGACCTGGTTTCACTCGCCATTGAGGTGGATGAACGCATCCGAGAACGCAGGAGAGAGAGAGCGCGGAGCCAGTCCAACACACCTGCCCGCGTCTTCAGCTGCTCTGGAGCCAATGATCACCGCCGCTCCCTCTGGTGAGGAGCCCATGCAGGTGGGAAGGGCCCGACTGACCGCAGCAGAGAAGGAGTTCCGTCGAGCGAAGGGGCTCTGCATGTACTGTGGGCAGAGGGGACACACCTGCCAGGACTGCCCCATCCGGCCGAAAGACTAGGCTCACCTGCGACACGAGGCCTCCTGGTGAGCCGATTATCACATCCCTCTCCTACCTCCGGTTCAGCCAGATTCCAAGCCACCCTCTCCTGGCAGGGGCAGACCATCTCTGTTGGCGCCCTCATCGACTCGGGTGCCGACGAGAGCTTCATTGATGACCACTTCGCCCGTCAGATGGCCATTCCCCTAGTCCTCCTGAACCCTACTATCCCCGTCCAAGCTATCGACGGACATAGCTTGGGGCCTATAACCCATCGCACCTGTCCTCTCACCCTCACCCTCTCGGGGAACCACGTGGAGGAGATCCAACTCCTCATCATCAAGTCTCCCCGGGCTCCTCTCATCCTTGGCAGGCCCTGGCTTGAGCTCCACGTCCCACACCTCAACTTCGGCCAGGCGCAGGTTCTCAGCTGGAGCACCGCCTGCCACGCTCCCTGTCTCCGCACCGCCCGGTCTTCCCAGCATCCTGACCGTCCTCCACCAGAACCACCTAACCTGTCCTTGGTCCCCACCATCTACCATGACCTTGGTGAGGCCTTCAGCAAGGAACGGGCCAGAACACTGCCCCCCCACCGGCCCTACGACTGTGCCATCGAGCTCCTCCCCGGTGCGAGACTTCCAGCCAGTCGCCTCTACAACCTGACTCTTCCGGAGAAGGAGGCAATGGACCGTTACCTCACGGAATGCCTGGCCGAGGGTCTCATCCGTCCCTCACGTTCCCCGGTGGCAGCGGGGTTCTTCTTCGTCAAGAAGAAAGGGGGGGACCCTCGGCCCTGTATTGACTTTCGGGGGCTGAACAACATCACCACCAGGAACCAGTACCCTCTCCCCCTCATGAGCGCCAACTTCGAACCCCTCCTTCAGGCGAACATCTTCACGAAGTTGGACCTCCGCAATGCCTACCACCTGGTCCGGATCCGGGAGGGGGATGAGTGGAAGACTGCGTTCAAGACCCCTCGTGGCCACTACGAGTACCTGGTGATGCCCTTCGGGCTAACCAATGCCCCCGGAGTCTTCCAAGAGATGATGAATGACATCCTCCGTGACATGCTGGATATATTTGTTATCCTGTATCTGGATGACATCCTAGTATTCTCCCGGAGCCTTGAGGAACACACCCAACATGTTCGCCTGGTCATCCAACGCCTGCTGGAGAACCGGCTCTACCTCAAAGCTGAGAAGTGCATCTTCCAAGCCCCCTCCGTTGAGTTTCTGAGTCTCATTGTGAAGGGTGGGCAGACCCAACTAGACCCCCGGAAGATCCAGAGCATCATAGAGTGGCCGCAGCCCACCAATAGGAAGCAGCTCCAGAGTTTCCTGGGCTTTTCGAATTTCTACCGGCGATTTGTCCGGAACTACAGCCAAGTAGCTGCCCCCTTGACGGCCCTCACATCCACTCTGCACCCTTTCACCTGGACACCAGCGGCCAGTGTGACCTTCGCCGACCTCAAGAGGCGTTTCACCTCCGCTCCAATCCTGACCAACCCAGACCCTTCAAGGCCCTTTGTGGTAGAGGTGGACGCTTCAGATACCGGCATCGGGGGGGTTCTGTCACAACAGTCAGCTGCTGACCAGAAGCTTCACCCCTGTGCCTTCTTCTCACGTCGTTACACCCCCGCCGGCCCAACTACGACATTGGTAACAGAGAGCTGCTGGCTGTTGTAGGGGCTTTCGAAGAGTGGCGGCACTGGCTGGAGGGCGCGGAGTATCCTGTCACGGTCTGGACAGACCACCGCAACCTCACCTACCTCCGTACGGCCAAGTGGCTGAACTCCCGCCAGGCGCGCTGGACCCTGTTCCTCGGCCGGTTTAACTTCCACATCACATACCGGCCGGGAACCAAGAACACCAAGGCCGACGCACTGACTAACTAAACACCACCGTTACACAGCCGCTGTCAAAACAGTCAAAACTGACCTCTGCTTCGTCTCTCGAAGCAGAGGTCAGGACTGATCTGTGGTGCGAAACTGAATGTGTGGTCTTATGATCCAGATGTTCTTTTGGCTAGTTTACACCATGTTCACTCAAAACATGTGGAAGATGTCCAAATGGATGAAAGGTTCTGAAAAATGTAAAACATGACATGGAAAATTGTGCTACAAAACGTATTTCACGTTCGTTTGGGGTATGTTCAGTCGCCAACTGAAAGTTTCACAGCTGTCTGTCAAAGGTTATAAGCCAGCTTGCAATGACTCTATTAAACCCTCTATTACTGAACACATGTTTGTAAGCTTTAGTTTATTCTAAAGTCTTTATTGTGCTGACTGTAGCACCTTTCAAACCGATAGCATTAGCTGGTACTAGCTATCACAGGCCTGGCGGTCTTCCGTCTAAATGAGGAATTGTTCTGTTGAATCCAGACACAACAAGGTGTCCCTTGTATGTTCTGAATTCACCTGAATGAGGCATATTGATCATTTCTTTGTATGTGTATGTGTATTTATATCGCAAAGTTGAATGACCCGAGCAACAAGAATTTCACAGCTGGTAATAATGTACATTGTTATCCACTATGTGACCATAAACTTGATTGATTGATTGATATTCTTGTGCGTTTTTTTTTGGTGAAAGTACCAGAGTGGGAGGACTAACGCAAGTGGCAGGTGATACTATAAGGGGCATTTAGCAGACACTTTTGTCCAAAGTGACTTACAATCACTACATTTGTGGGGTTCGGCATGTGGACAGTTGGAGGACGGGGATCAAGGGGATCGAACCACCGACCCTACCGTTAGTGGACGACCCGCTCTGTCCACCCCCTCTACCCACTTAACTACTGCCGCCCCTGATACTAATGGTTATGGTGTCTGTGTTAACCAAGGTATTAGGTTGATATACATCAGTAGATACACTAAGGCACATCATCAGTGATGGAACCTGGGGTCATCGGGTGTTTCGGGTCTTTCAACACCATACACCCTTACCCAGGCGACCCAGCCGGGATTGATCAAGTCCTGACTTGTGTCTAAGTAGCATGTACCCACGGATCGCCCCTCTTGATCCACAACCATCTAGAGGCCTTCTCAGCTGCCTCTGTGATGGTTTTGATGGCCTTTCTCTGGCATGCGCCTGTGATTCCAAGCAGGCTGAATGCTTTGCAGAGAGATTGCGCTGCAAAGCCTCTACAGCCCACCTCTATTGGCACACACTGGGCACTAACGAAATCAGCTCCGTATTTCGCATTGCGCCCCTAGTGGACGTCGTTCAACAAAGTTGAAAAAAAAAAAATACCTCCAATAAAGGTAAGCAAGGGCCAGGGCATTGACTAGCCTTCGGTTTGCCATCATGGAAGAATGAATGAATATGGCTATGTGGATGAGTGCAAACATTATTTTGGTGGGAAATAATATGTTTAATAATAATAATGTTTATACATTTTAATCGCATTAACTGCTTTAATAACGTTAGGAAATCATGAAAATGAAAACAAAACATGACATCGTTATTAAGTCATTTTTTATTTTGTTAGACGTTGATTTGTTTATCAGTGCCATAGCAACGATAACTTCTGGTCCAATCGTCGGACACGAACCGTCCGTAGGCTGTCGTATGCGTTCAATTTTTTCATTGTATCCGGAGGACAAACAGATCCGTTTTTTTCCGCACCGCAGTTGTTCGGACCCAATCGCATGCGGTATCCGTATCTCCATAGGAAATTAATGACTTCCGGTCGTTACTCTGTCGTATCGCAGCTTATTTCAGATGCCAATGTGAAGCCGGCGTAAGTCGGCATACTTACCATGCTTCCTCTCATTGGCCTCTTCCATGCGCTCCTCCCAGGGAACTGTCAGCTCCAGTAGGACCACCTGTTTTACTAAATCTGAGAACAGAACTATGTCTGGTCTCAGGGTGGTTTCCCCAATGTGCTCTGGGAATCTGAGCTGCTTCCCCAGGTCGGCCTTCATCTGCCAGTCTGGTGCGGTTCCAAGGAGTCACACTGCCCTGCTAGGCTGGGGCTTAGGCTTCTCCCCTGCTCGGACAAAAGCAATCGCCTGCCTTGCTAGTCAGGAAGGCTTCTTTGAGTGATGCAGGTGAAGATGGTTTCTGCTATCGCCTTCAGCACCTGCTCGTGACGCCAAGTATAGCGTCCTTCTCCCAGGGCTTTTGGGCAACAGCTAAGGATATGTTCTAGCGTTCCTCCTCTGAGGCACGAGGGACATGATGGTGTGTCAACCTTGCCCCAACAGAAGAAGTTGGATGGGCTTGGTAAGACGTCATAAACGGATGCAATCAGGAACTTGATCTGGTAAGGTTCAGCTTTCCAAAGCTCGGAATAGGAGATCTTACGGCCCACTGCCTGTTCCTATCTCGTCCATGCACCTTGCTGTCGCATCCCTACCATCTGGCTAGTACGCAGTTTCTCCACACCAGCTCTCCCCTCCTCTTGGATCAATCGGCGCAATCAGTCCCTGAGCACCAGGGACCTAGATTTTGCAGGCTTGAAACACATCCGAGCCCAGGTGGTGATCTTCTCCAAGCCCTGGAGGATCCATCAGTACCCCGGCACTGACATCGTTGTGACTGTCAGGTCATCCATAAAGACTCTGATGGGGGGGGCTGACAGACTCCAGACTTGGTGAGCGGACCTCTGCACTCGGCTTCAGCTGAATTGACCAGCATATTCATGGCCAAGCCAAAGAGGATCACTGAAATAGTACATCCAGTGATGATCCCTTTCTCCAGCCGATGCCACTCGGATGTGACTGTCCCAGAGGTGACTCTCAGCATGAAACTCTTGTATTAGTCCACGATGAGGACCCTGAACTTACCTGGGACACGGTGCCGATCCAGCGCTGTTTCCACCATCTCATGGGGAATGGATCCATAAGGGTTGGTAAGGTTGAGCCACAGCACTGCTAGGTTTCCTTTCCTTTCTCTTGCCTCTCTGATCAACTGTGTGACCACACCTGTATGCTCGAGGCATCCTGGAACCTTTGGGATTCCACCCTTCTGTACAGAGGTGTCGATGTACTGATTCTTCAGAAGGAACTCCGTCAACCGACGGGATAGGTTGGTGAAGAATATCTTCCCCTCAACGCTGAGCAGCGAGATGGTTCTGAACTGCTCGATGTACCTAAGTGGTGGGTGATACTAGTGGTTATGGTTAGGGTGTCTGGGTTAACCAAGGTATTAAATTATACTTGATTTAATAGGGGTAAGGTTAACCCTGACCCATTACCCCTAACCCCTATGCAACTGCCATATTTTTTTTTTATTACTACATTAACTAATGTTAATGAATGGATAATAATGATAATGAATGGTTAATTCATGTAGTCGAATTGTAAAGTGCTACCAAATAGATTAGATTAGCTAAAATTTTGGTCATTCTCAGCATTATATGGGATATGGGAACAAAATTTGTTCTTTGCATTTGACCCATCCTATGGTACATAAGAGCAGTGGGCTGCTCCGTTCAGCGCCCAGGTAGCAAGTTGGGGTTCAATGTCTTGCTCAAGGAGAGGGGATCGAACTGCCTCCATCTACTCTATCTACTGAGCTACTGCTGCCCCAAATAGTTATATAGAGTTAGAAATTGCTTGTGATTTAAAAGAATAGTAGGACAGAGTTGTGTAAATCAATATGAAGTTTAATTAGCCTGACCACAACATGCCACCATTAAAATATACTTTAGCCTACGTGCTTTCATTGTCACGTGTTAAGATATATTTATGTATTCTGATCATTATATACATTGTAGAAAAATACAAATGAATCTCACAGAATACAATAATGGTCTAATAACACAATATTTATACATGTTGGCACCGCATAAATAACATAAGACTGAATGGACATGCATTACCTGAGTTTGGTGTGTGTGTGTGTGTGTGTCTGAGTGCGGTAACCACACACCTTGTAGTCGAATATGTCAGCATATCATAGTTATATAAATAATGCGATGATTTTATGTAAATTTAAAAAATTCAGCTGTAAAATAAAACGAATTTAGTGCTAATGGTGTGTTTTAGAAATGGTTATTCTTATTGTTTTCAGTGTTACTAACGATAAATCAAATCATCAAAGGTTATGTGTGGGACATAGCATGATAACCATTTGACATCAAGAGTTACTATTAACTATGGTAACATTAAAATATTTCGAGATTGATAGTGAACAAAAGTGCATATAAACACCATAGAAAGTAACTGGTTGTCATCAAAAAGTTGAGAGTACACAGAGAAAGTAGCAATGGCACATTGAGAATGTGAATGATGATCCATTGTTCTTCGGGAATTATCCATTACATTGTAATACACAAAACAAAACACAATGTAAATTATATTATAATTTACACTGTGTTATGACATTAACATGGCCTTGGGCATTTATAATTTCCCTTCTCATTCCGTTGCAAAAAAAAGCAGCTGTTGTCTTGAATGGGTTCAGGTGGACAGACGAGCGGACACTAACTCTGTCTGGACAGAAACCATGAGAGTGCCAGGAAGACGGCTGCAGTGGGGAGACTGCTCTTGTGGGTGACTCCACTGGAAGTAAATGCTGAAAGCAAAAACAAAAGAACAATGTAAAACAGGAGGCAAATGTTAACAGTCAGACTTGAAAAGGCACCAGTTTCCTGTGTGTTCCTTACGCAGTAGGCCCTCCACATTAATACTGTTGGGGTCAATGTCGAAGGCTGTGATGCTTTGCGCTGCATTGACTAAAACTTCTAAAATCTGGAAGCCATTAGGAACTGCGTTTGATTTGAACAAACAGTCCATGGTGTTGATGATCGACCCATTCCTGATGGAGTGGAAGAAAGCACAACAGGATTTTGAGCATACATACATACATGATTGGACCCTCACCCCCCCACACCACCACACCACCACGCCCAGCTGTGTGGTTCTGCTACTTATATTTGATAAGTTATTATTAGTTATGTTATTAGTTATTTATATTGTACATATACTTCTTTTTAATTTGTATTATCTTATTTTAATCTATTTTATTTTTATTATGCAAGCCAAAAGAATTTCACTGCCTGTAATGATGCACGTTGTTATCTGGTATGTGACAATAAACGTGAACTTGAACTTGTTAAGATTATGATATAGAATATTGTGATGTATACAAGTATCCACAAATGAATGCTTACCTGAATGATACCACATTTAAGCTGACAAAGGAGGGAATACTCTGCCTGAAAAAGGGTTGGAGCTGTAGAAATACATAGAAATTAGTTGTTTACTCCAGTCTTAAAAACAGTAAGAAAACAAACTACTTCATTAATGTCTTTCTCGGTGAGCCCCCACAACCTGGGACCTACTTTGACATCGTCATAGAATCATAACATAGGTCTACACAACACTTGGCTAACTGTAGTCAATTAAAAACACATTTTCATTTCGTCTTACTTGTGTTTTTATCAGCACAACCCGATCAACAAACTGTTCAGATGATGGGTTCAATAGATCATTTGTGAAGGTTTCTCTTGCCGATCTGAACACCACCTGCCGAACAGTCAGTTGCACTGGAGTCATAATATTTGGAGAGCCTGAAACACCAAAACACGAAGGGTGGAAAATGTTATAGGGGTCTAATTTTATTTGAATAAATTCAAATCAAAACAATGGTTCTGAAATGTATGGTCAAACAGTGTGGGTCGAGCCTTCATCTGAATTGTGACATCCAGCCCTGCAATCATCATCGCCAGTAAAGACAGGTTGTTTTCATTGGACCTTCAAAGAATCTCCCTATGTTGACAGGTCTTTCGGGAGATTTCTACTTTCATTCTTTAATAACAAAGCAGATTTGCTTCTGGGTGCCCTGGTTGGTCAGAAATATATTCTGACAGCACATTTCATTCACTAATAGTTGATGGATGGCGAGGCCATTTCAAACAAATTACCCTCAAATAATAGGTCTTTTAAATCAGACCTACAGACATTTGATTTTAATACTAATAACAGATTACTAATACTAATAACAGAAAATAAATTAGAATTTGGTAGAGTGAAACACTTAGTAAAATTCAGTCTTTAACAAAAGATAATGTAGTGGTACTCAATATTTCTCCACATGGTTATGTCAAGCAAGTAAAACCAAAGAATAGGGTATTAATATGCAGCCCTGAAATTTGACAATAAAATGGGTATTCTCTATTGTTGCAGATATTCCAAATTGTAGGCCAGCAAAGTTGTGGTAGAACAACATTGTGTTTACTTACTTGTGACCCTAATGCTGGTAGGATCTATGTTGAGGTTCAAACCATTGTTTGGGGTATTCACTGCTTCTGCCAGGGTATCCACAATCTCAACGGACTGAGGGAGGTTGTTACTCGGCTGAAATTGAAGCTCTACCTCTGCTTCAACATTATCCATTCGTACCGCAGCACGTCTTTGATTAAAGAAGAAAATATGATTAGGTCTCTAGCTGATTATTGGATTCTGTAACAAACAAGGACATAATTGAGTATATTCCATCCATCCATTATCGTAACCGCTTATCCTCTACGAGGGTCGCTGGAGCCAATCCCAGCTGCAACGGGCGAGAGGCGGGGTACACCCTGGACAGGTCGCCAGCCTATCACAGGGCTAACATATAGAGACAAACAACCATTCACACTCACAAACACACCTATGGTCAATTTAGAGACACCAATTAACCTAATCCCCAACCTGCATGTTTTTGGTCTGTGGGAGGAAGCCGGAGTACCCAGAGAGAACCCACGCAAGCACGGGGAGAACATGCAAACTCCACACAGAAAGGTCCCGGGTGGATTCGAACCCAGAACCCTCTTGCTGTGAGGCGACAGTGCTAACCACTGCACCACCGTGCCGCCTAATTGAGTATATTAATTAATTAATTACTTAATCAATTTTACCTCAAACGGATGAGGATTGTTCGAAAGAACGCCACTCCAAATCTTCTCCCGTAGACGGTGTCACACTAAAAGTAAATTAAATTAATTTAGCATTTAAATGTTGTTGCCTTACAAAATTGCGACGATTAAAAAAATAGTAATACAAAAATATGTTTTTTTACTTACTGCTGTCACAACTGTGGTCTGAAGCGCTATATATTCAGTTGTGGAAGTATCTTCATAAGCAAGAAGGAATGGCTGTCGTATTGTCGCCATGACAACAAAAGATGGATTTTCAGTTGGGGTTTCGGTTATTGTTGTTGATGCTCCAGTGGTTGTAGATTCTCCAGTGGTTGTTGACCCCCCTGTGGTTGTTGATCCTCTTGTGGTTGTTAACCCTCCATTGGTTGTTGATCCTCTTGTGGTTGTCGACCCGCCTGTGGTTGTTGACCCTCCAGTGGTTGTTGACCCTCCAGTGGTTGTTGACCCTCCAGTGCTTGTGGATCCTCCAGTAGTTGTTGACCTTCCAGTGGTCGTTGACCTTCCAGTGGTTGTTGACACACCTGTGGTTGTTGACCCTCCATTGGTTGTTGATCCTCTTGTGGTTGTTAACCCTCCATTGGTTGTTGATTCTCCTGTGGTTGTCGACCCGCCTGTGGTTGTTGACCCTCCTGTTGTTGTTGACCCTCCAGTGGTAGTTGTCGGAGCTGTTGTTGTAGAATCTGGGGTTTCTGCAACACCAAAACATGAAGGGTTGAACATTTTAAGGGTCCTATTTTATAACTTTTTTGAAAAAAATTATAACAACTTCAATGGACTATAAAGGCTGGGTTATTCTTCTGCTCAGGGATTGCGTTGTGGTCACGCAATGGCCACACAGTTGCTCGGACGCTCTCATGAGCCCGTGATGGTTCTGCTTATGTGGGGTTTACGTCTCGAAATGCAAGTCAATGCCACACCGGTAGAGGGACCAGAATGACCTTTCTGGTCATTACATAGGGATTACTAGCGAGTAAAAAAAAAGTTTACAGAAATGAAGGCAGAAGTTATATATATATGTTGTCGCCAATCAGTCGAAGCATTTATCACACCGTAGCAGTGTTCAGTAGTGGAAACCGGAAAAGCGATCTCCAGCTAATGTAGTTCGCGGACCAATCACAGCCAAAGCCGCTGTGTTGGTGTTGCGTCGCCTCGACGCACGTCTAGGATTTTTGGGAGGTGAACGTCAAGGACGTAAAGGATCCGCAACCCCCCAGCGTTGCGTCGACGCGGAAGCATAAACGAAGCATAACCCAGCCTTAATGGTAAACAATGTTTCTGAAATGTATGGTCAAACAATGTGGGTCAATCCTTCATCTTCATCATCAAACTACAGTCAAATAATAGCTTCTAACTTAGATCTACAGCACCGTTTACAGACATTTGGTTTTAATACTCAATGTAGAGGAGATTTTTTTCCCCTCAAAAACACCAACATAGATTCAAATGGTTCAAAATAAATTTGAGTTTGCTGGAGTCAGACACTTAATAACATGCAGTTTTTAACAAAAAAATAGTGTAGTGGTTGGTATTTGACATTTCTCCACATGGTTATATCAAGCAAGTAAAACCAACAAAATAGGGTATCATATGCTGCCCTGAAATGTGACAATGAAATGTGTATTCTCCATTGTTGCAGTTATTCCAAATTGCAGGCAAGCAAAGTTGTGGTAGAACAACATTGTGTGTAGCGTTTACTTACTTGTGACCATAATGCTGGTAGTATCTATGCTGAGGTTAAAGCCATTGTTTGGGGTATTTACTGCTTCTACCAGGGTATCCACAATCTCAGAGGACTGAGGGATGTTGTTAACAGTCGAATTGAATTCAAGCTCTACCTCTGCTTGAACGTTATCCATTCGTACTGCAGCACGTCTTGGTCAAAAAGAAGAAAACATGATTAGGTCTCTAACTGATAATTGAATTCTGTAACATACAAGGGCAGGATTTAATTTTTTCAATAATTAATTCATTTTACCTAAAACCGATGAGGATTGTACGAATGAACGCTGTTCCAAATCTTCTACTATAGATGATGTCACACTAAAAGAAAATTACATTAATTTCGCATTTTAAATGTTTATGTTACTAAATTGCGAGGATTAAAAAATAATAATACTCAAATTATTTTTTACTTACTGATGTCACAATTGTGGTCTGAAGCTCAACATATTCAGGCGTGGTACTATCTTCATAAGCAGGAATGAATACCTGTAGTATTGTGGTTGTGAAAACAAAAACTGGAATTACAGGTGTAGTTCTAACTGTTGTTGTTGACCCTCCTGTGGTTGTAGATCCTCCAGTAGTTGTTGACCCTCCAGTGGTCGTTGAAACTCCTGTGGTTGTTGACTCTCCAGTGGTTGTTGACCCTCCTGTGGTTGTTGAACCTCCAGTGGTTGTTGACCCTCCTGTTGTTGTTGACCCTCCAGTGCTTGTGGATCCTCCAGTAGTTGTTGACCTTCCAGTGGTCGTTGACACTCCTGTGGTTGTTGATCCACCAGTGGTTGTTGACCCTCCTGTGGTTGTTGATCCACCAGTGGTTGTTGACCCTCCTGTTGTTGTTGACCCTCCAGTGGTTGTTGATCCTGTAGTGGTTGTTGACCCTCCAGTGCTTGTGGATCCTCCAGTAGTTGTTGACCCTCCAGTGGTCGTTGACACTCCTGTGGTTGTTGACCCTCCAGTGGTTGTTGACCCTCCTGTGGTTGTTGATCCTACAGTGGTTGTTGACCCTCCAGTGGTTGTTGACCTTCCAGTGGTTGTTGACACACCTGTGGTTGTTGAACCTCCAGTGGTTGTTGACCCTCCTGTGGTTGTTGATCCACCAGTGGTCGTTGACCCTCCTGTTGTTGTTGACCCTCCAGTGGTTGTTGATCCTGCAGTGGTTGTTGACCCTCCAGTGCTTCTGGATCCTCCAGTAGTTGTTGACCCTCCAGTGCTTGTGGATCCTCCAGTAGTTGTTGACCTTCCTGTGGTTGTTGACCCTCCAGTGGTTGTTGACACTCCAGTGGTTGTTGACCCTCCTGTGGTTGTTGATCCACCAGTGGTTGTTGACCCTCCTGTTGTTGTTGACCCTCCAGTGGTTGTTGATCCTGCAGTGGTTGTTGACCCTCCTGTGGTTGTTGATCCACCAGTGGTTGTTGACCCTCCTGTTGTTGTTGACCCTCCAGTGGTTGTTGATCCTGCAGTGGTTGTTGACCCTCCAGTGCTTGTGGGTCCTCCAGTAGTTGTTGACCCTCCAGTGCTTGTGGATCCTCCAGTAGTTGTTGACCCTCCAGTGGTCATTGACACTCCTGTGGTTGTTGACCCTCCAGTGGTTGTTGACCCTCCTGTGGTTGTTGATCCTCCAGTGGTTGTTGACCCTCCTGTTGTTGTTGACCCTCCAGTGCTTGTGGATCCTCCAGTAGTTGTTGACCCTCCAGTGGTTGTTGACCCTCCTGTGGTTGTTGATCCTCCAGTGGTTGTTGACCTTCCTGTTGTTGTTGACCCTCCAGTGGTTGTTGACCCTCCTGTTGTTGTTGACCCTCCAGTGGTTGTTGATCCTGCAGTGGTTGTTGACCCTCCAGTGCTTGTGGGTCCTCCAGTAGTTGTTGACCCTCCAGTGCTTGTGGATCCTCCAGTAGTTGTTGACCCTCCAGTGGTCATTGACACTCCTGTGGTTGTTGACCCTCCAGTGGTTGTTGACCCTCCAGTGGTTGTTGACCCTCCTGTGGTTGTTGATCCTCCAGTGGTTGTTGACCCTCCTGTTGTTGTTGACCCTCCAGTGCTTGTGGATCCTCCAGTAGTTGTTGACCCTCCAGTGGTTGTTGACCCTCCTGTGGTTGTTGATCCTCCAGTGGTTGTTGACCTTCCTGTTGTTGTTGACCCTCCAGTGGTTGTTGATCCTGCAGTAGTTGTTGATCCTCCTGTGGTTGTTGAGATTCCAGTGGTTGTTAATCCTCCAGTTGTTGTTGATCCTCCTGTGGTTGTTGATCCTCCTGTTGTAGTTAACATTCCAGTGGTTGAAGACCCTCCTATGGTTGTTGACCCTCCAGTGGTTGTTGACCCTCCAGCGGTTGTTGACCCTCCAGTGGTTGTTGACCCTCCTGTGGTTGTTGATCCTCCAGTGGTTGTTGATCCTCCTGTTGTTGTTGACCCTCCAGTGTTTGTTGATCCTGCAGTGGTTGTTGACCCTCCTGTTACTGTTGACCCTCCAATGGTTGTTGATACTCCAGCGGCTGTTGATCCTCCAGTTGTTGTTGACTCTCCTGTGGTTGTTGACCCTCCTGTGCTTGTGGATCCTCCTATGGATGTTGACATTCCAGTGGTTGTTGACCCTCCTGTGGTTGTTGATTCTACAGTGGATGTTGAGCCTCCAATTATTGTGGATCCTCCTATGGATGTTGACATTCCAGTTGTTGTTGACCCCCCTGTGGTTGTTGATTCTACAGTGGATGTTGAGCCTCCAATTATTGTTGACCCTCCTGTGGTTGTTGACCCTCCAATGCTTGTTGATCCTCCGGTGGTTGTTGATTCTCCAGTTGTTGTTGACCCTCCTGTGGCTGTTGAACCTCCAGCGCTTGTGGAT
This sequence comes from Urophycis tenuis, assembly GCA_036785325.1. NCBI lineage: Eukaryota > Metazoa > Chordata > Actinopteri > Gadiformes > Phycidae > Urophycis > Urophycis tenuis. Next base: position 205,947 of record JAXIVH010000067.1, read on the forward strand.
CCTACTGTGGTTGTTGACATTTCAGTGGTTGTTGACCCTCCTATGGCTGTTGATCCTCCAGTGGTTGTGGATTCTCCAGTTGTTGTTGACCCTCCTGTGCTTGTTGACATTCCAGTGGTTGTTGACCCTCCTTTGGTTGTTGATTCTCCAGTTGTTGTTGACCCTCCTGTGGTTGTTGATCCTCCAGTTGTTGTTGACATTGCAGTGGTTGTTGACCCTCCTGTTGTTGTTGACCCTCCAGTGTTTGTTGATCCTCCAGTGGTTGTTGACTCTCCCGTGGTTGTTGATTCTCCAGTTGTTGTTGACCCTCCTGTTGTTGTTGACCCTCCTTTAGTTGTTGACTCTCCCGTGGTTGTTGACCCTTCTATGGTTGTTGATACTCCAGTGGTTGTTGATTCTCCAGTTGTTGTTGACCCTCCTGTGGTTGTTGATCCTGCAGTTAATGTTGACCCTTCTATGGTTGTTGATCCTCCAGTGGTTGTTGATTCTGCAGTTGTTGTTAACCCTCCTGTGGTTGTTGATTCTCCAGTTGTTGTTGACCCTCCTGTTGTTGTTGATCCACCAGTGGTTGATTCGCTAGTGGTTGAGCTTTGTGCTGAGATTGTCATCGGAGCCAAAGCCAAATTGAAGGCAACTTTGTTTCATGCATTTTGAAAGAACATATGAAAATGTTACTTAAAATGTATAGGAATTCAATTAAATCATACAGAATTTAAACTTTTTATCTTCTAGTGCTGAGCCTGAATATGTAACAACATAATTCTTTGTTAAGAACAAAATTATTGAAGTTCATACGGAGCATATCATTACTGAAGTATTCTTCATAGATTTGGCAGTTTTTCCTGCTGTTCAGTGTGAGAACCGACAGAGAAAGACGTTAAACAGACCAGTTAATAACTATTAATAATCATGTTTATCAAATATTCTGCGGTTTTCCTAAGGATTTAGTAACCATGGTTACACTCCCACTAGTCAGCTGCATCCACAGAAATTAGAGGTTGCTGCAAGGGGTGGGGTTAATGAATTTAGCTTCTCTTTCAATGTTTGAACCTGGTGAAATATGCCAGAAGCTATACCTACTAATTGTATCAGGCTTGTATTTTAATTCACTTGAATAGAACAGGTAATAACGTATTTTTCTTTTTATGGCGATCCGTCAGCCACATAAGTGCTTGTGGGATTTCTCTTCGGTTGAATAGGTTCAGATCTGTTTAATTTAATCAAAACTTTGCATGATATTCAAATGCTGCGATAATTGGAAGTAGGCCTCCCCTCATACTATTAAAGCTGTGTGTTTTTGGAAACTTTAAGGCTACATTGAAGAATTGCACTAACTGAGTCAGACTATGGATGATTAGTGGAACTGAAAGACGCTTGAGTCCACACAAGTTTAGCTTTTTTCATCATTATTATTATTTGTATTATTATTATTATTATTATTAGTGTTGTTGTTGTTTTTGTTGTTTTGTTGTTGTTAATAATAATAATCAAAATAATAGTTATTATTATTATTTAAAGACATGAAAACCATTTATTCGGGCCAGCACTGAGATTGTCTCTCATTTATTGCATGAACCTACCCAGAATTATGAAACATGCTGATTTTCTCGTTTTCATATCCATTCTGTCTTCTTTTTTTACCCTAAGGATGAAACAGAAAATTCAACATTAATAACTGAATTGCACTTCTACTATAACTTCTTAGTCACATGAGGAGACAAGCTAGGCTTGTCACTGTTGTCATTGTATCCGTTTAGTGTCACCGTTTGGGGGGGCTCATCAAAGCAAGGCTGGAAGCAGCCGGAAGTGGCATAGCTGTGGTGCGAGCGGTGCAGGGAATGGCAGATATGATGTCCCCGGTTTATTTACCTTCACTTTGCAGGCACAAATCCATGTTAATTTATCTGAAAATGTGCTGGCAAGGCAATATGTAGCGTGGAATCCATGTCGTTCCGTTAACACAAGTCAGTTGTGTTTATTTATCCCCGTTAGGCAATTTCCCTCAGGGATCAATAAAGTATGTCTGTCTGTCTGTCTGTCTGTTCAACAATAGGCTGTACAGTGGCACAATAGGCTGTATAGGCTGTATAGTGGAGACATGTATTTTTTGTAAGTTCCCGTGTCTTAAGTGAGGACCAGAATGCTTTCGAATCAATATTTTGTGGCTGAACACTAGAACAACAAAACGACAAAACAATTTTACAACTGACAAAAAAAATCTACACTGTGACCACAAAGTGTGCTTGTGAAGGCACATATGAAGTCTTGAATATCATCCCAAATAGTTTTGTACATACAAGTTGGCAGGGGCGTAGCCAGGGGGGGGCCAGGGGGGGCCTCGGCCACCATTGGTCAGTGGATGAGTATTAAAATAGTATTAAAATATAATTTTTTGACAATCAAGTGCCACCCCAAATAAAAGACTGGCCCGAGCTGCCCCCCCCCCAGAAATAATGTCCTGGCTACGCCCCTGCAAGTTGGTGGTTGGTGTGTAACAGTAAAAACAGTGCAAGATAAAATAGAACATGATGTATCGAGGTCCATCTGGCAGGCTGTTAATCTGGATTTCTTTGTCAGAGAGTCAGTCAATGTTTGATTGTATTATTTACTTTTATTTTATAAAAAAAACAAAACCTAGCTGTGTCAAATGACTCTGGTGTGGGTGTTGTGTCATTTCGGTGACACTGGACACAACCAGCGTTGGAGACACTGTTATCTGAAGTGACTTACAGTGAATACTGATACAGGTTTATTTCTCCAGCATTTCATATTCAACGTTTACCATTTAGCAAATATGCATCATTACCGTATTGTTTGAGGGTTGGGAGACTTATAACCTTAAAGTTGATGGCAGCAAACTTTCAAAAGTATTCTGCATGGGTGGCTCCTTTGCTGTTTTTCGGTTGTCACACAAATAATGCATTATGTGTGTTTTAAAATGTACAGATTCGTAAGATCAGCTGACATTTTCATCATATGTTGACTTATGCCATTTTTCATTGTTATTAGTATCGCTGAAAGAAAGGACAAACTTCTAGTCTCTCTGCCAGCCAGTTTGTGAATGTTCTACTCTGCTCAGAACTCAGGTCAAGTTCTGTTCCTGTCCCGCGTCACTTTGTTGTGAACTATACGTTATAAAAACACAATTCTTTTGTGAGCATTATTCATATATATATAGTGACTTGACTTTCACTATTCCTCTTCAATATTCTACTGCAAAGGTCTTAATTAACTCCTAGATATTAAGAGTTGAGCATACTTGAAAATAATTAAGTGTTTAGTTCCATGAAGTCAAACAGGCTTTCATTCCCTGCGTGTTTTATCATGCAGTGGTAACCTGGGATTAACCATGCAACAATGCAACAATGTGCAAATGCTATGATGATGCAGTTCTCTAAAATGCAATAACACATGAAAAGCTCACCTTAAATTAAAAATATGCTCCAAAAAATATAGTAAAAATAGGCTCCAAATGTCTCCAAATGTCTCCAGATGTATGTCCGTGGCAATCTCTCAAGCACAACCCATGAGTCCCTGATTGAATGCTGAAATTGGATCCATTTGTCTTTCTGCAGACCAAATGGTGAGACGTTAGCACACCCACTCATATATATATATATATATGTCTTGGTATGACGTGCCAGCTTTTCACGAGTTGTTTTTTTTTTTTTTGAGGAAATAGTGAAAGACAAAGACAGGGCACACTGTGTCATCACTGATACATGGTCCGTGCACATCAGATTTTTCCATTGTTCTCCTGAAAGCAAGGAGCGTTTCTTGAATTCCTTGTTGACTGACAAGGACTCCACTCCCTTCTACCTTACCAGTATCCAGGTTGTGCTTAGACAGACAGACAGACAGACAGACAGACTTTAATGATCCCTGAGGGAAATTGCATTAACTTAACAAAATTGCTTAACTTAAAAATTGCTTACTTTTGCTCGAAAAGTCAAAGTAATCAAAAATTGCTTACTTTTAGAAATTGCTTAACATAAAAGTTTAGCTTTGCTGTAAACAATATATGGTTCATCAATGTTTTATTGGTTTTATCAGGTGTTACATTTACATTTACATTGAGGGCATTTAGGAGACGCTTTTATCCAAAGCTATTTACAAAGACAGACAAAGACTTTCATTTGTCATAAGGAGGTGAAACATTTCATTGGTGCTAATACAGTAAGAAAGTCACCAGAACAGGTTTCAAGCATTTCAATTGCTTGATTAAACATTGCTAGTATACAACATCTCTGACTAAGTGCCAAGTTACAAAGAGCACTTAAAGTGCCAAGACGTACAACAAATAAGAGCATGAGGGTAGGGTTATGTAGGGTTCAGATGAACTCTGAACAAGGTGTTATTATTATTATAATTACTGTGATGATGATGATGATGATGATGATGTTTATTATTAACTATGTGCTTTTTGAAACACCTCTAGTACACATCCAGTAAGTCTTCAAGGAAGTAGAGTCGAATGCCATTCAAAACCTGATGGAATTGACTAGCAGGTCGTACAGGAAGCAGAAGGCCAGAAAAGAAAAATGAGGATAATGGGGAAATATATGAGGCAGCAATTCATTATGTAACCATAATCAGAACAAAATATTAACGATACAAACACATATTGCATAAATACGCATCAAATGATGTGTTCAAAACATCAAGCACTTTTCAATAATTTGATTCCCATTAGCGCCGAAGGCTGCCATGAAGACACTGATGTCAAGCATGAGAGTCAAGAGTCAGAGCTCTAAAATGACTCCCCAAGTGCCGGCCATTCCAATTGGATCCGTCCCAGCATATTTTTCTTTGGAGGAGGCTTTCTCTGGGATGGAGGCCTGACCGATCTGCAGAGAGAAACAGAATGTGAACGCGGGAGATGGAGGAGGGAGGAGGGAAGAGTAGCCAAAAGTGATTCAATTCATGCATGCATGACACAACGACACACAAGGGGCACTGGCACGGGAGACAACAGTGAGCGCTGAATGAAATCAATCGAGGTTATAGATTAAACCAAAAGATCATTCTTTTTATATTAAGTTCTTAACAAAATAACGGGCACAGTTTAACAGAGAGCAAATACACTTGATACAGCTTTCTCAGAAATGCACCCCAAGTATTGTTGGCAAGGGCCTTTTTATAGGGTAAGGTATAAAAATTCAGACGGTACGTATGGTGGATCCCTGAAGATGTCAGCTTTACCCTGGAGAGATACTGAAAAACGACTTAAGATAGGGATCGATTCTACCAGACGAACCACAGAGTCTCTGCTGGTTCCCGAGGCCTCGAGACAACCAGAGGCTCTAGATCTTCCATGAACCAAACAGCTCGGGCCACGGGGTCAAGGCCTGCGTCACGCAAGCGTCATGAGTGGCGTGTCACGTTCACAAAGGAATTGGGGAGTGTTATTCAAGCGTGAGGCCCACCACTTGGGCTGTACCAAGGTATACCTATATACACATAGAGAAAGACAAGTATATAAACCAATCATAGAAATATAGAGAACAACAGGTACACAAATCACATCACTTTTATGTGGTATAACTGCTCGAAAAGTACGAGTGCTCACAAAAACGATAAGCAGAAAAATGCCTGTGGGTTCATTTTCCATCACAGTAATCAATACCTAAGACACTCACTAGACTTGGTTATTACTTGCAGTTAATCCTAGGCCAGTCAGAGAGTGAGTGATCTTCCGGAAGAGACTCAAGACTCACTTGTTCAGAGTTCACCTGAACCCTGCATAACATCCATTCATCCATTCATTTGACCTCCACTTCTTTAAAAAAATAAATTAAAAAAACCTACCGTCATATGTTGTATCTCTTGGCACTTTATAATCGCTCTTTGTAACTTGGCAGTTAGTCAGAGATGTTGTATACTAGCAATGGTTGACCTAGCAGTTGGAATGCTTGAAACCTGTTCTGGTGTCTTTCTTACTGTATTAACAGCAATGAAATGTTTCACCTTCTTATGACAAATGTACTCTTTGTAAGTCGCTTTGGATAAAAGCGTCTGTTAAATGCCCTAAATGTAATGTAATAAGACCCAGCGTGTAATTATTTTTAATTCTTTTTTAATGCATGTAACGTTTCACCAACGTTGTCCATTTGAAACAGTTTCACCCCACAGCAAAAGGAGAACCGCCCCCACCTGTCTGCAAGTCTATCTGACATGTATTTGTTCAGCTATTATACACTGTTTATACCCATACTGTTTATTTATTACTGTTTATTACTGTCCATACCACACCTCATACTGTTTATATTGTTTATATCATTTGTATATATTTGTGACCCCCTTTTTATTTAGATTTTTTCCATACTTTTTTTTTATATATTGTTATATGTTATATGATATGTTTTTATATATTTATATTTATATTTTGCATGCGTGTCTCGCACCAGGGATCGAGGGAAACAGCATTTCAGTTTTTGTGTATGTCCTGTGCATTAATGAAAACTGACAATTAAGTTTACTTGACTTGACTTGACTATTACGGGGCGGCAGCAGCTCAGTGTGTAGAGCGGGTGGACAGGGCGGGTCGTCCACTAACCGTAGGGTCGGCGGTTCGATCCCCTTAATCCCCCTCCTCCTCCAACTGTCCACCCCACAAACGTACCGATTGGAAGCCACTTTGGACAAAAGTGTCTGCTAAATGCCCCCTTTATTATATAGTCATACCCACAGAGGTAGTCTGACATCACAGACAGCTTGAAATATCGGCACACATCTGTTTAACTTCGTAGACAAACAAAAACATAGGCCTACTAGAACCTTTATACAAGAAAAGGCTAACTCATAACATCACATACATGTGCGATCATCTCTTAGATTTTCTCTTGACATACAGTATAGTAAGTAAGTAAATAAGTAAGTAAGTAAGTTTAATTTACAGAGCACATTCACACACAGCATACACTGACCAAAGTGCTGTACAATGTCAATAAATAAAAGTAAATAAATAGCAAAAATATAATACAATACAATACAATTTGACCAGAAGTCCTAATGTCAATACAAAAAAGGGGGAACATTCAATGTCAGGGCACACTACATAGACATGACCAGTAGGTAAATGGTTAGGGAGCAAGGAAGGCCAAGGAATAAAAGTGGGGTTGAATGGAGGGGGCGGATCTAATGTCCTGGGGGAACTGGTTCCACAGACGTGGAGCAGACGAAAGCAAAGGCTCTGTCACCTCTCTGCTTGAGCCGTGAACATGGCACATGCAGAAGCCCTTTGTTGGAGGATCTGAGGGACCTTTGGACTGAGTGGGGTTGTACAAGGTCAGTGATGTAGGCTGGGGCCAGCCCATTGAGTGCCTTAAAAAAAAAAAAAAAAACTGTATCCTAAAATGAATGGGGAGCCAGAACGGGGGTGATGTGCTCACACTGGTGCAGATTAAAAGACGCGCGGCTGCATTTTGGAACAGCTGTAGGAGCAGGGGCGTGCATAGATAGACGTCAGGTGGTGCTGAAGCACCATCATCTCTGCCCTTTATCAACGAAAGTGCCCTTTTGAAACTTCGGGTTTTTTTGTTTTTTTTTTATTATTATTATTAACATTTTACTGAGGTCAGTTTTGAAATGATCTTTTGAAAACCTGAGCGATTAAAAACGACTGAAAACAATGCCCCGAAATGAGCCACCTCCTCGCACACACCCGACCTCTATCTCTCTTCCTTTGTCACGTGAACTCGCACAGTCGCGCGCAGGGCACACCAGATGCGCTGCAGCATTGCAACATAGCAACAGCGAGTGGAAGCGTCTTCAGCAGCATAGTAGGTACGGTCGCAGACAGGCTTCTTCTCCCGTGCCCCACCAGCCAGGTAACATACAGGTCAAGTAAAATCGTATCGTTTGCCCTCTAAGCCCAACGTGTAATCATTTTGTTGTGCAGTAAAATGTCTCATACAGCACCAAACAACTAAGCATTTTTAGCCGACTGGTCACCTGATAGGCTAAACTAGTTTAACGCTCTAAAAATGACTTAAATATGTTAATATAGGATATACATTTTATCAGTTTGTGGTGTGACTTTTTTCCATTGAAAACTCACGTTTAGAGAATGTTACAAATAAAAGTCAAATTTCATTCAACATGTGCGTGTAATTTTTTTTTTAATGTCTGTGCACGCCACTGTGTAGGAGTCTTAGTGAGGATTGGGGCAGGCTGAGGTAGAGTAGAGGTAGGGAAGGTAGGGAATTGCAATAATCCAGCTGTGATGTAATGAAGGCATGAATAACTATCTCCAGGTCGTTATGGGATAGGAAGGATTTGAGGCGGGAGATCACTCTGACTTGGTAAAAACTATTTTTGACAACATTGCTAATCTGTTTGTCAAGACAGAGTTCGGAGTCAAGGATGACACCCAGGTTTCTTGTGTAGGGTGTGACAAGTGGAGCGAGGTGACCTAAATTATTTAGTACAGTGCATCTTGCCTTGGGGGGACCAAAAATGATGACTTCTGTCTTGTCACCATTTAGCTGGAGGAAGTTGTTAGCCATCCACTTTCTTATGTCTTCAAGACAGACCAGGAGAGATTGGATGGAGTCCCTAGATTTTAAAGGCAGGTACAGCTGAGAATCATCGGCATAGAGGTGAAAAGACACGTTATGCTTTCTTATAATGTCACCCAGTGGGAGCATATACAGGCTGAAGAGCATGGGACCCAGGATGGACCCCTGAGGGACCCCATAAGAGACGCCCTTTGTTGGAGGATCTGAGGGACCTTTGGACTGAGTGGGGTTGTACAAGGTCAGTGATGTAGGCTGGGGCAGATGATGAAGAGAAGTGGCCAATAGAGACAGAGAAAGTCCTATGTTTAATGTAAGAGCTGAACCAAAGTAGTGCAGTCTCCGTAATGCCCACCTGCTGGTCCAGGCCGGTGAGGAGGATGTTGTGATCTACGGTGTCAAAAGCAGCACTAAAAAGTATCAAGATGGCATTATCACCAGAGTCCAAAGTGAGGAGCAGATCATTAGATACTTTAGGCAGGGCTGTTTCTGTGCTGTGGAGGGATCTAAAACCTGATTAAAAAGGTTCAAGAGTGTTGTTGGTGGTGGTCAGAAAGGGAAGCAACTGTGAGAAAACAGCTTTCTCTAGAATTTTAGAAACAAACAAACAAACAAACAAACAAACAAACAAACAAACAAACAAACACACACACACATAAACAAACAAACAAACAAACAAACAAATAAACAAATAAATAAATAAATAAATGAATGAATGAATGAATGAATGAATGAATGAATGAATGAATGAATGAATGAATGAATGAATGAATGAATGAATGAATAAATAAATAAATAAATAAATAAATAAATAAATAAATAAATAAATAAATAAATAAATAAATAAATAAATAAATAAATAAATAAATATAAATTCTTGTTGATGCATTCTGAGGTTTGATAGTACCTCAGATTAGTGGAATCAGTCAGCTCTTTCGTCTGCCTCCTATTGCTGACTTGCCAACTTGCAATCAGAGTGGTGAGATTGTTTCAGGGATCAACTAAATCAGCTTGCTCTTTCTGATTCTTAAAATTCCCCGATTGCTCGACGACCTACCACGCCGGCAGTGGACCTTACTGAACCGACTACGAACTGGGGTCGGCCGCTTTAAAACATCAATGAAGAAGTGGGGCTTAGCGGACAGTGCGGCATGTGAGTGCGGCAACCCTGAGCAGACTGCCGACCACATAATCAACACCTGCCCCTTATACAGACCACCTTCGGAAGCCAGCCTCTTCGACCTAGGACCCGAGATGTTGACATGGCTACACGACACAGAGTTGGACCTCTGACGTTACACGAAAGAAGAAGAAGAAGCCTGACTTGAAATCCCACTGATTAAAGCCTTGTTGTTTCCTTCCCCTTAATATGATTATTATTATAATACAATAATAATAAAAAAAGTTTTGCTTTAATTACATTGATACATTTAAAAAAAAAAAGACATCACCCACACACCTATGTAATAGAAACAGCTGTGGATACAGGTGATAATTGATACAGCTGTATCCGTTTCTTCGCTCATAAACATCAAAGTAAAAAGAGCTTCAAGCCATGCCAGGAATAGCTTTTTGAATATGAGTCTCTATTTTTTCCTGCTTTTCCCATCGGACAGTCGGCCCGCAGAGCCCTTTGAAGATGTCCTTTCGACAGAGGAAGGGTATAAATAAAACAGAGTTGACTTCCTGTGCGAGGGCCTTTTCGCTCTGCTGTGTGTCTTATGACAACAGGGCATCAAGTACCTGGGGGTGTACTTTAACAATGAGCTAGATTGGACCAGAAACACTGAGGCGGTCTACAAGAAGGGCCAAAGCCGACTCTTTTTCTGAGGAGGCTAAGGTCCTTCACCATCTGCAGGACAATGCTGAGGATGTTCCATGAGTCTGTTGTTGCCAGTGCGATCTTCTTTACTGTCTCATGCTGGGGCAGTGGGATGAGGGTCGCGGACACCAACAGACTTAATAGACTCATCAAGAGGGCGGTTCGGACTTCCGGTGAGGAGCGACACCAACATGGCTGCATAGCTTTCGGCTCCGCTCTGTTAGGCTTCCCCTACCCCCATGCTATAGCCGTCATATATATCGACTAAACTTTGCCAGATAGTTTTGGAAAGGGCGACCAATAAATATGTCTCAAGACCCGAGGCAAAACCTTCCTCGTTCATCGAAACAATCAAAAAAGAGCGCTGCGGAGGACAGGGTGGAGGTGCGGGACCGGAGATCGGCCACACCTGACGACACGATGTCCGAGCTTACTAGCGTCAAAAACCTGTTGCACGGGATTGCAGCTGATGTGAGTAGCATGAAAACAGGTCTGGAGATGCTACAAACCACTGTGGAGCAGCTTGGGGTGCGAATGACGGAGGCTGAAACCAGGATTTCGGATCTCGAGGACACTAGCAATAGCCGAGGGGCTAGCATAGACTCCGCCTTATCAAACTTTAAAAAACTCCAGGATAAAGTTACATACTTAGAAGATGCAGGCAGACGGAATAATGTGCGTGTGACTGGCATACCTGAAAACGCAGAGAAACAGGATTAAAGTGGTTTCATGCTTCACATACTGGCTGAAAAACTGGACCTAGACGTGGATGGGGGATTTGAATTGGAACGAGTTCATCGGGTCGGCCCGAAGCGAGATGATGGGCGCAACCGTCACGTCTTGGCTCGCTTTCTGAGATTCAGCGCAAGAGAAGCAGTTCTCCGAGCGGCCCGCGAGAAGAGGAGAGTCGAATGGGAGGGCAACAGGATCTCCTTCTACCAGGATCTTTCTCAAGAGGTGCTTCAGCAGCGTAGGAAGTTCGACACGGTGAAGAAACAGCTCCAGGAGCGGGGGATGTCATACTCCATGCTGTATCCAGCGACTCTGAAAGTCTCCGCAAACAACAGGTCCTACACCTTCACTTCGCCAGATGCAGCAGCTGCCTTCCTCACAAGGCAGGGCTGAACATCAGTATATAGGACTGTGTGTGGTGTTGAAATTCATGATGGCCAATATAGGTATGTTCATTAGCTATCTTCCTGGGTGTTTATTACAAAGAACCAGACTCATAGTGGGTTATTTCTACATCGTTTTGCCTAATACACTGTCTTTGAAAAAGATGTGATCTTACACGGACATGCACGTGCGTATTGGCGTATTCTTATTTTCAATAGATATGTGCATTTACATGCAGTGATTATAAGGTCCTTTTGTTGTTGTTTTGAATAGCCTATGTACGTGTGTGTAGAGAATACACATGTGCACAGAGTTTCTATAGCGAATGTGCCCTTTGTGGTCTAATTATTATTATTATTATTTATTTATTTACAACGTATTTCTGTTTAACTCAGTAGTATTCTTTTACGTGTTTAATTTAATTTTCCTCCTGGAAGACAATAATATTCAGCTATGGTCAACTAGTTATTATAGGCCATATATGTGAAGAGAACCTCCATATGATTAAGAGGAAAAAAAAAAAAGAGAAAAAAAAAATGGGGGGGGGGTGGGGTGGAGGGGAGCCGGAGCAGGCCAGGTGCCCCTTTCATGCGGATGCACTATCGTAGTTTAGTTAGAGCAGAAGAGCCTCAAGTTCTGTTTTGACTCACAGTTGTTTTTTACATATGTTGTGTTAGGGTTTTGTTAAGTGTGGAGTTTTGTGCAAGTTCAGTCGTTTTACAAGGGATAGATCTAACAGGACAGGAGATTTGTAAATATCTTCAGGTAAATGCTTTTAAGTATTGGTCACATTATACATCTAATAACAAACGATGGGTGAACTGGTTAGACTGATATCATTGAATGTTAAGGGTGCAAACTCAGCCATCAAAAGGAGGAAGATTCTCTTATATCTTAAACAGAAAAATCCAGATCTGGTCTTCCTGCAGGAGACTCATCTGGAAAGGGATGATTCATTATTACTGCAAAGGGATTGGGTGGGGAAAGTTCTTTATAGTGCCGGGTCTTCTAGTCAGAGGGGAGTCGCCATTTTAATTCGGAAGAATTTAAATATCAAAATACTCAAACAACAATCAGATGAAGAGGGGAGATGGATAGTTATGGATGCTGAACTTTTTGGTATTAGGTGTACTTTTATGAACATATACAGTATGCTCCAACAGCAGACCTACCAGGTTTCTTTGTAGATGTTAGCAATATAATCACACTGATTGGAAATGCATATATAGTATTAGGTGGGGACTTTAACAATGTTAGGGATCCTAAGGTTGATAAAACATACAAAGGGGGTGTTACACGACCCTCACAGGCACGCAAAGCAATTGACACATTGGAAGAGGAGCTGGATTTGGTAGATGCTTGGAGATTCTTCCACCCATCAGACAAAGAATTTACTTTCTATTCCCATCCACATATTTCTTATTGAAGAATAGATTATTTTCTGATTTCAAAATCATTGCTCTCTATCACTGAACAAACAACGATATCTATCTTAATATCTGATCATGCACCGGTGCAGATGGCGCTACGTTTAGGCCAGTTGCCAAAGCGTCGGCCCACTTGGTGGAGATTTAATTTATCCCTGCTTAGGAATGAACATTCAGTGGAATTTATTAAAAGTGAGATACTGGATTACTGGCTGAACAATGAAGGCTCAGTGTCAAACCCAGCCGTGGAGTGGGATGCTTTTAAGGCTGTTATCAGAGGTCGACTCATTCAACATTGTTCATATCCAAAGAAAAGATCTGTTCAACGTCTCCAGGAACTGGAGGTAGACATTAAAAAAATGGAAAATATGCACTCGGCTCAACCTGACCACTCTATGCTTCTTGAACTAAACAAATCAAAAGTGGAATACAACTCTATATTACAGAAGAAAGTAGAATTTACATTATTCAGAACTAAACAAAAATATTATGAACAAGGGGAGAGAACAGGGAGGTTTCTTGCACAGAGAGCAAAGCAACAGAATACTCAATCAATTATACCTGGGGTGCAGAATGATAGAGGTGAACTGAAAACAGACGACATGGACATAAATGCTATATTTGCCACATTTTATCAAAGTCTTTATAAATCAGACAACCCTAATACTCAAAATATTAGTTATTTTTTATCCACTGTAAATTGCCCGACCCTATCACAGGAGGAACAGGGCCGAATTGGTGCTGACATTACACTGGAAGAGGTTAAAAGGGCTATACAGAACCTGCAGGGTGGGAAATCTCCAGGTGAGGATGGCCTACCAGCTGAATTTTATAAAGTTTTTTCAGATATTCTTGCCCCAAAACTGCATAGAGTCTATAGGGACGCCTTAGAGAAAGGTTTTCTTTCAGATAGTATGCAGCTGGCTATAATAACTTTAATACATAAAAAAGACAGGGACCCACAGCAATGTGGCAACTACCGCCCTGTATCACTGATTAATGTTGATGCTAAGCTGCTTGCCAAGATTTTAGCTTCTAGATTGGAGGTTTTTTTACCAAAACTCATTCACCCGGACCAGGGCGGTTTTATTAAGAATAGGACGTCATCTGATAATTTACGCAGACTGCTCCACCTCATGTGGCAAGCTAGAAACGAAACAGACATAACAGTAGCTTTTTCACTGGATGCTGAAAAAGCATTCGACAGGGTGGAGTGGGCGTTCCTTTTTCAGTCATTAGAAAAATTTGGTGTTGGTTCCTCTTTTATTGACTGGGTTAGATTATTATATTGCAACCCCAAGGCATCTGTAGTAACAAATGGCAGGAGGTCTCCCCCTTTTCAGCTTCATAGAGGGACAAGGCAGGGTTGCCCCCTGTCCCCCTTATTATTTGCTCTGGTCCTTGAACCATTAGCAATTGCTATCAGACAAAATAATAATATAATTGGCATTAAGGCTGGTAGCAAGGAGCACAAATTGCTTCTGTACGCGGACGATATTTTGTTACTGTGCAGGCGCCCATCAGTAACTATACCTCACATCCTCACTCTGATTGACTCATTTTCAGGTGTTTCTGGTTATAAAGTAAATTGGTCAAAGTCTGAAGCAATGCCCCTATCGAGAGTCTGTCCACCTAATATCAGGCAGGGATGGCAATTTTCATGGCAGCCATCTGGCCTGACATATTTGGGTATAAAGATCACTCCACGGCTGGATAGTATTATGACAATCAATCTTCTCCCTTTAATTCATAAAATTGAGCTTATATTACAAAATTGGACAAAATTTTACCCACTTCTGGGTAAAATTAATATTTTGAAGATGGTAATAGTTCCCAAAATTAATTACATAAGTAATATGCTACCGTTAAGCTTGCCACACAATGCATTATTGAAATATAATAAAGCTGTTTACAGCTTTTTATGGGCGGGTAAAAAACCATACATAAATCAGACAAAACTGTATGCTGCTCTTGAGGATGGAGGACTGGGCCTCCCCCACATAGCCTGGTATCATTATGCTTTCTGTCTCAAACAATTGTCAAAATTATACATGACAGCTGACCAAGCACCAGTGTGGGTGTCTATAGAGAAGGAACTTACATACCCCTACCCAACTCAGGCCTTCATTACTCAAACTAGTGATGTGATCCCCTATGATAACCCAATCCTTACCTTCTCACTGGAGACATGGCAAGCCTCGCATAAAATCATGGGCTTAAATCCTAATTTTACAAAAAAAACATCTTTGTGGCACAATAAAAGCCTCAAGATAGGTAAAAAAAATATTCTCATGGGCTGGTTGGGTCAAGTTGGGAATTGCTTATATTGACGATTTATTTGATGGAGACCAGTTTCTTTCTTTTGAACAATTAAGGGGAAAGTATAAACTCTCAAACAAGGATTTTTGGAAATATCTCCAGTTACGGAGCTGCATCTTGTCACGCCTTAAACAACTACCGCTTATATGTAGAACTGAAATACAAACCAGACTGGAACAGGACGGGCACTTCAAGAGGAAAACAGCTTGCTTTTATAACCTCCTGAGGGGATCTCAGTCACCCAGCTTTGAAGGCCTTAAGAGGTGCTGGGAGATGGATATAGGGGAAGAGATATCTGGTGAAATATGGGCGCAAATTATTGAATCATGGTTTAAAGTATCGAGGGAAATGCAGACCCGCTTGATTAGTTATAAAATTATTAATAGAATTTATTGGACTCCATTTAAAATGGCACGGTTAGGACTTAGAAATTCTGACTTGTGTTGGAGATGTGATGCTTTTCGTGGTACTTTTCTTCATATGTTGTATTCATGCCCCATGATAGATTTACTATGGTCTAAGATTATCTCCTTTATTAACACTGTGATGTCCTCTACTCTGGTACAACAACCGCTGCTTTGTCTATTAGGAGTGATACAGAAAGGAAGTGGGTTAAATCTCCACCAGATAGCATGGTGTAGAACAGCACTTATTACTGGATGCAGGATAGTGTTGCGACACTGGAAAGCGAAAGAAATTATATCGGTGAAAGAATGGTTCGACGAGATGGCCAAGATTGCTTCCTACGAAAGACTCTGCTATAGGTTGCAAGACAAGGAAGTTATACATGAAAATATGGGGCCCTTATACTGCAGCATCATGATACAATGGTGGGATGCACCCTTTCTATTAACTCCTGTCATCAGTCTGCATTTGTTTGTATATTTGTATTTGTATAGGTGTAGGTATGTATACTGTCTCTGTGTGCTTGCTTGATTTTTTTTTTTTTGTTTGTTTTTTTTTTGTTAAATGCTCTGTTTGGGCTTTATTCTGACTTGTGATATGGTATGTATGTTTATGTGTTTTTCCTGTTGAAAACTAATAAAAAGTGAATCACAAAAAAAAAAAAAAAAAAGAGGGCCGTTCACGTCGTGGAGCTGGACACCCTGACGACCGTGGCAGAAAGGAGGATGCTGTCCAGGCTACGGTCCATCTTAGACAATGCCTCACACCCTCTTTATGCCACACTGGCCCAGCTGAGGAGCACCTTCAGCAGAAGACTCCTCTCACCGAGATGCACCACAGAGCGACACAGGAAATCATTCCTGCCTGTGGTCATCAAACTACACAACACCTCCCTCAGAGAGTCAGCCACCCCCTCTCTTTAAGTGGTCACTATCACTTTAGTGGTCACTTTATAACTTGGACATTCACAGACTTCACTTACCTTTATATGCTATATCTTTGTGTATGCTGTTTACTTTCTATAGCGTATGCTTAGATTTATATAGGCTATATTTATGCATATTTATGTATATTTTTATATTATATATTAATATTTTACTGTTATACATTCCCATACTGTTTTTTACTTTTACTTCTATACTGTTTTTCTTTTCTTTTCCCTTTGACTGGAATATTTGTAACAAATGCAATGTCCCTCAGGGATCATTAAAGTATTTCTGTCTGTCTGTCTGTCTGTCTGTCTGTCTGTCTCTGGGGTGGCTTCTGTCAGAGATCTCATGATCGAGGGTTCGCTCAGATGCGTGGGTACATTTCTTTAAAACGTCATTTGCCGATAAGATCCTGTGTTGTTTTGGGTGATGACAACCTGCTTGCGTACATTCTTAGGCAGGGTGGGCAGGCACAATGGCCAAGATATGTGGTGTTCGGAAAGTAATCTCAATGCGTGTGAGTTACACTCTCTGTCAAGCCTCTGATGTCACGATGCAGGGCCGCCAGTCACCGACCAACGACGTTCAACTTCCCAGACAAAAAAAAAAAAAAAAGTTTTTTTTTCGAGCGAATAAAAATAGCTGTTAATGCGCTGTTGAAATACCTGCTGGATGTGTGCGCAAACACGCCGTGCATGACTGCATGTATTGAAGAAAACGTGTCACTTGATCCTTGTATCACCTTACAGCAACGATGACATCTGTCCTCTGACTGTATTAGGCTGGCAGGTGTGTCAAGCATCATATTCCTGGGGCGGCATGGCTCAGTGTGTAGTGCGAGTCAACCACTAACCACAGGGTTGGCGGTTTGATTCCAACCACCGACTGTCCCACATGTCGAACCCAACAAATGTACTGATTGAAAGTCGCTTTGGACAAAACGTCTGCTAAATGCCCTTCTTCTTCTTCTTCTTCTTCTTCTTCTTCTTCTTCTTCTTCTTCTTCTTTTTCTTCTTCTTCTTCTTCTAATAACTGCCCCGCCCCCGTAGAATGTGTCAACTGTAAGGACATTTTACTCAAGCAAGAGTTTTGGTAAAACTCTTTTTCACCGACCTGACTTTAAGAGCTTGTATTTAACTTAACTTATTTTAACCTAATCTTGTCTAGGTAGATCTATTTATAGTCAGGTTCTTATTGCACCCATCTATCCCCTGTACTGCTGGTCACTGTGAATTTCTCCTAAGGGGGATTAATAAAGGAATATCTTATCTTATCTTATCTTATAAGAAACAAACCTTGCCAATGATGAAAACATTAAAACGTACGAGTAGAACTAGTGTCCCACTACGGTGCTGTGAGGCGTCAGTAAGCAATGCAAAGCATGTACAGAATGTGCACTTCAAGGAAGAAGCAAATGTTGTCATTTCTCACCTTTTGGGAGTAGTGAACCGCTGCCATACGTACGAGTGAATGAGATCGCGGAGTGATTGGACATGTCTGGTGTCTTCTTGTCGTTCTTACGTCTCCACACTGGCCTTCTATATTAAGACCATGCCACTACACCTTCAATTGTTTCACCCCTGCTCACTGCATTGTGTGGCCTGCCAGCACATCCTATCACATCGCATCAACATGTGAAACCCATTTCCATGTACTTTACACATTCCATCTCTGGATATGTGGAAAGATTCAGATTCATGACATGTACAGACAGGCCAAGAGGTTATGTCTACGTGAGCATCCGTGATTAACTCAATTTGCTCCGACTGATTTGTGCGCCTATGCCCACGTGCAAATCTGCCACAAAAAGAAAAGTTTATGCGTGTGGGAAAATGTGGGGAGGGTGCAGTAAGCTTCTGATTGTCTGTCTGTCTCTCTCTCTCTCTCTCTCTCTCTCTCTCTCCATCCTTTTCATAGGACCTGAAAACCTGTCACTCAAAAGCACCCTCCAGTATAATCCCTGGTCCAGGGGAATAAAAGGACCTTACGTGTCCAATGAATAATGCTTATCGGCAGGACCTAAAATTATGTCATTTGTGGCGGCAGTAGCTCAGTGGGTAGAGTGGGTCGTCCACTAACCTCCAACTGTCCGCATGTCAAAGTGTCCTTGAGGAAGACACTGAACCCCACAAATTTATGACAAATGAAGTGAATGTAAGTCGCTTTGGACAAAAGTGCCAGCTAAATGTAAATATTAGCAGGCTCATTTGAATTGTTTTTGATGAAAGCCATTGTTGCTCATGAGAATAATCCCCTACTATTTTAGCGTCATCGTGAAACAAAAGAGGAAAAATCTAAGAATACTCTCCCCATTCAGACACCTGCATTGTCCTCATTCCAGAGCTGATTGCTGCATTCCTCGTGGCATCATGAGACCATCGTCACCGCTGGCACACCTTAGATCAGGTAACACCATAGTGTCACCTGGTGCGGGTCGGACTTGGGTTTGGGCGGTGGGACATTTTTAGAGGCTGCGTAACATGCAGAGTGATGACGGGTGTGGGTCTGTTCCTGGACATGGGTTTGACTTGAATTTTAATTTAAATGTTGCACTGAAATGCGATACTAAATAAATGATAATGATAGCTTTGATTACATAGCAGCTTTACAAAAAAACAACAACTGAGTTTACAAAGTGCTTGTTAGTCTGCCAATGACAATGCATTGAGCATTCATTTGTTACTACACCCAGGGTTTCACTACAAATTCAAATACCTCATTGATTATTTGTTATAGAATAACAGCAAATGATATTATTATGACATACTGGTATGGATTCTATATGTAAGTAAGTAAATATTTGTTGTTGTATTTTATTTGTATGTTTTTGTATGTTTATTTATTTATTTTTATTCTTTTTTTTGGGTGTGTGTGGGGGGGGGGATTTTATTTTTATTTTTTGTACTGCATTTATATTTATATGTACCGGCTGGGCTGCTATAGCGACTCTTAAGGGGTTAATAAAGTTTTGTCCTATCCTATCCTAAATATAAGGATCCTTAAACGAGATGACTGACTCCTACCTGCGCACTAATCAAAGTCAAAGTCAAAGTAGCTTTATTGTCAATTCCTTCACACGGCAAGACATATAAAGGAATCGAGAGGACGTTTCTCACTCTCCCACGGTGAAGCAGATAAAGTGCACAGGCACAACAGGCAGGACAAGACATTCCTAATGCCAGACATAGAAACATAGAATTTCTAGATAAAGATAAAAAGACAATAAAAATAAAAAGGGCTTTGTCGGAATCTACTATTGTATGAGGTAGGAGTTCAGAATTCACTGTAAAGAGGTCCCTTTGAGTTTTAATATTTCTAAATAACTAAAGAAGTAAGATGATTCGTAAACATCAGTTACTTACTAAAACTTCCAACTAAATTTAAGTCAATCGTGGTGACGGTTTTAAGATGTCTCTGGCGGTCTTCTGTCTCCCTCTGGTGGCCGACGTGTCACCTGCCGCCGCTCGGCCCATAGACGTACGTGAAGTAACGTACATAAAGTAACGTACGTGAAGTAACATGCCAAACGCGGACAGCCAACTCGGAGTGGACACCTTGAACGCTTTGAGGCCAAACACTACATGGTGACCCATACAATATACATTATTAAATTCTCACGATGTATGTATTAAGTTGAATAATTACTTGACGAAGTGATTGATTGTAATTATCCCCAGTGAATAAGAGTAGTAGTGTGCACTGATCGATGTTATTGCGTCTCTTTCGTTTTTTTTGTGGTCTTTTGAAGCCCCTCAGCTCCCCCATACTACTTTCTTATGAACTATACTGTTCTCCTTCTTCTTTGAGAAGAGATGTCGTGACCATTGGCCGTTAACATTACAATATTTTGCTTTAGTGCGTCACCGTCATAAATTTACATGAACATTTAGGGCATAAAGACGCTTTTGTCCTAAACGACTTGCAATCAGCAAGTCACCAGAACAAGTTTTCAAGCATTCCAATTGCTAGCATATAACATCTCTGGCCTAAGATGCTAAGTGCTAAGCTACGAAGAGCAATTAAGTGCCGAAGACGTACAACATACAAGTCCATGAGAGTAGGATGTTTTTGTTTGTGGTGGGTTATGCAGGGTTCAGGGGCCTGTTTCAGAACACGGGTTTAACAAACTCTGAGTCAAAGCCTGAACTCTGGCTTCAGTAACTCTGGGTTGTCATACTGGAGTTTTGGGTTTTAGAACAGGGCATAACAATAAGTTCAATCAACTCTGAGTATGTTCAGCCTACGAACGATATGGAGGGCTGAGAATAGTGTTAAGATAAATTATAGATTGTGCAGAAAAACGGTAAGGTTCGAACAGAAAATCGTCAGGGAATCTGCCAGCGACTCAGACTCAAGAGTTGAAGCTGTTCAAGCTGAACTGGCTTTGTGAAACCGAAAACCCTGACTTTCCTTCAACTCTCAACTAACTCGAGTTTTCACTAAACCCGCTTTCTGAAACAGGCACCAGGTGAACTCTGAACAAATCATCAATCAATAAATCATAAACCATCACAAATATCGCATAATATTGAATTGAACGCGATTTAAATATTTTTTAAAATGTCTAATGTAGTAGCCTATATTGCATACATTAATAGAATTAAGGTGTTGGAAACTGTACATCAAACCTTTTGTTTGATGGATTGCTTTTTTTTTTTTTTTTAAGATATAAAGAGAAGAAGTTTGCTATGGTATCTTTTTCTCTTATAATATTATAAGGATATTATATCAATTCACTCAACAAGATCTTTGTGTTACAATCCTGGCGTTGTTTTTTTTGCAAGTATGTAGCAGAATAGTTTCTATCTTTTGGGAGGAAGGGGCGCAATGGAGGTGGGGGGGGGGGGGGGGGGTGGGCCTCGCAGTGACGTCACAAAATCAATCTGCTGTGCGTCCCCCTAAAAACGCCCCCCGGCGCCTCGACGGAACCGATCCAATCCCCGCACGGCGAGTTGCGCTAACACCAGCATAACATTGAAACAAGCATGTCTTTTTGAACACAAAACTGCACGATCGGTGGAGGCAAATTGTGGGGGGGGGTTCTGAAGCGTGGACCCTTAAAACCCTTAAGGTACTGGGATATTTTCGGGCCGTTTCAGGTTTACGCGACGGACACAACGTTTGGCCCGGTGTTATTCCATCCAGCTCGCCGCCTCAATAGGTCGTCTGGGGCGACATGGCCGAGCAGGAGATAACGGCAGACATAGATGTCGTGCTGGACATGCCCGAACCGAACCGGTCCAGCACGGCCAGGGCAGTGGCCCTGGCTCGGTTATTACACCAGGAGTGCAATCATCTCCTCCAGCTCTACGTGAGTACAAGTCGACCTAACCGCGTGTATTTTATTGCCTGGCGGCTCATTGGGATTAGTAGATCCTCACGTGACGTTGCTTTCCAGTTCCATTATGTCTGCCGCCCCCTCCCGCCCGATACGAACACTTATATCATGGCTGTGTGGTCCCACCAAATTGGTGCACGATGCTGGCCGTTGTATGTTCACACCAGTGGCTGGATTGCTGCTGCAGTGCATAATGTGACTATCCCCAACGCCCTACTGGAGAGAGTCCTAGTGGATTCTCTGGCTCGCTCACTCCTCTAGAAGAGCTTTTATTAAATCAATACAATCAATGTCATCGTTGCCCTATGCTGCATGCATAATTCATGCTGAACTTAACTAAAGATGCAAAGTGCAGGGCTTTTCCTCGTTCAGTTTGCCTTTTGCACTTTTTTTCTTCCTAATCAAGCGGATGTCTTCGGCGCAGTCCAGTGTCGCTCACACTCCCGTCCTTGACTTGAAGTGTAACTCATGGCCCTCACCCCTTCTCCCTCCCCTCCCCCCCCCCAGAGAGAGAGGGAGAGCTTCCTGGAGGACCACACCCCGGAGGGGGGTCGCATTGTCTCCCTATCTCCGGACGCCCTGTCCGCGGACCCCGGGGTGGAGGAACGGGTGGGCCTGCTGCACGCGGCCTTGCGCCAGTGCCTGGGACTGCTGCACTGCCTCATCCTGCGGGAGGAGGAGGAGGAAGAGGAGGAGGAGGAGGAGGAGGGCGGCGGCGGCGGCGAGTACAAGGCCATGAGGAAGAACGTCCGGATCCGGCTGGAGCACCTGCTGCACAGCACCAGGGCGCTGCTGCAGGCCGACGACACGGAAGTGGGCCCCGACAACCCATGCACCGAGGTACGGCACCTTATCGGTCAGCCCGTGTTCTGTGGTCGTCTGTGTTTCGTCCGCTAACATGCGATGCCTCGGTACCCCCCCCCCCCCCCGCCAGTGTCCCCTCCTGGGATCAGTGTGTCCTCCTCTTCCCTCACGGGATCATATGAGTAATTCTTCCTCTTGCCTCCGAGTGTGTCGTCAGTCTTAGCACGTCGTCAGGGCGATGGGGAGTTCCTTCGTCCACAAAAACGAGGACGTCATTTGATCGTCATTGAGTTATTCAATTGTTATTAATATCAAAGGTAATCATTTGAGGATATGTTGTCGAATTGGTGATGAAACACGTTTTTGGTGTGCAAAGATGGTGTGATGTTGTGCGGACTTAAAGACATTCTAAATGTCGAGCTGTGGATCGGATCACTTGGTTGGAACTACCTGTAATTAATCACATTCATATCCATGACAGAGAAATGTCATTTGGAAATGTTTTTCCACCACCTGTTGGAAAAAAATGGCGTTAGGGCCTTTTCATTTAGTTATTAAATAACCAGGCTGTCCTTGCTGTCTGACAACTTCCTATTGGAAAATGCTGACTTCAGTACACTCCAATTAGTTCAGACAAGGGGAAAGCATCATGCTTACGCCAGGAGTAAAACATTAATTCCAACTGTCACTTAATCAATACTGATTAACTCCATTCAGGACCGCCATGTTGCTGGTCCAAAACAGAGACATGGTGGTCCATCACAAGTACCTGAGCAGGTGGCAATGCGTAGGCCCAGGAACAAACTCCCGTCATCATCATTATCATCTTCTTCTTCTGCTGCTGCTGTCTTGTGTGCAGGAGGTGGATGGCCCGAGGGGATCCTTTGCGGTGAAGATGTGGACGTATCGGGTGTTGTTGGAGTTACTCCACTGGGCCGACCACGCCTCGCTGACTCTCCACACCATACACGCCCAGAGCCAAGAAACTGAAGTGTAACTGACTTATTTATTATTTATTATTTTTATTTTTTTTATTGTTTTTATTGAAGCCCAACTGTGAACAGAAACTGATTATGCATCCAAACTAAGCCAGCTCGGGTCTACGTGTGTTCAGGGGAATTTAAAGAGGAGAAGAAGATAATATGAAGGAACTGAACTGAACTGAATGAGTGCAGGGGTTAACCTGCAGAGTACTGTTTAAAAATAAATTAACCAAGCCCTATGAACAAAGTCGAACAGACGGCATAACCAAGACTCTGGTATTTCCCCACCACGTGTCAAAATGGCCAGTACTTCCAAACACTTGGCTATTCTTTTGAAAATGTTCACTCCAAACTTTTGTGTTGTGTTGAGAGAGTTTTTTTGTTTTTCTTTTGTATCTATAAAATTATTTATATTATTATTATATTTTCTTTACTCTCTCAATGTTAAATATTTAAGGTATTAAAGTAAGTTTAGCAAAGATGTTGCTGTTGTTTCAACTAAACATGAAAGCCTGCTAGCTGTAGCCAAACCTAACTGACTGATATACTGTGACTGTTAACATGCAGATATTAACACCAGATCGTATGTGTTATCGTTGTGTGAACCAGATGTATGCTCAGACTGTATTCCACAACTATTTTAGCTACCTGTGATTTCTGAGTCCTGTATTTTCACTTGGCATTATATTGTATTCTCATTCTCGAAAATGCTGCTATGTTGTTCTCATGACTTGTGGTGTTCTGATGATGAAGAGTGTACAGAGGGTTCTGCTGCGTTCCACTGGACATGTTCCACACTGACCCAATCCCTGAGAGGCTGTCATACTGGATGTTTTAAGCATGAATGACAGCACTGTGAATTGTTATCAGACCTGCTGTTTTGATGCAACGTTTAAGTTTTATTTAATCAACAACACTAATAATATATTGAATGTAGTTTAAAATATTCCAACATTAAAATCGACTCATGTACATATTATCTCCGTGCGTGTGTTCAATCCAACACCCCAAGGGCCTACTTCAATTACATCACTGGTCAACATATCACCGAAACACATTTAAACTATGGAACCTGGATAAAACCACCCATGACATGTTCACGTGTGTTAATTGCAAGCCATTTCTCTCCAATGGTACCCCCATTTTACCATGAGAACCCCAACACAGGGTGCGCGCATGCGCAGTGCGAGCGGCAGGGAAGGAGTCCTAATGGCGGAGAACGTGCGGTCGCCTTTCGACTACCGGGAGCCGCCGACCCTCGACAGCGACGGGGACGGGAGCAAGCCTCCGCCGCCCCGGGGGTGAGACACACACTATCTCCCGTCGACCACGCTTGCGTATTTCCGAGCTGCTTGCGTGGACCGCGAACGCGTAGCAGTTGTGTTTTGGTCCTTTTTTTTAACGCGATCTGGCAGATAGCAGAAGCTAGTGCATGCTAACTGGTTAGCCGTGGTGGAGCCCTGGAACCAGTGGTGCTGGTCGGTACCAGCGACGCTGCGCTGGTTAGTGGGGCTTCTCTGCTGCACACCAGATCTTAACGTGATGACCATGACGGGCTGTGGTGTCCGATCACTCGCCGTCGCGGTACTTTGTGTTTGCATGGCTGTTAGGGGATTGCATTGGTCGAGGAAGACCTCCTGTAAACAAAGTTGCTGAGCATTAACAAAACGCCCCTCGGTACACATGCAGTTTGTCACACTATGGGCATGCATGACGCCTTTCACCCTGGCTGCATTTCACAGGTGTACCAACGGTTCCCCGTGCAATGCAATGTGATGGTTTACCTAATGGATTTGATGTGGTCGAAAGGGGCGGGTTGATAATCATGACAACAGACTCGCATGAGCATTTGTTTCTCTGTTAGGTTTCATGTTCAAAGCCATTTAGATACTGGTTCGATACTGTGATCGGTCGTTATCAACATCTTCCTGCTCCTACCCCCTGGTCCCTATCTGTGCTGTTTACCTTCTGGTCGGCTGGTTGGCCACATTAACATCGACAGAATCATCTTGTTAGTTATCTGATTTGTGTACCTGTTCTCCATATTTTTAATGCATGATTTATATACTAATATACCCTCTATGTGTGAATACATGGGTACAGCCTAAGTGGTGGGCCTCACGTTTGACCAACACTCCCCAATTCCATTGTGAACGTGACACGGGTTGTGGGGATGCAGGCCTCGACCCCGTGCCCCGAGCTGTTTGGTTCATGAAGATCTGGGGCCTCTGGTTGTCTCAAGGCTTTGGGAACCAACAGAGACTCTGGGTCTCATCTGAAAGAGTGGGAAAGAACATGGTGGTGTCTATCCTTATCTTAAATATTCCAATGTCCCCGTCTGGGTCATCTGTACCTTCGGAGTTGTTTACCTTACCCTATAAAAGGTGCCGGCCAACAATATTTGGCGCGCACTTCTGAGAAAGCTGTATCAAGTGTATTGCTCTCTGTTCAACTGTGGCTGTTCACTTGTCGGCAACTGAATGTTAAACAATTGATCATTTGGTTTAATCTAACACCTCGGTTTTCATTCAGCGCTCACTGTCGTCTCCCTTGCCAGTGCCCCCTTCTGATGGACTTCATTTTTATTCCACAACACAAATTAGATGTGCAGCAGTTGTAATTCAACCACACGTACATCGTTTTGTTATTTTCTTATTTTGCTGGTTAGCTCATCTTTTCACATCGTATACCTTCACATGTATTGACACACGTAGCACATCCAACCGATGGGCATCAGTTGGGCTGACCACATCTATAGCTTATTTCACTGTAGTTATTTATTTATACACGCGCACGCACACACACACACACGCCTGCCGGCCTTTGGCATGGAAATTCTCATGATGATGTTCTGAAGCAAAAAAAAAAAAATGGTCCTGTCCATCTTTCGCTCTGATGTGAGTGGATGATGAACCGGACCCCTTGCTAAAATGGGCTCAGCTTTTACATCCTGTACATGTTTATGTAAAGGATGCTTTTAAAAGCACACACTCACACACGCGTGTGTCCTCACGGCGTGCATTAACACCGCAAGACAGGGGAACCCCGTCTTAATGTGAATCAAGGACCGCGTTGTGTTGCATTGCCGGTGATTTCCGGTACATCCTCTGCTCGGCGCTGTTCGCTTCCCTTCTTATGAAGTGCTTGCTACAAAAGAGTCTGGTGTGCTTTGAGACATTGAGTGAATCCTTGACGTGTGTGGTGATTTTTTTTGTCTTTTTTTTTTTCCGTCCCTGCAGGCGCGTATGTGGAAGAAAGAGGAAGGGCACCCCGGTGAAGGTGTGTGACCGAGCCTACGTCACCGAAGATGAAGAAGAGGAGAGCATGTCTGAGCATAGCTATAGCCCTGGTACGCACACACACACACACACACGTACACACACACATGTACATGCACACATGCACACACACACACACACACACGTACACACACACACACATGTACACGTGCACACACACATGTACACGTGCACACACACATGTACACGTGCACACATACACACACACACACATGTACACACACGCACGTACACACACACACATGTACACGTGCACACACACACACACACACACGTACACACACTCGTACACACACATACACACACGCACACGCACACACACACACACAGAGGGGGGGGGGGGGGGTGTCATTGTTTGGTCTGTGTCCTTCACGTGGTGTTTTCCCTGAGAAGTGACCAATGCAGAATTAGTCAGTACGTTTACATGCAGCAAGAAATTCGAATTTCTGATCGGATCAGATAATGAAATGCGTAAGACCGGATCACTTGTCCGAGTATACATGCCGTTCAGAGAATCGGATTAACAGCCGGAGCATGGCTGACTCCGGACGCTATGTGGCGCTGCGCATGCGCAGAATGCAAAATCCGATTCAGATCCGATTGCTGAGTATACATGCCGTTAAAAGTCCGACTATGAACGAATTATCTAGGTGTTGTTATCCGATTTTGAGATGTCCGAAGTAGGTCGGATTAAGGTGTTTACATGCACTTTAAAAGTCCGAACGATGTCTTATACGATTAGAAATTTGAATTTCTTGCTGCATGTAAACGTACTGAGTGTTGCACAGATACAGGAAACTGCCCTGAGATCACATTTAATCCTTGGCGACTCCACCTGCAATGTTGTATTGTATTTCTTATCTGCCACCGCTGGTCTAAAAGCGGAGTGGCGCCTTGTTTGGCTCCGGCCATCAGTCAATCGAGCGTTTCCTGTTCTCCCACGGGCCGCCCGGCACGTGACGGACGTCGCGTGGCGAACTCCTGTCCGAATGCCGGCTCTGACCGTCAAACTCGGCCCCCTTTTCCCTCCGCCCCCTGCGCCTTCGCTCCTCAGTGCGGAGTGTTGTCCGCGCACGCGGAAGTGATGCAATGCAGCGAGCTAATGAGAGGCACTAACGTCGTCCCTACCGCTGTGCAGGGGATGGCCAGTACCCAGAGGGCGCTGAGGACCGGCTGCCCCCGCCCGGCAGCCCGTACTACCTGGCCGACCCGTCCCAGCTCTGGTAAGGACCGGGGCTAATGGTGGCTGACGGCCCCCAATGTGGCTGCTGTGCACCTTTCACTGAGCCGTGTGTGTGCGTGTGTCTGTCTGTGTGTGTGTGTGTGTGCTCGACAGCGTGCCCGAGCTGGGCGAGGACGGGTCCAGCGGCGTGCGGGGGCCCGTGCTCTTCCACCCGCCGCCCAACTGCCGCATCCGGGAGGTGCACTGCGGCAGCCAGGTGCGGCTGGTCGTCATAGCGATCCGGGACATCGCCAAGGGCGAGGAGATCACGGTGGACTACAGCCTCACGGACTGGGGGGAGAACGCCATGGTGGGTGTGGCGCCGGGGCACCGCCCGGCGGGTTCTGTGTTCGATGTGTTGTTGTTGTTGGCGGCGTTGTTGTTGTTGTCTCACCTGGCGGCGTCTTGTTTTGGATCTTCTGTCGTCCAGGAGGAAGAGGCTGGGCCCCACCCGCTCTCCCTCTCCGTCTCCGATTACCTCACCCCCTCCTGGTCGCTGTCCCCCTCCTCCTCCCCCCCCACGCACTCGGAGCCCAGCGACTCGGACCGCGAGGAGGATGAAGAGGAGGAGGAGGAGGAGGACGACGACGACGATGACGACGAGGAGGAGGACATGGAGGAGATGCGGGGCCGCATGCTCCGGCGCCGCAAGAAGCGCAAGATGGCCGCCGCGGTCAACCCCAAGAAGAAGGGCGCCGCCGCGCCCCCGCCGGCGGAGGCGGCGGCGGCGGCCACCTCCTCCCGGGGGCCCGGCCGCCCCTGCTCCTCGTTCCCGCGGCCCTCGGCCGCCGCGCCGCCCCCCCGCTCCCAGTCGCAGCCGGCGGTGAGCCCGCTGGCCCCGCCCACCACCAACATCAACAACAACATCAACATCAACATCGGGGCGGCGTCGGGCGCGGCGGCGCCGGCCAGCCGGCGGCAGCACTGCCCGTACTGCGGCCGCCACTACCGCTCGCTGGCGCGCCACCTGGAGAAGCACCACGCCGGGCAGCCCGAGGTGCGCGCCGCCATGGAGCTGGCGCACCTGCACGCGCACGCCGCCAACGGCAACGGCCTGCGCGGCTCCTCCTCCTTGTCGTCGTCGGCGACGGCGGCGGCGGCGGCCGCGCCCTCCTCCGCCGCGCCGCACAGCCACTCGTTCGCCGTCCCCCAGCCCTCGTCCTCCACCAACCCCACCCCGCCCCCGCTCTTCTCCTCCTCCTCCTCCTCCTCCTCCTCCAGGGAGCGGGAGTCGCCCGCCACCCGCTCGGCCGGGCCCGCCGTTTCCTTCTCGCTCTCCCTGTCCCCGCCCTCCTTGGCCCCGCCCCCGGCCGCCACGGCCACCAGGAAGGGCCCCAGCCTGATGGCGCCGGCCGCCAAGCGGGGGGCCGCGGCCGCTAATCAGGCCGCGTCCCGGGTGAAGAGCCCCTCGCCGCCGCTGCCGGCCCCGCCCCCGCCGCCGGCGCCATCCCCCCCGCCCGCCCCCCGGAGGGGCCAGAGGATGAAGAGGGAGAAGCAGCAGCAGCAGCAGCAGCAGCAGCAGCAAGAGGAGCAGCAGCAGCAGCAGCAGCAGCAGCAGCAGAAGGTGGAGAAGGAGGAGCTGGCGCCTCCGCCCACCCCGGAGCCCCACGTGGACCCCGAGGAGGAGCTGGAGCTGAGCGGCGACGGGGAGGAGGAGGAGGAGGAAGAGGAGGCGCAGGAGGAGACCAACGGCGAGCAGCTCGGGTACGAGTCGTGTTGATTTGAAACCGTGCAGCGCCTTGCCGCCTAGCAACCAAGCGTGTCGCCATGTTGTAGTGGGGGGGTGGGGGGGAAATAGCCGAATTTGTGACGCCTGCTTGACGTTGGTGTGCAGACACTGCAGGGATGATAGGGGATCACTCACTCGGGTTACGGCTCTTGACATGAAATTATATTCAGACAAGTAGGACCGCCTTTGTATCCGCCGGTATTTCCACTTGAAATTGATTTGTCCTCAGAGGACCTCACTGTACTGCGCTATTAGAGCAGCCAATTTTAGAGCAAAAATCAATCTGGATATGTTGAGAACCCTGCGGGTTTGTTCTCGCCTCGCAAGATGGCTGCTGACCCTACGCCGCGCTCCCCGGAGGCGTCCGCCCCGGCGCCACGGGATGCTAACCGCCGTGTTGTCTTGTGTTGTGTCTCTCCGCAGCGCCCACAGGCAGCACATCTCCCCGCTGCTGTCCTCGCTGTCCTGCCTGGTGCTCTACCTGCGCCGCCAGCAGCACGCCTCCTTCCTGTCCCTCAAGCGGGCGCCGCACTCCGCCGAGGCGTGGCGCCTGCTCTGCCACACCAGCCTGTCGCTGCTCATCCTCTACAACCGCCACCGCGAGTGCGAGGTGGCCAAGCTCTCCCTGCACGACTACCGCAACCGCACCCTGCCGCCGCCGCCGCCGCCCCCCGCCCCCGCCGGCACCACCGCCCCGGCCCCGGCCCCGCCCACGGGCACCGAGGCCCTCCTCTCGCCGTTCGAGCGCCACGTGCTCTGCCACCTGCCCCGGGCGGGCGTGGTGGGCAAGCGCGGCCGCGTGCAGCCGCTCATCCTGCCGCCGCACAGCGAGTCGTGCCTGGAGCTGCTGCTGCAGACCAGCCCCAACGTGGGCGTGGACCCGGGCAGCCCCTACGTGTTCTCGCGGCCGTACCACTCGCCCGCCACGCCCCTGCGCGGCACCGACCTGCTGCGGAACCTGGCGCGGGCCAGCGGCGCCAAGAACCCCGGGGTGCTGACGGGCGCGCGGGTGCGGCGGCAGGTGGCCATCCTCAGCCAGCTGCTGCTGCTTGAGGAGGGCGGCGAGGGACCCGCGGGGGGCGGGGCCGGCGGCGGGAGTGGCGCCGGCGCCGGCGGCGGCGTCCGGGCCACGCAGCGGCTGGAGGAGTTCCTGGAGCGCGAGTACCACGTCACGCAGAACTGCGCCTCCATAGTGCGCGACCCGGCGCTGATGGGGCGGGTGGGCCGCGTGGTCCTGTACGGGGAGCGCGAGGGCGTGCTGTTCCGCGGGATGAGTCTGCAGCACATCTGCCTGGAGCTGGACGGTGAGAGGGCGGAGGAGGAGGGTGGTGGTGGTGGTGGTGGTGGTGGTGGTGGTGGTGAAGCCCAGTTTGACCGGTGTTTGCATTTGACCTCGTGTCTCCGCCCGTGTCCCCACAGTGATGTCCGGTAACTCGGGGGACTCGTTTTCGGACGACTCGGAGGCCGAGGCCGAGAAGGAGGAGGTCAAGGAGGAGGTGAAGGTGGTGGTGATGAAGAGGAAGGGGCCGGGCCGACCGCCGCGGAAGAAGAGGGGGCCGCTGCCCGCCCCCGTCAACACCATGCTTCCTGTCGCCCATAAAAGGAGATGTGTCCAGCCCAAGTCCGGTAAGTGTCTCCCAGTGAGCTCTTCACCGTTTCCATAGCGATGGCAATAATCTGACATGTGTCTATCAAACTGAATTGAACGTTGGGCGAATAAGTTCAGGAGTGGTTAAACCTTTTTTTTTTTAACAATATTTTATTCAAATTTTTTCAAATGTATAAACATATACAATGACAACAAAACAAATTGTACAATGGATACATTCTTAAACATGAAACTATCTTCTCTAAATAGACAAATCCTTAAAGCAAGTTCATAACGGGAAGAGAGAAAGTTACAAAAAAATCAAGACAAATAAATAGAATAATAACATAAGACAAAAAAAATTATAAAAAATAAATAAATAAATAACAGACACTCATATCATCAAACTAGTTGATCAGCACATCCAACAAGTAACTTATCCTTTCCAGTGCCAAATAGGTAGTCATTCTGTTCAACCATTCAAGGGAGGGCTTTTTCCATGACCTACTGTAGCAATACACCTTTTAGCCTCGAAAAGGCAAACGCCAAGCACAGATTTTTTTATCATTTTGAGAGGACCAAATTGACAGCGTAAACATTTGGGATACACAACTTAGGATCCAGAGGCACCACTTTGCCAATAATACGGCCAGTAAGGGAATGGTTAAACCTGTTCCTGAGTGTCTGGCCAACGTCGCTGGACCCACCACGACATAAACGTATGGACGGTAACGCGTAGTGTCACCACTCACCTCAGCCTGGCCCCATCAAGTCAGTGCAGCTGGTGGTCAGTGCAGTACATGTATTGAATAGATCTAGTCCTTTTTAAAATAATTAAAGTCTTGACTCCTTGTCCCGAGCGTGAGGAGACCAGCACCCCGGGGTGAACCTGGATCTCGTGCGGCCAGAGCTTAGCACCGTTGCCCCGGGTCAAACCCCTCATCCAGGGACCCCGCGAGCAGCCCTTTGTGTTTGGGGCCTCGCTGTCCTCGTTAGCCTCGTTAAGAGTCTCCAGGGGTACCGGGCCCCACCGGCCTCAGCAGGGAAGTAGATGTGGTCCGTCCTTCCGTACCGACTCCCAAACCGGTCCCCATTGTCTGACTCGTCTCCCCCCCCCCCCACTCCCCAGGGAAGCGTGGCGTGCTGAAGCGGCCGTGGTCGGAGGCGGAGCGCGTGGCGGTGGAGACCCACCTGAAGAGGAACATCGTGGAGCTGCGCGTGCCCGCCAAGGCGGACTGCGAGCGGTGCCTGGAGCTCTGCCCCCTGCTGGTCAGCAACCACAGAGACTGGCGCGCCATCAAGTTCTACGTGCACAACCGCATCCAGCTGCTGAAGAAGCAGGGGCGGCGCGAGAGCGGGGGCTCGGCCTGCTAGGCTGGGGCCTGGCGCACGCACACATACACAGACACACACACACACACACACACACACACATACACACAGACACACATGCACACACACACACACACACACACACACTCACATACACATACACATACACACAGACACACATGCACATACTCACGCACACATACACACACACACACACACACACAGACACACACACAGACACACATGCACATACTCACGCACACACAGACACACATGCACATACTCACGCACACACAGACACACATGCACATACTCACGCACACACGCACATGCACATACTCACACACACACACGCACACGCACACACACTCACGCACAGACCAACTCATGCTATGTTGTACAAAACCACCAGCAATCGCAAGGGGAACTCCTTGTCTACCGGTGGAGCATAGTTGTATTTCTACCTTCCTTTAAAAAAAAAAAAAAAGAGAAAAAAGACTTTGATGTGGACGCAGGGGGGGCGGAGCCAGCGACACCGGCCCCGCGCCCCCTCATCAATAAGGGAGAAGTGTAATAATGAAAAAAATGACAAAGTACACATTTAAGCTAGAAACCCGGGCGAGTGGCGTGGCAGGCGGCTCGGCGCTCGTCTCTTTGTTTTTTTTGTTAAATGGGCGTGACGTTTACTTACACGTGTCCTCACACGCGGGGAGGAACACTTTTAGGTTTAGTGACCATGTCTACTGAAGGCTGATGACCAAACGTGAATGTGTAAAGTTATGATGATGATGATGATGATGATGGTGATGAAGAACCTACGGTTGGCGGACCCCATATAAGAGCCCTGGTCTCTCCTGGCCGTGGTTGACCACGCCGACACCCCGATGAACTGTACAGTTTGTGTATTCAAGTGTATTCTCCAGATATCGGACCATGATGTGTTGAGTGGTTCAGGGTTGTTGTTTTTTTTTTGTTTTTAGTTGGGTTTTTTTGCATACCTCCGTACCACAATCATAGTGTTGCTTGTATGTGATTGTTTCAAGGCCTGCTTGAAATACATTTCATATCAATTCAGTGGTATTTTTTTATTTTATTTGTATGTAACATGGTCTTATTCCACAGTGTAAATACTTGTTTATCAATTAAACATATACAGTAGTGGATACTATGGTGGTATTGTGATATGATATTGTAAATACTGTAAATACTACCTGTACTTATTAAAGTGTATGACATTTTGTCAGTGTTTTCTTACACGTGATTGTGAGTGAGGTCTTGCGTTGTGAACGGACTCGCCACGCAAGTGAATGAATACAAAGTCACCACGCATCAACGTTGATGCGTGGTGATTTTACTACTTTACCAATGACGCAAACAAGTATTCCTAGATCACACTGAATTCCTAGATTCCCAGTTGAATTCTCAGCGTTTGATGAATTGAAAAAATTTGGTAAATTGGTAACTTTGATTAGGCGTTACAATGCAAGCAAGAAAGTAATTTAATTCACAAGGAACCTCAACAAGCACATCTCCATCTTCAGCAGACAGTTGAGTGGCAGGCGGTGTGTCACTCTAGATGAGGGGTCAGCAACCTCTTCAATTACAGGGCCATACACATGTCCCTACTTTAAACTTCTTCACTGAAGAGATGACCTTTTAGTTTATTTATATTACATTTTCTGTCAGTTAATTATCTACTCTTTCATTGTGGATTATGGTAGAGATGGTGAATTCTTCCTGGAAATTACCCATTAAATATTCTGAATTTTGTGTAAAATTAAAATTAATTTAGGTAGTACAATTTAGTGTCATCAATGTTAGTAAACCGTCCTTAATTAATTGGCTTAAAGCCAGTCATTACTTTTTTATCTGCCGAAATAGCTCAGTTGGGAGAGCGTTAGACTGAAGATCTAAAGGTCCCTGGTTCGATCCCGGGTTTCGGCAGCTCAGTCGAAGACTGTCTTTATGGTGTTTGATACAAGGTTATAATTTCTGATTATTCTCCCTTTCGCAGAAACAACCTCCTCCCCCCTCCCACAGACCAAAAACATGCAGGTTGGGGATTAGGTCAATGGATGTCTCTAAATTGACCATATGTGAGTGTGAATGGTCTATGTATGTTAGCCCTGTGATAGGCTGGCGACCTGTCCAGGGTGTACCCCGCCTCTCGCCTGTTGCAGCTGGGATTGGCTCCAGCCCCCCCGCGACCCTCGTAGAGGATAAGCGGTTACGATAATGGATGGATGGATGGAACCTCCTCCCCGTTCTCACTCTCTCAGATTGTTAATTCCACTCCCAGGATTAAATAAAAAAGAATTCTGCTGAATTCTGATGCAATTGAATTGTATACTCAAAAAGAAATATATCAGCCTCAATCTAACCCCCCTTAAGTGATCGTATTAAATAAAGAATCTTACCGCAAGCTAGAAAAGAATTCTATATTCATACATTACCAAACTTGTTGTTGCGTGTGTTAGGTTTGTCCGCCAGAGGGCATTCTGACGAACCCTCCCCAAACAACCACAGAAGAAGAATACCGGAAGTCTTTTAACCACAGTCTAGCGGAAGTGTTTTCAATCACAGCTGATGATCACGTGAGGAGGACATCTGAGTCCTGCTTGTGTCTGCCTTCCTCGCATATATTTTCATCCCTCTCCACTGGTCGTCGCAAATACTGGGATTGTAACAGCGTTTTAACACTACGTCTGCATTGTAACGTACGACTGAATGAGTGTCACGACACGACGACGTGGGAATAGACGCAGCACTACACTGGGTCCTCCTGCAGACACGACACAGACTCGTATCCTTTGACAGAGCAGCAATGTCTCAAGTCGTCGAGTCGGATGAACACACTCCCTTGCTTGGAGATGGTACAAACGGGTAGGTGCAGAGTTCACTACACCGACAGCCCAACGCCTGTGTACATATTGAATCAAGGTTCACGGGGTCAATGGGAACCCTCAGCGGCTCCCATGTCACGGCTAGATGTGTATGTGTTTATCGGTGTTCTACTGCCGGATCGTTTTTCTGCACGGACTGCTTTGCTGTAGTGCTGCCGTTGCATGTCTTGTCCCTTGTGTGTTGCCTGCAGTGACTTCTTCCAGGATGGAGAGTACAAGAGCAGGTGGAGGTCCATCAGGATCATGTATTTCACCATGTTCCTCAGTAGTGTGGGTGAGTGCTGGGGCCTCACAAACCAAATGCCCTCTAGAGCAGTGGCTCTCAAATGGTCTGGCCTCAGGTCTCGTGCCATTGGTCTTTAAGTCACAACCCCAAACGTTTTGCATTAATCATCAATGCTTGAAGGAGTAATGAGGAACATGGACTAACACTCATTCATTGTACTCGTGGGCTTCCTTCTAAAGATTAAGGTATGCCCCAAGCTCTGCGACCCTCTAAAAATGGCCTCCCCATTCAATTATG
The DNA here is from genome assembly GCA_036785325.1 of Urophycis tenuis. Taxonomy (NCBI): domain Eukaryota; kingdom Metazoa; phylum Chordata; class Actinopteri; order Gadiformes; family Phycidae; genus Urophycis; species Urophycis tenuis. The sequence goes on from JAXIVH010000067.1 coordinate 242,202, forward strand.
GGTCGCGACCCACCAGATGAGAACCACTGCTCGAGAATACCCTAAATGCACAGCTCATGCTTGTCGGCAGATCTGTAGTGAGTGCATATCAAAAATGATTCCCCTAGTGCATGTGGTTATGCATGACATCCCAGACATGAACTTCGTCTGGGAACTGCACGCGATGACAGTGTTTCTCATGCTCTCCTCTCAGGGTTCACCATCGTGATAACCTCCCTGTGGCCCTACTTGCAGAAGGTAAGTCAGTATGAGTCGGCCAAACGGTGCAGACGCAGTGAAGCTGCTTCATGGTTTATTTGTGTCGTCCCACTTTGACACATCGCTGCGCTGACTTCTCCTTTTTTTTTTAACGTGGCCACGAGAGACAGATGTGAGCCGTGTGTAGACTTTCCGAATTCAACCCCCCCCCCCACCCCCAAAACTGAACCGTCCCTTTTCACTGGCTGTGTGACGTGAACCATCGCAGCTCGGCTGCGTGAGGTTAATTTTAGCCATGAGTGATTGTGCGTGTGTTGTTGTCATAACAACACTGTTGTTATGAGTGTGGTTGCACGTTTGCAAGTTTTTCCGTTTCCTTACATTACATGCGCCTGCTGTGGCTGTGTTTCCTGGGGGGGTGATAAGTTTTAACAAACTCTTGTGTGATGTGATGTGTGATTGTGAATGTGTGAGTGGATCCGGTTAGTCGAAATATTGGCGACCTAAACTACAGATGTGTAGGGTGGAGTATTAGGAGGGTGAGTGGGAGACGACACGCATCGGGTACCCAACGTTTTTCAGAAGCACTTTCACTTCCTGCCACCCAAGACAACACTTTGCAGCCTTGTTTGTTAGCGCCCCAGGTGCTGATCAAAGGGCCACTATGAAAGTCAAACGTACAGTGGGTCACCACTGGTGAAGGAGACGCAGATAATCTGGGGGTCTCAGGTCTGGTCTGCCCCTCCGCCTCTAGCTCGACAGCGCGGCCGACGCCAGCTTCCTGGGCTGGGTGGTGGCGGCCTACAGCCTGGGCCAGATGGTGGCCTCGCCCCTCTTCGGCCTCTGGTCCAATCACAGGCCCCGGCGAGAGCCGCTGGCCTGCTCCCTGCTGATCAACGTCTCCGCCAACGTGTACTACGCCTACGTCTACCTGCCCGCCTCCGAGAACCGCTACCACATGCTGGCCGCCCGGGCCCTAGTGGGCTTTGGAGCAGGTGAGCCCCCCCACCACCCCACCACCACCAACTGTTTGGGTTTCAGTGAGGGCTTTTAGGGTCCGGTTACTCTCATGTCGCCTGCGCTCGATGAGTTCTAGGTGCTCAGAGTTCTAGGTGCTCAGAGTTCCTGGGTGCTCAGAGTTCTAGGTGCTCAGAGTTCCTGGGTGCTTAAGAGTTCCTGGGTGCTCAGAGTTCTAGGTGCTCAGAGTTCCTGGGTGCTCAGAGTTCTAGGTGCTCAGAGTTCCTGGGTGCTTAAGAGTTCCTGGGTGCTCAGAGTTCTAGGTGCTCAGAGTTCCTGGGTGCTTAAGAGTTCCTGGGTGCTCAGAGTTCCTGGGTGCTTAAGAGTTCCTGGGTGCTCAAGAGTTCCTGGGTGCTCAAGAGTTCCTGGGTGCTCAAGAGTTCCTGGGTGCTTAAGAGTTCCTGGGTGCTTAAGAGTTCCTGGGTGCTCAAGAGTTCCTGGGTGCTCAAGAGTTCCTGGGTGCTCAAGAGTTCCTGGGTGCTCCAGAGTTCCTGGGTGCTCAGACCGGGGGCGACCGGCGGCGCGTCCACAGGGGGTGGCGTTGATCATGTCTTCATGCTTCAGGTAACGTTGCCGTGGTGAGGTCCTACGTTGCCGGGGCGACGTCACTGAAGGAGCGGACCAACGCCATGGCGAACATGAGTGCCTGCCAGGCTCTGGGCTTCATCCTGGGACCAGGTAGGGCTGTAGGGAACACACGGTATTAAAGAAAAACTCGATGTCAATCATTTATTCAGGATGCTGTCATCTCTTTGCCGTGAACGAAGGCTCAGGTCCAATGAAAGATGATGGGATATGCGAGAAATATGTGTGTTACGGCTGGCATAAACAATGACAATATTTAGCAAAATGTATGGGTTGAAAAATGAACACATAAATCGGGCACATACATACAAACATACATCAAGTGTGCAATGCATACGCTATGCGTCCATCGCCGTGCCGACGCGTTGCCCATACTGAACGCGAGGTAACGGCGCCACACAGTACACTTGTGCGACGGCCCCCCCCCCCTGAGTCTTTTGTCTCCCGCGGCGCCCCCCCCCCACCCCAGCGCTCCAGGCCGGCCTGTCCTTCATCGGCGAGCAGGGCGTGACCATACGGGGCCTGGGCCTGCTGCTCAACATGTACACCTCCCCCGCGCTGCTGGCCGCCCTGTTTGGCCTCATCAACATCCTGCTGGTGCTGCTGGTGCTGAGGTGAGACCGCCGCCGCTGCTGTTCCATTACCCCCCCCCCCCCCCCCCCCCCCCCCCCCGGCGCCGCGTCCGTCCCCTCTGACGTGTGTGGCCGCTGTGCTGTCCACAGGGAGCACTCCGTCGACGAAGAGGGCCGAAACTTCTGCGCCATCAATTACGCCTCGGACGGCAAGTGACCTCCTATTTGTTCGGGTGGCTCTCGAACCGCGTGGCGACAGCCCCCGGTTTGACCCTGTCCCCCCCCCCCCCGTCTCTCCCCCGCGTAGACCAGGTGGAGGCGCCGGAGCCCCCAGGGCGCCATCGACCCCGTGGCCGTGCTCACGTCCAACTCCTGTTCTTCCTCGTCATGTTCATATTCGCCGTCTTTGAAACGTACGTACATGGAGGTGCCGAAAAAAATTCGCCGAAATTGAAATGGACAACACGGCACAATGAACGCCACAATTCTCCACGAATATTAGGTTCAATGTTTTTTTGAGTCTGAAAGTCTTCTGAAAGTCTTCGTGTTCTGCCTTTCTGCCGCAGCATCGCCACGCCGCTCTCCATGGACATGTTTGCCTGGACCCGGAAGGACGCCGTGCTGTACAACGGCGTCATCCTGTCCTGCATCGGGTTCGAGTCCATCGCCGTGTTCCTCCTGGTCAAGGTGGTTGCTCACAGGTGAGGGGACTCCCCCCCCCCCCCCCCCCCCCCCCCCCCCCCCCATGGAGATGAGCCTCCAGGTGGGGGAAGAGAAAGAGGCTCACACCCCTGGCTGTGTGCCCCCCCCCCCTCAGGGTCGGGGACCGTCCTGTGCTGCTGGCGGGGCTCGCCGTCATATTCTGTGGGTTCTTCGTTCTGCTGCCCTGGGGAGACCACTACCCTGTCCTGCAGTGGGACGGTAAGCCGGCCCCCCTCGGTGCGTCCGGGGATCCCAGTGTCACTGCTGTTACCGTTTCAGATTTCCGTCGTAGAATAGAGGAACGAACGACGAGGCTTTGCCGTGAAACGACACGCGACCGGGATGAGATGCGGTGCACGATGGAGACGGATCAGCGCTGAGAACGACCCCTTTAAACCACAACATTGAGCCCCGATAAACCCGAACGGGTCACGCTGACTCCATGTGGCAGTAGCGGCAGTAGCTCAGTGTATAGAGCGGGTGGACAGAGGGGGTCGTCCACTCACCATAGGGGTCGGCGGTTCGATCCCCTTGATCCCCCCCTCCTGTCCTCATGTCGAACCCCGCAAATGTACCGATTGTAAGTCGCTTTGGACAAAAGCGTCTGCTGCAGCTCGAGTGTTGACCAGAACAAAGAGATCAGAGCACATTACTCCAGTTCTAAAGTCTTTACACTGGCTCCCAGTCAGCTATAGAATAGATTTTAAAGTTCTGCTACTGGTCTACAAATCACTGAATAGTTTAGGTCCAGAATATATGAATGACATGTTAGTAGAATATAAACCCAGTAGGGCTCTGAGATCTACTGACTCAGGTCAGATAGTTGAGCCCAGAGTTCAAACTAAACACGGTGAAGCAGCTTTTAGCTGTTATGCTGCACACAACTGGAACCAACTACCAGCAGAACTGAATCAGCCCCAACTGTCAACATTTTTAAATCGAGGTTAAAAAACACTTCTCTTCTCCTGTGCTTATGATTTAGCTCTTTTAAAGCACTTTACATTTTAATCTTTCATTTCCACTGTATATCCTTTGAATGATTTTAAAGCAAATCATTATTTTATGCTGCAATCTTTTATCTAGTTTCTCTCTCTTTCTATTTCTCTGTACTTTGTTTTTATTATTAGTGTGTGTGTGTGGGGGGGGGGGGGGGGCGGTAATTGTATGTATTGGGTATTATTTTTATTTCTCAAATTACATGTTTTTATGTTCCCAAATCTCTGACTTATTTATTGTTTATTTTATGTAAAGCACATTGATTTGCCATTGTGTATGAAATGCGCTATACAAATAAAACTGCCTTGCCTTGCCTAAATGCCCCCTTAACCCTTTACCCATGTTTCTCTGTAACACGTGCGCTCACCTTCTTCCCCTCCCGATGTCGCTGCCATTTGAAGACATCAAGAACAACTCTGTGGTTAACGAGACTGTCTCCAACACCACCACCACCATCACCCCCACCACCACCACCACCACCACCACCACCACCACCACCCTCCTCCTCCACCTCCTGCCCTCCGGCACCCCGGGCGGCTCCAACGGCACGGTGGAGCCCCGGGGCTGTCCCCTGGCCCAGGCCTGGTGCCGGTACACGCCCGCCGTCCAGCTGGGCCAGTACATCACCGCCGACGTCCTGATCGGCGCCGGCTACGCCGCGTGCAACGTCATGTCGTACACGCTCTACTCCAAGATCCTCGGCCCCAAGCCCCAGGTGAGCGCTGAGGCCGTGGCCGTGGCCGATACTCACTCACTCACTCACTCACTCACTCACTCACTCACGCACGCACGCACGCACGCACGCACGCACGCACGCACGCACGCACGCACGCACGCACGCACGCACGCACGCAGGCAGGCGTCCTGCCCCGGGTACACACCTCAAACTAGGGATGCACCGAATCCAGATTTTTAGGGTTCTGCCGAATACCGAATCCACTGGTTAAGATTCTGCCGAATCCGAACCCGAATACCGAATCCTACTCCCATCCTACTCCATTAACACTAAATTACACTAATTAATGAAGTAAACAACGTCAACATCAGTGTATTTTTCGTTTTATTTAATTTCCACTGGGAAAAAATAGGCAACTTTCTGCAAAGTAAAGTGTTTTTCTTAAAAAAAACAACAAAGAAAACAAACAGAATATGTTTGGTGACTTAACTGAAATGAATGTTATTGAACATTTAATTCATAAACATGGATAATAGGCTGGGTTTTTTTTCCGTTTAGATCATAGGCAATGATGAGAAGTTTTCATTTGTGCATAACTCGTATTCTTTCGGATGTTTCATACGCAAATGCTTTAACGGCGGGGATGTTGTGTATTGTTTAGGTTCCTTGCCACCACGAGACAAATCGGCATTGCAAATTGAACATGTAGCTCGACTTCAATCGCCTTCTTTTATCTGAAAGAACTGCCAAACGACACTTTCTGTTCACTACTTCCATTTTCGCTTTCTCGCAGCTATAGCCACTGCATTCCAACGCGCTACTTTTTTGTAAACAGATAATTACGTCGACCAGCGTGGCGCGCGCAGTGTAAGCGTAGGATTCGGGTTCGGTGGAAAAAAATGCCAAGGTTCGGCAGAACCCAAACCCCTCAAAAAAGCCCAATATTCGGCCGAATCCGAACCCGAATATTGGATTCGGTGCAACCCTACCTCAAACACCCTGGATTGATTTGCATTCATTTGTTCACTGGCTCATGTTGGCTCTACAGAGATTTGCTCCTTAATGGAAGCGCATCAGCTACAATCAAATCAGAATGTAAATGTCCTACTCCGACCGTAGTCTTGAGGATTCAAGCGGGCGCCACGCTGTGTGTGTGTGTGCGCCTCATCACCTAGGCCTGTTACTCTAAGCCCCTCCCCCCTCCCCCCCTGCCGTGTGTTCCCTCCAGGGCGTGTACATGGGCTGGCTCACGGCGTCGGGCAGCGGCGCCCGGACGCTGGGCCCCGTGTTCGTGTCCAACGTCTACACCAGCCTGGGCCCCCGCTGGGCCTTCAGCATCATCTGCGGCATGGTGCTGGCGGGCCTGGTCCTCCTGGCCTCGCTCTACCGACGCCTGGTGGCGTTCTCCGCGCGCCGCGCCAGACTGAAGACGTGATTGATTCCGCGGCGGTGGTGGCAGCGGCGGCGGTGGCGACAACGGGGGCGCCGAGTGGTTTGAGGGAACGCGATGAACTCTTTAATCTAGCCGCTTGGTTTTAAGGATGCTTAATCGACACCAGAGCGGGCGCCGTGGTTTTAAAGTGGACACTAACGTGACACAGTCACCAATGGAAACGTGTGGGCCACAGGATAATGAACGCAGCAATATCTTTCTTAGAAGAAGATACGTGTTGCCGATGGTGCAATCGCTTCTGCATTTAGACAAACATCCAGCATTCAACTTCCCAAAATGATTTTTACTGATTTAACTCGATTGTAACACACAGCAGGGATGTAAATAAGTTTACTGATGGTTTAAAATGTAAATATTGAGTGAGTTATAGCAGTGTATTGAATTTTCAGGGACTAGCTGTGTGTGTGTGTGTGTGTGTGTGTGTGTGTGTGTGTGTGTGTGTGTGTGTGTGTGTGTTGCGGCAGTAGCTCAGTGGATAGAGCGGTTGGACAGAGCGGGTTGTCCACTAACCGTAGGGTCGGCGGTTCGTTCCCCTTGATCCCCCACCTCCAAACTGATTGTAAGTCGCTTTGGACAAAAGCGTCTGCTAAATGCCCCTTTACCCTTTACAATTGTCTGTGTGTGTGTGTGATATATAATTTGTGTACGGCTGTGTGCTAACACATTTGCAGCAATGTGTGATAATAAAATGGGATTTCGAACGACTCATCCAAAGAAATTAAAGTTGAAGAGAAACTTTCAACAATTAAAATATGGATGCTATGTAAATCTGCTGTTATTTGTGTTGACTTATACGACTTATTTGATTTGATTATCTAAAGTTGAGTTGACCCGGACAACAAGAATTTCACTACTGGCTATGATGTACGTTGTTGTCTCGTAGGCGACAATAAACTTAACTGAAACTAACGATGGAGTACTGCATGTGTGACCTGCCCGTGTGTGCGTAACGTTGTAATCCGTTGAGTTATGTCCTTGGACAGGGTGAGGGCTACCAGTGAGTTATTCTCTGAGTAATAATGCATAATCACGAGAGTGGGCGGGTTTCCTGCGTGCGGTTGTCTGGCCACGGCGATGACAGGATGTGGCCGACAGGGTGTACAGCAAAGTTGCAGAAAGTATTTTGTCGCCTAATCTTTATCTTTACCGAGCAGGGGGCTCAGGGCTCTCCAGCCCTCCCAGCCTTCTCGGGGAGTCTTGGAGGTGATACCTTATGTCGTTTCTCAGGAGGGTGTGGTGGTGATCAATGTAAACGTCAATGGAAATGGCGCGCGACAGGTCGGTGGACCCACTCGTCTGACAAATACTTCAGTGTGTTCACCATGTGAACTCAGGGCAACAGGTTCAGTGAAATTAACCAGTTTTATAATTCCAAGGCACATATAAGGTATTTATATTGGTAAGTACTGTGTATATAGGTATATAAGGTATTTATATTAGTCAGTACTGTACATATAGGTATATAAGGTATTTATTTATATTGGTAAGTATTGGCCATTAACTCTGGGTATTGATGATAGTGCCAACATGTTTTTGTTGTCATTCATCCTTTATGGCCGTGAGCAGTAAACCTTTTATAGTTTTACATTAAATGTTATTAAATATACAGTACATATTTGCTATGATATTAAAAGGTGGTTCTGTACCCCCGAGCAAAAAGTTTGGTGAACTGTTCTTGGGTGTGAGCTACATGCACCAGTGCTTTGCATGGCTGTTAATTAAATAATTATCTGTTATGATTTTTTGATTTGCGTGTGTGAGCACTGGCAACACCATATTTGTCATCCTCAGTTTCTAACGCCCCCTTTTTGAAAACCACAGTCTTAGTTTGTGTTGCCTGTTGCCTTTTATACATCAGTGGTTCTCTCATTCTGCCATATTTCCTCGGTGAGACGCAGACCCACGCGGACCCCACGCAGACCCACACGGACGTGCCTCGTCAAAAGTCCTCGTTTTTATCACAGGTGCACATGTGATGCCCCCATACTGGTAAGTGATCTTCATCGTGCAGCCCTAGGGCTCAAGCCGTTTTAACAGTTCACTGTTCGATCCCTCTGTTGTTGGTGTTTCTTCTCTGTGCATCACTTGCCCAGAACTACGTTCTTTATTTACCTTTACAAGTCATCCCAGATGTGGGACAACTTGTCCCAGGCTGTTCAGACTCAATGCATTTTTTTTATGAATCTGATTTTGAGGTCAAAGAGCTACTACCCCAGAGTGGGATTTTGTTTTAAGGGTTCAGTGACCACATCCCTCTCATCACAATGTGGAACTCAATTTCTCTGCATGCTCGTACGATTCTCCACAAATTTAATTCATTGTAAATGCCAGGGCAACCGGTCTGATCTCATGCCATTAAGACAGGAAACCAGCAGGTCTGCTAACTGAGATGAACATTTTGAGCGCGCTGGCTTCCTGTCATCGTTCCGAGTCAACCGCAGTGCTCAGCCGTGCACAATGGCCTCGCACACACTTCCTGTAAAGTGCCTCTTCCATATGTCATGCAAATGGAAAGTGAGCCGTGTAATTACAGAGGGGTGGAGACATCTCGAGAAGTCAAACGTGCAGCACAATGAACGGCGTCAAATTAGCGGCGGAGTTGTGGCTCTCTCTCTCTCTCTCTCTCTCTCTGTCTCGTTTCCCTTTCTTTTCCCTTCCTCAATTGGTAATGAGTTATGTCCTGACAACAAATGACAGGTCCTGCCCCTTCGCCAACACCTCCCCAGTTCAGTTGACTAATCAAAGGCCCGCGCTGCCGCTTCACAGATTCTCCGGGACGTGCTCTCCTCAATGGATCTTCTGCTTTGGAAGACATCACAGCAAGTCGGCGAGAGGGAGAGCCACAAGCCGGCCCCCCAGTGAGGCCCACGGACACCCCCCCCCCCCCCCCCCCCCTGCTGAAGACACGGTCACTGAGACTGCCTTCTGATGTCTCCCAACAGTTCCACCGAGGTAAGGTTCGTTCCCGCTGAGCTCCCACGCGCTCACGGCGGCTCCATCGCGGCCCCACTCACTGCGGCCGGGTCGGCCGGCCGGCCACCGCGGGCCATGCAAATTAATTGGATGCTCGTTCTGCAAGCGTTGAGGGTAATGACCCTAATGAGGGGCTAACACGCCAACTCCGGGCCCCACGTGCGCGGCGAGCGTCTTAATGGGATGTGATCGGCCACGCGGGGATTTTGCAACAGCACACCGTGGCAGGATGAGTGGTGACCATGGAAACCCACTGTAGCCGTGAGTTCACCTGCAACCGTGTGTGTGTGTGTGTGTGTGTGTGTGTGCGTGTGCGCATGTGTGTGTGTCCCCAACTTTCCTCCCCACAGCCGGTCATCAATGACGAGACCACCCTCCCACAGGACGGTGCTCTTGCTGTTCTTCACCCTCCTCTTCTCCTCGTGCTCCTCACCTTCCTGTACAAGAAGCTCAACAAGGAGACGCAGGGGGAGTACACCGTGCGCAACATGGTGCTGAAGGAGGGCGGGCTGCGAGACCGCGCCCGGGACCTCTGGGGGAGCCGTGGTCGCCCGCCTGCCGGTCCGCCTCTGGGCCCGCGCCGAGGATGCCGAGGAGGGGCGGGAGGAGGAGGAGGCGGAGGAAGATGAGGAGCAGAGGGAGGAGGAGGAGGGCGAGGAGGAGGAGGACGAGGAGGAGGAGGAGGAGGAGGAGGAGGAGGGAGAGGGCGAATTCGAGAGCCGCTCCACCAGCGTAGCGAATGAGGAGCACGCGGCCCACGAGACCACCATCCTGGTCGTGGTGGAGGAGACGAGGTCCGGGGGGCGGGGCAAGGAGGAGGAGGAGGAGAGGGAGGGGGGGGAGGGGGGGGGAGAGGGAGAAAGAGGAGGAGGAGGAGAAAGGGAGGTGTAGTAAGGAAGGGGAGCAAGGGGCCGGCCTGATGATAAACCTCAAGCAGTTCTCCTGGGGGGGGGGCCATGTGGTCGGAGGTGGAGAAGGACGACACGATCATCGACCTGACTGTGTTGTGAGCAAGCGGCAACATTCCATGCTGAAAAATTAAGCCCATGCGGAAGTGCAAAAAC
>JAXIVH010000067.1:252637-282537 GCA_036785325.1 Urophycis tenuis
GATGATAAACCTCAAGCAGTTCTCTGGGGGGGCCATGTGGTCGGAGGTGGAGAAGGACGACACGATCATCGACCTGACTGTGTTGTGAGCAAGCGGCACATTCCATGCTTGAAAAATTAAGCCCATGCGGAAGTGCAAAAACTTGCAGTTCCTCGACTGGCCGCTTGAGGCTGGCTGCAGAAAGGAGTCAACTCCATAGACACCCATGTTAAAATGTCAAACTTTACAGCCAAAATAAACATGTTTACAGCCTGGTTCAAAAAACGGTTTTGGTGTCTTTCAGTAGTGTTCGAGTCCATGACAACTGTGAGGGGGGTGAATTTTTTTAGGATCCATTATTTTAATGCACAGAGAAGGATTTATTTTATGAATAATTAGGGCGTGGTCAACTTGATTGGCAGCTGTCATCTGTCATCACGGCATGACCTTCACGGATTCGAGGCTTTGATTGGTCTGGCCGGAGGTAGGCGGGCTTAGAACACAGACTGAAATGTCCATGATGGCGGCGCCGGTAGCTCAATTTTAGGCTTCATCTCCGCTCTTAAGAATGTCTATGGGTGACGTCACGGAGGGTTTGTCCATATTTATATACAGTCTATGGTTGTGAGACACAAGACAACCAACCGCGTGAAGGTCCCGGTCCATGCTGACACCCCAGAAGCAAGCAATTTAGTTATTTCAGGGGTTCCATCACATCACCCCTCCCCCCCCAATAAACACATTCCATCTAAAAAAAAAAAAATAAATAATAATAATAATAATAATAATATAATGAGGTGTTTGTGCAATTAATTGTTGTTGTTTTTTTTATGCATAAATTACACTTTCTCTATAAGCAACATACATGGCTGCAGCGCGGGCCACCAGGCGTCCCTCCATGGCCCTGCCCTCACGGTGAAACGCAACAGAAACGTATGGAGCCGCTCGTCAATACCGGAAGATTTGGAAGACAAATAACAATGTGTGCTAGAAATGTGTTATGTGTCAATGCAACAGTTAATAAATGACTTGTCCAGGTGTTTATTTTGTACTTTGAATTATTTCTTTAAAGAGGTGGGCGGCGGTCTTGTGGAAATACAAGTGTTGCATATAAGTGTCGCATAGAATCAACAAAATATCAACGTGTAACCGGGGGAGCCGACAGACTACTTACTGTCTGTTACGAAGACCATCTACACACACTTGGATCCGGTGTAGCTCCTTCAAATCCCATGTTGTCGACCATTGAAGCCAGCGGGGATGTAGCTCAGTGGTAGAGCGCATGCTTCGCATGTATGAGGCCCCGGGTTCAATCCCGGCATCTCCACCACTTTTGACCCATTTTTTCCAACAGTCAAATAAACACAATGTGTCCAGATAATGTTAAAAGTCATAAGCTGTGAGAATAGTACATGTAAAACACACTGCAAACATTTTGAGGGTGCATGCAACGGACCCTGGTTACCCGAAACACAGCACGCCACCATTGGAGGAATATTCAGCAACAGAAAAAAATACTCGCGTTTCATTGGTCGTGCGGGGTTTTTGGGCGTGGTGGTCACCGCACGCACGCAAATGTCACGCAACACTTTTCTCTAGGATAGGCCGAGCATATATTTCAGTGTGGTTCTCCTCATCAACACGGGTGGTTCTACATTAATGGGCCACACGGAGACACAATGGAGCACCCAGCGCTGCCACGTTAGGGAACCATGCGGAATAATACATGATCACGGCAATGATGTAACATCACAGGACAACGTCCCCTCAGCAGCGGCATCATACACTGGACCTTTTGACAGATCGTCATGGATTATCGATAAGGCAGCCAAAACACCCCACTTGCTCGGACGAGAACGACGGCCACCCAAACCATACGTGGTAAATATGTTGGTTCTTTTCATCTAGAGCTGCAACGCGCCTCGTCACCGAGCGACTTAGGTTCCCCACGACCACTCCGACGATGAGATCGACATCTTTTTCAGGGGGTTGCTGTGTGCACATTTAAAAGCCCCCCCCCCCCCCCCCCCCCCCCCCCCACCTCCCCCCCCCCCACCCCGAAACTGATCACACAATCAAAGCAAGTGCGTTCGTAGCCCCCCGGCCACGGGCGCAGCGCAGCCGTGAGCGTTTAGACGGCATCACCCTGACCTGAATTACCATATAGAGATGATTTCAGTAGGACGTCACGTCCATCTGCATGGGGGAATGAAATGCAATGAACCTGCGAGTTTTGGCTCCGTGGAAATAATTGCTTCACTGTCCGAGCTCTTCGGGAAATGGACGGAGACGCTCCTGCGCACACCTAAAACCCACCATGGAAGGTATATTTATCTGCATGGTAAGCCTCCATCTAAGCGAGGCTGATATCGCTCATATCTTGGGGGGGAGGGGGTGGGATGTAAAAAAAAAAAAAAAAAACACAGAAAAAAAATATGAGACACATCTGGTTGGCAAACCGTCTTAAGATGGATGCAGAGGCGGCGCTCGGCCCAGTGGGATGCGCGGCGCGCACACGCAACATGACAAGGTATCTGCTAAATGGCGTCCGCTGTGTTCCTTGTGTGTGTGTGCGCGCGTGTGTGTGTGTGTGTGTGTGTGTGTGTCTATAAAATGGCGTGTTGTCATTCTGCTCCGTCTCCCACAGCCGGAGTAGAATGTTACTAGCCTCCGCGGGTGGTGGTATGGGGAATGGCTGAAACGAGCACGGGACGCTGGCGGCCCCTACAGCCCCGGCCCGTCTCTCACCACATCGAGGCGGTCATCCGGAGCGACCCGCGGAGCGCTAGTGTGGTCCTGGGCCAGGTCGACCCTCGCCTCGCGCCCTACATCATCGACGTGCATTCATGCACCAGTTCCGTCAAGACACAGGTAACAAACAGCTGTTTTTTTTTTTTAATGAAGAGGATGGGTCTGTTTCCTCTGGCCCGGAATCGTCACCGTGATTTGTGTATTTGTGTGCGTCTCTGTGTACTGCTCGCTGGGGTGAGGGAGATACGGGGTGCCGGGTGAATGTGGAGATGGGGCTATGAGATGTTTGCAAGGCCTCACTGACAGCCCATCTACGCCCGGGATAGAAAATCACAGCCATGACAGGCTTGTCCTCTTTCTTCAAAGGCCAGATTCTGTCTAAATGTCGTGTAAAAGAATGGACTACGATCGTGCGCGTTATTATAGACTGTGTGGCTGTGGCTGTGGACGGATCACATCATCAATGCATTGTGTACAGGTGTCAATTGTGCACCTAGCGCTCCCTGGAAGTCACTCTTTTTTCACTCACATCGTGTTGTCGGGTCCACCCTGCAATGCATGGCAAAGAGAACAAGAGCTATCTCAATCGTTTCCATGGGGCTTTCCCCCCCCCATAGTCATAATGAACGGTAGATCGAAAGAAAGGAGGACCTGAGGCAGGTGTACATGTGTCGGCCATCACAACAGCCGGAATCGTCATGGCAACAGTTCTTATTGTTATTATTTAAAACATCCAATTGGGGGGGGGGGGGGGACGAGATGAAAAACAATACAGATGCCCAATCAACGGGGTACCACACACACACACACACACACACTCAGCGACAACTCAAAGTGTTTGTGTGTGCTTACATGCTCAGACGAGAGAGAGAGAGAGAGAGAGAGAGAGAGAGAGAGAGAGAGAGAGAGAGAGAGAGAGAGAGAGAGAGAGAGAGAGAGAGAGAGAGAGAGAGAGAGAGAGAGAGAGAGAGAGAGAGAGAGAGAGAGAGAGAGAGAGAGAGAGAGAGAGAGAGAGAGAGAGAGAGAGAGAGAGAGAGAGAGAGAGAGAGTGTAGGCACACAGATGAGTATTATCGTAGAAGTGGAACCTTGGCAGGGAGAGGAGAGCAGCTCTCCCCTTCCCACCCCTGGGGCCTGACAAAAGAGTTTTGTTCACCCTGCCGCCTCGTGTTTCTACTTCCAGCCCCAAACCTAGGGTGAGAGGCAAGGGGGGGGGGGCGGGGAGGGGGGGAGGCGAGGAGAGAGGGGGGGGGGAGGGATGGATGGGTGCCCCTGTCTAAATATGAGAGAAGGTGGAGGACTAGTGTAGTGGGGGTTGGTCATTTAAGAACTTTTAAGGTCATGGGCAGAATTGCACTGATGAGCAGATGATTGGCCCAATGGTTTGATAAAAAGCCTTGTTGTCAGTGGGTCTGCTATAATACCAGGTCAGGGGAGCATCTGAAAGGTTTTTGTTTTTTCATTGCGTTGTCGATCCAACGAGGGTTTTTCTGTCCTCCCTCGCTGGTGGTCGTCGACACGCTTTGTTGGCTTCCTGTTTCTGAGTCCCCGTTGTGTTCTTGGCAGCAACATTTCAGACGGCACAGGTTTGTGAGCTGGAAAGGCAGTTTTTTTTTTTTTTTTTTTTTTTTTCCAGGGCGGGGTGCAGAGTTCCACCGCACTCGCTGGGAAAAACAAACCTTGACGGCTTCTGGTCGAATCGAGGGCAAACCGGCCAATCGGAATCCAGCACACAGTGTGTGCTGTGGCCAGGGCCAACCTGATCGCCCCGAGTTCTTAGTGAACGCACACAGACACGCACACACACACACACAGACATGTTGAATTTGGAGGATTGTAATCTGCTTGTGCACGGCAAACACGCTCTGTGTCCATCACCCCCACCCCCAATCTCTCATCACCGTGACAACACCAACAGTGACTTCACTCTCTGCTCCACCCAGTAACGCCCATCAGAGCCGTAGCGGACTCGGATACAACAACATTGTCTGATCAGGGCTGCGTCGATTCGTTGCATGCGTTTTCTGCAAAAGGGTTTTCAATCAAATCTACAAGACTTATTTACACCCCTGTTTTGAATTTCCGTCCCCCCCGCGCCGCGCCAGAGTCATTTGTTGTTCCGCCCAGATCGCAGTCCAAAGCGTTCCCTCGTTTGTTTTGGGGGGTCGGCTCGTTACTCTTCCTGTACCGTAAAAGCGTGCCGTGTGTTTGTGTTTTTCTCTCTCCGGGCCCCCCCCCCCCCCCCCCCCAGGTACCCTCCGCCCGGTGCGTCGTAGCTTCTACGACCCGGCCTCGGCGCCGGGCCAGGGCTGGCAGGTGGGAAGTGGGAGAACGACGCGGGGAGCTGGACGGCCTACGACACGGAGGTGGGCATCGCCATCCAGGCGGCACGCGACCGCCAGCAGCTCTGGCTGGACCTGGCGCCCGCTGGGCTTCTGCTACCTCATCGACTTCCAGAGCATGACCCAGATCAACGGGCAGACGCAGCGCTGCAGACGCATTCCAGCGCCGCTCCGACCTGGCCTACCCCCTGGTGTCGGGGCCCCTGCCCAAGTCCCAGCCCGCCTGGGGCCCCCGGGGGCTCGGCGGGCCCCGGTGGACTCATGGGGATCGGGGTGGGCGGGGGGATGGGCATGGGCGGCGGCGGCGGCGGCGGCATGGGGGCGGGGACCGGCAACGGGAGCGCCTACCCTAGCGGCGCGCTGCCCGCCTCCGCCATCACCTCGCTGGGACAGCCGTGCGCCTGCCAGCAGTGCATGCTGGTCCTGAGCGTCAAGGCGGGCGCCATGTCGGCCGTCCACACGCTGGGGCGGCGGCCACCCCCCAACAAGCCCCCCAGCCCCAAGCTGGGCGGCTACATGTTCCAGGGGGGCTCGTACTCCTTGACCCTGCCGCGGCCCCCTTCACTGACGCGCACGCTCTCCCCCCACAGGACATCCGTCATCGGGGCCATGGGGGGAGGCGGCGGGGGCGGCGGTGGGGGCGGTGGCGGCGGCGGTGGTGGCGGGGGAAGCTTCGGCCACTCCTCTCCTTCCTCGGCTCCGCCACGGCCGCCCTCTCGCTCTCCTCCACCCGGCCCCCCTCCCCGCCCCTGCCCCCGCCCCCGCCCCCCCCGCCTCCGCCCCACCCGCCCTCCATCTCCCTCTCTGCCGCCCTGGCCCCCTCCCCCGCACCCTTCCGGCGTCACCCGCCATCGCCGCCGCCGCCTCCTCCTCGTCCTCCTCTTACTCCTCCTCCTCGTACTCCTCCTCCGCCGTCACCACGGCGGCGTCCGTGCAGACGCTGCCCCTCATCTCCACCGTGGCGTCCAGCTGCGCCCCCTCGCCCTCCGCCCGGGTCCTGGGCCCCGTGGCGTCCTCGGCGGGGGCGGCGGCTGTGCGCGGCCCCCCTGCCCCCCCGGGCCAGCCTGGCGGGCCTGAGCAGACCCGCCCTGCAGCGCATCGCCATGGCCCAGTCCCGTGCCCTCATCGCCTCTGGGTGAGTCGCCATCTTGTCTTGTCGTGGGGTTTGGTTTTGGCGTTTTTGGGTCCAGTACAGTGGCTGGCGTGCGTGCGTGTGTGTGTGTGTGTGTGTGTGTGTGTGTGTGTGTGTGTGTGTGTGTGTGTGTGTTGTGTGTGTGTGTGTGTGTGTGTGTGTGTGTGTGTGTGTGTGTGTGTGTGTGGTGTGTGTGTGTGTGTGTGTGTGTGTGTGTGTGTGTGTGTGTGTGGGGGGTGTCGGTGGGGTTTTGTTGTGTTGATGTTTCCACTGATCTGTTAAAAACATCAGAGCCAGCCCGCTGTGTTCACATCGCAAAAGGTCGGAAGTCAGCTGTGTTTGGTCCAATTTGAGCGCTGTTTAGTTTCTTACATCCATCCACTCATCTGTCGTCTGTCCATCATCCATCCAGCTATTGATCCACACCCATCTGTCAGTCACCCATCCAGCGTTTTATTCATGTCAGAGTTTTTGAAATGCATAAGGTTATATGACTTTCACCCATGGAGTTTTTGCATCATATAATCCACTGAACATGTAAACATCTTGTTCAGTGGCTCTCTTCTCCTGCGCAACTGAAAGGTCCAGACTAGACACAGACAGAGGAGTCTCTCAGAAGTATCTCTTGTCTCCTCGTTCTTGTAAATAAAAGGAATATTCGGTATTCATGCTATAATTAAACTGGGGTTCAGTCTATTTATGTGTTTCCTGATGTCTGGGTGTCATTTCACATTTCATTGAGTTCTGTCATCCTGTTTTTATATTCCTGGGATGCGGATGAGGACAATATGTTGGGGGGGTTCACGCTGAAACGCATTACAACACACCGTCGGCCATTTGCATTTTTTTTTTTTTTTTGTATGTCATTGTCGCACAAACACATGCCGTGCTCTGCGTTGTTTCTGACACGTCGTCGCCACCAGAACTGGGATGGCTGCGCTGCAAACGTAGAAGCGGTGCGAGAGGGAGGGCATGTGGTGACCGTCGGTCTGCCACCTTTTGTGTTGCTGAGCCTCGTGCTGGTGCAGGGGATTGTGTGCACCTACATAATCATAGACAGAATCTGACATCAACACTCGTTAGCATTCGTAAGCCTTTAATCTACGCGACAGAGTCCATTCAGTGTAATGACTCTGTGGGATAATACGGTGTGCGTGCTACAGCCTCAAATGGGAACGACTCTCCCAACGACTCGCACACTCTTTTTGCTCAGCGGAAGGTGTGTGTGTGTGTGTGTGTGTGTGTGTGTGTGTGTGTGTGTGTGTGTGTGTGTGTGTGTGTGTGTGTGTGTGTGTGTGTGTGTGTGTGTGTGTGTGTGTGTGTGTGTGTGTGTGTGTGTGTGTGTGTGTGTGTGTGTGTGTGTGTGTGTGTGTGTGTGTGTTGGGGGGGGGGGGGGGGGTGGTGGTCTGTCTGGAACAGAGCACTGCACATTTCTTTTTCTGCTTGTTCTCCTAACCCTGTCTTAAATCTGCCCCCCCCCCCTCAACCCCCCACACACACACACACACAGTTCCCAGGCTTTTCTCACTTCTGTCATCCTTGATTTGGTGTGTGTGTGTGTGTGTGTGTGTGTGTGTGTGTGTGTGTGTGTGTGTGTGTGTGTGTGTGTGTGTGTGTGTGTGTGTGTGTGTGTGTGTGTGTGTGTGTGTGTGTGTGTGTGTGTGTGTGTGTGTGTGTGTGTGTGTGTGTGTGTGTGTGTGTCGGTAACTGTGGCAACCATTATGAACCCATCTGAAGCCTGCTTCTCCTTTGTGGAAACATTTGGAGACAGGAACGGAGAGTTTAGCCGTGTGTGTGTGTGTGTGTCTGGAGGGGACATGCGTGCGTGCAAGAGTGTGGATTAGTGCGTGTGTGCGCGTGTGTGTATGTGTGTGTATGTGTGTGTCTAGTGTCTACACAGACCTTCTGACCGGGAGCCCCATTCACATGGGCCTGACTGCCTCATTTAAATGATGGGAGGTAGTTTGTTAAACAGAGCATAAAGACAAATGTCTGTGTGTTCCCACGTAGCATCCGACAACAATATGTCCAAACATACGAGGCTGAGGAAAGGGTGTTAGCCGTGTTAGCCACGGCTCGTGCTAGCTAGCGCGCTGGTTAGCCTAGCCTAACCTCGAGTCATGCTAGGACCTCTGCGGTCGTCTAGCCAAAAGCTGCTTTTATATTTTAAAATATTCCCCACTGTTGAGACGATTCCGGACGATCAAACCATGGGCTTTGAGGCAGAAGATAAAATAAAAATCGTATTCGTGACGGACGTTTAGGTGAAGCCCAGAGAGTCGTTGTCATGACGCCGTGCTCACCCAGACCAGTGATGTCTGTAAGAGAGGCATTTTGTTGGGGGGGGGGGCGGGGGGGGGTGAACTGGGATTATTGACACATGGCCTTCTGCTCTTCACCTACATTAGTATTATAAATGTATGGCCACTGCTTCTGGGGCATGGGCTGGAACCACATCTGTGGTGTCCACATCTAGAAGGTTGGTCGGACACAACCACCCAGTGTGGTCGGAGCGGTTCTTCGAAGGCACCGAGTCTTTTTCACTTAAGATACACGAATACATTTCCTTTTTAAAGGCATCGAGGTGAATACTTTTGAGATAACACCACCGAACTCGGCGGTGAGACTCTCGATGGTGAGCAAATATTTCGTCATTCCCGAAGAGGCGGCAGTCGCTCCAATTGGAGTCGGTGACCTTATTTACCTGCCTGGTGTCCTCACAGCCCGCCTCTGGTTCCCTGCCGCGCGTTCTCCACTGAAACAACACCTTCTATAAATACAGCGGCTCGGCGCCGTTACCGACGCCTCTCGCCGCGCAGCGTAGTGTCGTCTCCACGCGCTGCAAAAACAAACCGACGCAGTTCCCTGAAACACCTCCATTTCAGGTTTCCTCTTAAGAGGCTTAAGGCCACGGGAGCAGAGTGCGTTTCAGCTAGGTTAGCGCACGTTAGCGTCAGCGGCCCTGCGCTAACGCCGCGTCACCGTCACCGAGTCCGCCTGATTCCCTCCGGCCCCCACCGACCTCCTCACCTTCAGGTCTGGGTCCCGGTTGACGCCCGTTAACACTGCGATTCAATTACAGACGCCTCAATGGGGTGTGGAAATGAGTCATTCAGGAGTGAGTTAGGGGAAGGAGTTTGGAGTTTTGAGCTTTGACTTTTTTTTTTTTCTTTTTTCTAATATCGGATAAATGTGTTTCATGATGACTGTTGTGCTGATTTTGTTTCTGTGTGGTGTTTCTCTGGTTCTGTGTGTGCAGTAATTATATAGATGTTTATTTATGCATGTGTGTGCATGAGTGTGCGTGTGTGTGTGTGTGTGTGCGTTCACGTGTTTAAACTACCACCATATGCTGAGGCTTGTTTGGACCCATCCTCCAGTGGTCCAGATGGACAGTAATGCTGCTAGATTAGCCCAGAACACACAACGTGACTGGGTGACTCTCCTGTGGTTCTGCCACCTTTCTCTGAATACCCTCCTCTGTTCCGCCTCTTTTCCCTCGCCGAAGTCCAGTCCAAATGTAGTCCTAGTCTTGTTCTTTTTTTTTTTTTTTTTTTTTGTCCCTGCGTCGCTTCGGCGATATGGGAAAGTTTATTACCTCATAATCATGGGGAATCGTACCTGATTATTATGATTAATATCAGGATATGCTTATGAACTCAAAATCACATGGAAGACATTCTAGTTGAGGTGAGGGTCATTACGTTAAGAGTGTAAATGTAAAGTATGGCCTCCAGTAAAGGTTCACGCATATTTCTGCTTTTATGTTTCCATATTATAGTTGTTTATGGAAAATCGTGTCTCTCACTCCCTGTATGTAAGCCTCCATGATTCAGCCTGCGTGCGTGCGTGCGTGTGTGTGTGTGCCTGCGTGCGTGTGCGTGTGTGTGTGTGTGTGTGCCGTAGATCACACACACACCAGACCACTACAGGGTACAGCGGGGAGCTTAGACCTTTGTCCTACCAATGTGTCATCATCGTCATCATCGTAATCGTCATCGTCCTCCTCCTCAGTGTTCATTCACTTGAGTGGTTGAACTCTGCACTAAGTCTTGTTGTTTTTTTTTAAAGAAAATTGTTCACGCAGCACTTATGCATATTTTGCAATTGCTCCAATATTGATTGCATTCTTTCTTCCGTTCGTTCTCATCCTCGCCTGCGAGTCGTGGGACTAAGGAGGGTCAAAGGGGGAGACGGAGCCCCTGTGAAACCCACCCGAATGAGTCACCGTCCATTTGTAACCGGTGGCACAAAACACACTGGAAAACACTGGAAAACACTGACCGTGGCACCACTGATCCACAACGCGGTGCCACACACACACACACACACACACACAACCTGAAGGTGCTCACCGCGTCACGGCTCTGTGACTTACTCCAACGGGGCCCGGCCGGGTGTACTGAAGCACTGTCTGTCTCCCCGTGCTAAGCCCAAGCGTGTCGCCCACAGTGGGTCAGGCGCGAGCCCTAAATATAGAGCTGTTTGTGGTCCTGTCCGCTGACTGGCCGCTCCTCCGTCTCCTCCCTAATCATATAGAGGAAACCCCTCTCTCTCCCCCCCGCCTTCACCTTCCCCTGACGTCATCCCCCCCCCCCCCCCCCCCCCCGCGGCTCACAATCCTCTTGGAGGTGAAATCCACGGCGTGTGACTCACTAAAGACTCCCTCGCTCGCCCACGGGCGGTTCTACCACAACCCCCTCGGGTTTCAACTCCAAACCGCAACGCGCGTTTACTCCCGTCGTCCCCTGCGTGTCGGAGGAGGAGGAGGAGGAGGAGGAGGAGGAGGCGATGAGAGCCTTTGGCGGGTGGCTGTGACACTTCTGTGTGATTGCGGTGACCAGGTCACCGCGTCACAAATGGCCGTAAGGGACGCCGGGAATGTAACGGGCCTTCACCGCGGTGGTGTAAGAAGAGGGATGGGGATAGGCGGAGCTCTGCGAGTGGATGGGGTTAATTTGGTGTCTCTGTAGGAATGGGCCCTCCGTGATGAAGACCTCCTTGAGGAGGTACAGAACATCACGCGGTCTGACGTCCCTGAGTCCCCCCGGGGAGACGGAAGGCCCAGCGCTCCGGTGGCGTGACGACACACCGGATGCGCTCGTGTTTATTTTTGCGTGTGTGTGTGTGTGTGTGTGTGTGTGTGCGCACGTCGTCGTGGTGGTGACGCAGTAAGCGACAGGTAATCTGTCCCTCCGTGACGTTTCTCCCCCCCCACCCACCTCCGAGCAGGAGTTGACCAACAGATGGGAGATTGGTGGATTAGCTCTATATGAGGAGGAGGCGAGACTCGGACATTTCTATACGACAGAGGCACAGGGACGAGAAAGACACAGGGGCGAGAGACCAAGAGAGACACAGAGAAGGAGAGCAGGGTAGAGCGAGAAAGAAAGAGAGTGAGAGTGGGGGAGAGTGAGAGAGACAAGCAAGAGAGAGACAACAAGGGAAAGGGGAGAGAGAGACTGGGGAGAGTGAGAGGCGTGCTGACAGGAGTATTCAACCACTGGATCCCGGGATCTGAGGGGAAAAGGACAAGAACCAGAGAACTAAGTGGGAGAACTCAGAGTTGGTAGCAGGGATCCAAACCCAAGAACCAGTCCACGAGTTGGCTCTGGAGTAGGTTCTGATTTTGCGTTGGAGTAAGATGACTATTATTCAAACGGGCAGAGCGTAAGTATTTGTTATCTTATCATATTGTTTTGAATTCATTGTGTCACAGTTTTGCTGCATTATATTGAGTTGAGTGATGGGGAAATGGAAATGTGAAGATGTCAATCTTATGGCGACAAACATGCGTGGGACATCACAGCACAAAAGAGTTTTACAATGACAATTTCTAATTTTTTGTTAAAGCTGTAAACTATTTAACGTGTCTATCTAACAAGCTGCACTCGTATGCATGTGGACACTGGCTTTTGGGTCGACGTCAGCATTTACTGACTCTGAATGCGCTCAATGGATTGAAAATCCAAGTCTTCACCTTTTGCGAGGAAATCCCACCTTAAAGGTGCTTCAGGCTTGCGTGACGTCAGATCTGGCTCTCACCAAAACCAGCATGTGTCAGTGAAATACACCGTTCCCGAGATGAACACACGACCGACCGACCGGACAGTCACTGGCCACCTGTCAGTCAATCTTTCACACAACAACCAGGGAGGCGTCCTTCGCAGTCTGGCGCCTCACACACACACACACACAAACACACACACACACACACACACACACACACACACACACACACACACACACACACACACACACACACACACACACACACACACACACAGACTCACACACAGACACACACACACACTGACACACACACACACTCACACACAGACTCACACACAGACTCACACACAGACTCACACACACACACACACACACACACACACACACACACACACACGTAGCTTTGCTGGCGCCGTCACTGAGCGCATCACGGTGTTAGCGCCGCATGACTCCGCGAAAAGCTCCTTAACCTGCTAACGCGGTGAGCGTGCGCGCTAGACCGCGGCCGTATGTTGACAAAGCGGGGTCAGCCACCTGTTGTTGTTGTTGTTGTTGTTGTTGTGTCTGCACGTGAGCCGAGCTCCATCATCACTGCTGCTTTAATGCGCGGCTCGTATTTTTTTTGTGGACTCAATGTTTGTGTGTGTGTTTTTTACTTTTCTTCCTCCAGTGTGCCGACGGTCCCGGTGAAGAACCTGAATGGATCCAGCCCGGTACACCCAGCACTGGCAGGTGAGGAGAATTCAAACCCAAACCCAAACCCAAGTCAAAGTGGGTGAACTTCCACCAGAACACTGACTCGGGGCCGGCGTGCTATTGTCATTCAAAAGCGTTCCACGTCGCCCGTTCCGAGCGTGAATGTGGACGTGTCGCCGTTGGAATCCCTGTTGTGTTCTAGAAGTAGAACACGTTCTCTCGGGGCAGGCCGGGCCCTCCCCCCTCGGACAGTGGTTCCTTTGTCCCACTGATTAGCATCGGCTAGGGCCCGCGCGCCAAGTCTTAACGCGTCCCACCAGACACTCAATCCTCTTCCCGGACACTAAATATGGTCAACAGATTATTGCCAGGATAAGGCGTTATGAGTGTCTCCGTCTCAACCCGCCCGCCCCTCTCCCCCCCCCCCCCTGCTGGCCGCGGTCAGGCATTACAGGCATCCTCATGAGCGCCGCCGGACTTCCTGTCTGCTTGACCCGCCCCCCCAAGCTGGTGTTGCACCCGCCTCCGGTCAGCAAGAGTGACATCAAACCGGTCCCGGGCCTCGGCCACTGCTGCCGCAAGACCACCAAGAAGCAGGCCCGCAAAGGTAGGTGGGACCCCCCCCCCCCCCCTCTCTCGTGGCGTCTAGCTCTCGCAGGACCGGGGCGGTCATGGCAACGCCTAGAGATGGGCCATGGCGGGGGGGTCTGGCGTTGTTATGGTCCGTGGTAAATGGCGGAATTCTGTATGACCCCCTTTTTCTGTCTGTCTGGTCTTCCAGGCAAGACTCCCGAGGAGGTGGTGAAGAGGTACCTGCAGAAGGTCCGCAATCCCCCTGAGGAGGTGAGCGTCCCATCCACCACCTGTGTCTTCATCTGTCCCCGTTGCAGTCAGGACCGTGGATGCTGTGAACAGTACTACTGACACTGCAGTGAAGGGAAAAACACCTGCTGCTGGAGTTTGGATTATTGGCTGACTTTAACGTGAATCTCTCTCTCTCTCTCTCCTTTCTTGCTCTGTGTCCGTGTCTGTCTCTCTGTCTCTCTTTGTCTGTCTCCGTCGCCCCCCCCCCCCCCTTCCCTCTCAGGACTGCACCATCTGCATGGAGGCCCTGGCGGGGCCCTCGGGCTACAAGGGCCCCGGGGTGGGGGGCATCTCGCGGGCCGAGTCGGTGGGCCGTCTGGCGCAGTGCGGCCACCAGTACCACCTGCAGTGCCTGGTGGCCATGTACAACAACGGCAACAAGGACGGCAGCCTGCAGTGCCCCACCTGCAAGACCATCTACGGGGTGAAGACGGGCAACCAGCCGCCGGGCAAGATGGAGTACCACGTCATCCCCCACTCGCTGCCCGGCCACCCGGACTGCAAGACGGTCCGCATCATCTACAACATCCCCCCCGGCATCCAGGTGGGCGCCCCCCCCCCCCGCCCCCGCCCGTGCGTCCCGGGGTCCAGGAGTGTTTTTAAATGGTGTTGGAAATGCATGATGGGTAATGGTGTTGTTGTTGTGTCCGTCGTCGTCAGGGCCCGGAGCACCCGAACCCCGGCAAGCCCTTCACCGCACGCGGCTTCCCTCGCCACTGCTACCTGCCCGACAGTGAGAAGGGGCGCAAGGTGGGCTCGCTCTCTCTCTTTCTCTCTCTCTCTCTCTTTCTCTTACTGTCTCTGTCTCTCTCGCTCTCGCTCTCTCTCTCTCTCTCGTTTTCTCTATTCAATTGAAAAATAACTTTATTGGCATGCATTTAATGTTTACATTGCCAAAGCGGATAGAGAGGTCTTCCAAAAGAAAAATATGTCAATATATTTTTTTAAATAGAAAGTTTGTAGGTGTTAAAGTGTAATTCATACACGTACTCTTCATGCATTTCATACGGTGAATGCAAAGTCAACATAGGACATCAAACGTGGAAATATTCAAGAGTGTAAGATGTATGATGCTAATCTAATTCTGGTCCTCTATCTCTCTCTCTCTCTCCCTCTCCACCCCTCCCTCCCTCCCGCTCTCTCTCTCTGCTCTCTCTCCCCCCCTCCCACCCATTCCTCCCCCCCAGGTTCTGAGGCTGCTGCTGGTGGCGTGGGACCGGCGGCTGATCTTCTCCGTGGGGACGTCCAGCACCACGGGCGAGTCGGACACGGTCATCTGGAACGAGGTGCACCACAAGACGGAGTTCGGCTCCAACCTGACGGGCCACGGCTACCCGGACCCGGGCCACCTGGACAACGTTCTGGAGGAGCTGAAGGCCCAGGGGATCACCGAGGAGGAGTGTCTGCCCAAGGACTGAGAGGGGTGGGGGGGGGGGGGAGGGCGGGGACTTTTCTGGCCTGAGCCAATGGGAGAGCGGAGATGGGAGGGGTGGGGTGGGGGGGATGGGGGAGACAAAGAATGGAGGCGGGGGCCAAAGGTGGAGGCTAGGGTTCGCTCGGCAACCATAAGACGAGGTTTCCGAGATTCGGAGCGTGTGCGAGCGGCGTTCCGAACAAAGACGAGCGTCGCCCCCCCCCGCTGTCGAGAGAAACCCCCCCCCCCCCCCTGCCGTGAGTTTGTCCGAGTTAGGAAACATTTTCTTTTTCTTTTTTCTTTTTTTTTTAAATTATTATTATTATTGAGCAGTTGACGGTAAATCCAAGCGGAGCGGACGAAACCTGGGAGCCAAGAAAGAGGTGGAGCAGTACGACTCAAAAACAAAACACACACACACACACACACACACTCTCATTTGAGTGCGAAACTCTGGACACCTTCGAGAAAATAGCGAGATTAGAGCTTCAGCATCAAACAGGCTGGGCTTCAGACGTCTCTACCGACCGCATGATTAACCCGTTTCCTACGCTAAATAGGGAATCATTGATCTTTTTTTTTTTGGGTGGGGAGGGGTTCTTTTCTGATACAACAAAGGTGTCAGGATTGCAATTGTTATTCAGTGAGGCGTTTCAGATCACTGTGCACATTCAACTGTGTTAGATTTAAAAAAAAAAAAAGAGAAAAGAAAAAAGAAACGTGTCATTTATACTGTGGAATTCAGAAAAAGGATATCAAGAATGTAACTAACTCTTAATTTTTCTGATTTTGGTGAACGGTGAAGTTTGCCAATAGTGCTGCTATATGATATTATAGTCATGGGGGAAATTTACTCGAACGATGGAACGAAGGTGACGGGATAAGGTGGGATTTTCATCATAGATTATCAGTGTTTTTCTTTTTATATGACAAAGTTGTTGTCAATGGATGGGAGAGTTGAACAAAGGAGAGAGCGAGCGAGAGACAGACAGAGAGAGAGAGAGAGAGAAAAAAAAACAGATTTACAATTCAGAAAACTGCTTTTAAAAATATTTCAAGTGTGGGACTGAACATCAAGGCATGGATTTTTTCTGACCTCTACTGGTTCGTGTTGGGGATTACATTCCTTTTTAGGTCGTCGAAATCCTATCATTTTGAAAATGCATTGCTGTATAATATGAATACTTGATATGTTATCTGACGTTGTTTCCATTGATATCATTTACATATACTTTACATGCCATATTTGATAGCAGACTTTGATGTGACAGAATATGGCCCGAGAGAGAGAGAGAGAGAGAGAGAGATGGCTGAGGATAAGCTTTAGGTATGAGCTGTGATGATTTTCTATACGACTTGCCAACCCCCTTTTGGTATTAAAAATCGATTATTGATTACTGATATTATTAAGGTAAAAGGCTGCACGTATCGGCAGCAGAGGTGCGTGTTCCACGTGTTCATTTTGGTCTTATTTTCTTGGGTTCATTGCAAGACAGATGTTGGAACACCAAATAACACGTCACCATCAGCCCCGCACAAAGACGCTCTTTGAACTCGTTATGGGTTCCCTACTCATTTTTAGTTCCTACTTAATCTCGTCCATCACAAAACAACACGTCCGGCGTTATCAGCTCGACTAATAGAAGCCCCCTCCGTCCGTGGTAAGAGGTCGTAGCTCGACTTGTTTCCAGATGTTGCCAAAACAGCCCCGTTGATTGTTCCACACGGCGACGTCCTCTGAAAGAGACACGAAGTGTTCCGATGTAGGCCGAAGTGAACCGAGACATTTATACTTTCTATTTTATGTATGCGCTGTTTGTATGTGTTTTGTGTGCACAAAATTTACATTAAACGTTTTCTAAGATACAAATACAGATCAGAGACGCACTCTGGAAGATGTATTTATTTATTTTATGTTACGTTTCATATCATGTCTGGAGGTTTTTGTGAGTGATTTATTTTAAAGTGCAAACATTTCTGGTTACATTACATAATGGTGAAGTATGGCCCCTTTTAGTTTCAGTAAAATATTACTTGTGTACACTGTAACAGCATGTCATTTTACTGGTTTATTTTAAGAGATGCATTTTTTTTGGTGGTTACGTTTCTGTCCTAAAAACCAATTAAATTCTATCCTCTAGAAATTAGCCCAGGATTGATGATTCTTAAATACATCTTGTTGCAATTATTTTAGAAACAATCTGATCTTGTGGCCGCCACATATTGTGCTTTCATGCATAAAGTGTCTTATTTTTATATTCTCACTGTTTCATTCCCTTTTCCAAAAGAAATGTTAATCTAGTTATCCTTCGCTGAGGGCAGTGTTTTGAATCGAAAGACTGTTTTTATTTTTATTTTAAAAAGCTGGTTAATGAAAACTGTACAAATGAGGTGGTGATTCAATGGCCGCAGTAACATGTATAAAGAACAAGCAACTTGCATTGAATATAAAGTACAGTGGGAATATTAAATTTGTAAAAATGACCCGTGTGTCAGTTTAGTTTTGTATATGTGCCTGTCTGTATAATAATTGGATTTTATTTTGTTCACAGTAGTCCCTTTGGACTTCCCCTTTGTAATTCTTCAGACATCTCCAAAGTAAAGGGCACTTAGAAACACATTGACAGAAGATATGTGACTTATTTGAGGTAAACTTTTGTACTAAATAACCTGGGAATTTAATGTCAAAACTAACTAACAGTGGCCGTTTGCTAGTGATGTGTCGGTCTGTGAACGATTCGTTCAATATGAACTAATCTTTTACATGACTCGGGAGTAATTAGTCGTCTCAGTGAGTGATTCGTTCATTTTCATGCAGTATCTTCCCTGGCCACATGACAACAATTCGTTCACCGGATCATTCATACGGATCGGTCTCTCGTTCATTTGTCACGTGACAGGCAGCTCAGGCTGAACGGTTCGTTCTCGTTCATCGGATCGTGCATTTGTCACGTGACAGGCAGCTCAGGCTGAACGGTTCGTTCTCGTTCATTCTCGTTCATCGGATCGTTCATTTGTCACGTGACAGGCAGCTCAGGCTAAACGGTTCGTTCTCGTTCATTCATTCGGATCTGTCTCTCATTCATTTGTCACGTGAAAGCTACCCAGTCACTGTCGTGTCGTGCTTTCAAACAACAGTGGCAGGGAGGATACAGGGCACAAGTCACTTTATAGTGGTGTGTATTTGCTTTCCTAGGTTTTCACATGGTTTGAATTGCTTGTCATTTTTGTGTAAACTTTGTCAGCTGTAAACCATGTTGCCTTCATTGTTAAGTGTTTGAGAGCCGCAGTCTTTTTTACAATGCTCACAAGAGGGCTACAGCGCCACCTGCTGTAAAAATGAACGAAATTACTCAAAAAGATTCAATCAATTTACTTTCCGAGAGTAAAAGATCTGAATCAGTAAAAAGACTCGGTCTTCCCAACACTACTTTTGCTTAAAAAAATGTTCCAATTGACAATTACATACCATAATTCTTGCTGCCAAAGTAGGATAGCGCTAATTTATACTTAGATAGGACAACATATATAATTAACTTAATGCAATCAAAATTATATTCTGTCTGCAGCCTCCCAAATGATATAACAATGATGAACATAACATGTGTGGGCTGTGTTAACATAACAAAACATGTTACATGTAATGGCGGCAGGAGCTCAGTGGGTAGAGCGGGGTGGACAGAGCGGGTCGTCCACTCACCGTAGGGTCGGCGGTTCGATCCCCTTGATCCCCCACCTCCTCCAACTGTCCACATGTCGAACCCTCACAAATGTACTGATTGTAAGTCGCTTTGGACAAAAGCGTCTGCTAAATGCCCCCTTTACCTTTACCTTTACATGTGTGGGCTGTGCTGACCTGAACAGTCAGAGTTGTCCGTTTTACCCCTCTTTGTAATGTATGGGAAATGCAAACAAACTACCTAAAACAACTTGCAGGACCTCACTCTCAGTAAGCCAATTACATTATTGTTAAACGCCCAGCTTTGAAATGACTCCCTTAACTCTAGATTAGTCTGTCTACTCTCTTGGATTACAAGCGTGGATTACGTCCACCTAAATGGACGAAAAAAAGCACACAAAAATAGGAAAAATACCAAGCCCGAAACATGAAGTTGCACATTATGAAGTATTATGTAGGACCGATTAGATATTGTATGACATTGGGGTCCACATCTTGAAATCGGTTAACATTTACATTTAGATGTAACAGCATGGTTGTGAGGCCAACAGAACTATCCATCATTTCCCTGGATACATCATATCTGTCATACATTTAGCCCACTTGTGTTTTTTTTTTTCATCCTTAATTCAAGTTTCTATAGGAAAGCAGCTCTAAAAGCAACAAGTAAGTATCATAATTCAACTAAGAGGATTCCTCATCCATTTAGAAGGTCGCTCGACCATCTGTTAGTCAGAGTCAACAAGACCCTCTAAACACATCATACGTATGGAGCACATCACAGACCACCCGGCCCGTTCCACATCAACTCTCACTCCATCATTTAAATCCGAATTGGCAAAGCTACCAAATTGTGCACACAGCCTGCGATGCATCGCTCAATCTGATGCCTGTCAGTTCAGGAGCAGATGGGCAGAAGACCTCAGCCCTGATCAGATGGGGCTAATCGGGTTGAAGTTGCATTAAGACGGACGGGCAGCAAAAAAAAAAAAAAAAAAAAGGTGGTGCTAATTCTAATGGAGATGAAGTGAGGTGAGACGTGGCAGGCCTGCTACCTCGGTGTGAAGCTCGAGAGAGAGAGAGAGAGAGAGAGAGAGAGAGAGAGAGAGAGAGAGAGAGAGAGAGAGAGAGAGAGAAGAGAGAGAGAGAGAGAGAGAGAGAGAGAGAGAGAGAGAGAGAGAGAAGAGAGAGAGAGAGAGAGAGAGAGAGAAGAGAGAGAGAGAGAGAGAGAGAGAGAGAGAGAGAGAGAGAGAGAGAGAGAGAGAGAGAGAGAGAGAGAGAGAGAGAGAGAGAGAGAGAGGTGAGAGGCTCTCATGCAAGCTGATTTTAAATCATGCAATCTTGGGGGGTTTTTTTCTGGAGGAAATGTGTGGTGTCTGCTGATCCAATGGCTGCGTCTTCCCCAGCAACCGTCTGCTGCCTGCCAACGCGTTAGACACGAGAATGTCGTGCACGTGCTTCAAGTGCGCGCAGACTGAAAGTATTTTTTTCCCTCAATTGTAATGACGCTAAGGCAAATCCTCTCACTAATGGCCACAATTGGACGCGTCAATTGCTAAAAGCTTTTAAAAGGAGCAGCGCATTGGCTGCCTGCCGAAGTCTAGTTGCCAAGGAAACACACAATCCCCTCCCCTCCCCTCCCCTCCCTCCCCCCCCCACCCGCCAGTGTCCTCGCTCACCTCTCCCCCCTTCCCGCGAGTGTTATATTTCAAAGCTGTCAGCAGCCTCTCGCGCTCTCACTGCAGCCTTTCAGCTAAAAGCTTTTTGTGGCGGCAGTGGAGCCGCGCGAGAGGAACAGCTAGTGGGAGTGGCCAGGGGACAAAGGGGGGAGGGAAAACACAGGGCCCCCTTTCACCGTTACCAGGGCAACTTGTGACGAATCCCCACCCCCCCCCCTACTAAAAGCTTTTAAACCGGATCTCTCTCTGCCTTAGGCCCCATTTTGAGTGCTCTTTCAGCTAAGCTGTGAGGGGGACAGGAGACAGGGGCTGTGCTGTGTGCTAATGCACAGGTCTGCTCACCGGGAGGTCTGCAGAGATCTTACAGGGCTAAAGGCTTTTTACCCTCACCCTCTGAAGCATATTTTGTGCATTAGGCTGGAAACAAGGTTGAAGGGAGGAGAAGCTGAGCTGCTCTTAAGATGGCTACCGAGGACAATTTCAGCTACCTTCTGCCCGGCCACAGTGAAAAGCACCGGCGCGCCCGCAACTGGACGGACGGGGAGATGAAGGCCCTGCTGTTCGTGTGGGAGGAGCACCACAACGAGCTGAAGATGAGCAAGAGGAACGCCAAGGTCTACGAGAAGATGTCCCAGAGGTTCCTGGAGCTGACCGGGGAGCTGCGCCACAAGGAGGAGATCAAGATGAAGATCACAAACATGTCCTTCCAGTACAGGTACAGGTCGCACTCTTTACTGCCCTGCCATTGTTTGTGTGTGTGTGTGTGTGTGTCCCCCCCTCACCCCCACCCCACCCCCCAACCCCCATCCAAACTCCAACAACGCCTGAAACCCTTGTGGCAACGTGACATGACGTGCCCCTCTTCCCTCCGACCGCAGGAGACTCAAGTGCAACAGCGAGGAGGCCGGCGAGGCTCCCGACTGGCCCTACTTCAAGGCCATCGAGACCATCCTGGCCCTGCCGACGGGAGAACGGGGCGGCTGAGCTCCTTTGACTTCCACGCGGCGGGCGGCGGGCCCTCCACGTCCTCCACCTCCAAGTCCTCCGAGGGCCTGCTGGCGCAGGCCGGGGCCCGCGGCGGGCGGCAGTGGGCGGCGGCGGCAGTGGCGGCGGGGGCCGGCGGCCTGGTGGGCTTTCCTGCCGGAGTACACGGGCTCCTCGGACGAGATGGAGATGAAGCAGGAGGTGGTCGACTCGCTCAGCTCCGACAGCGTGCAGTCACTTGGACTCCAAGTGGGTTTTGGGAAGCGTGCGGGCGTGTGTGGGTGCGTGTGTGTGTAGGAGAGTTACAGCACCCCCTGTGGTCACCGGCTGGAGATCTCACTTCCTGTTTCCGTGTGTGTTGTATGTGTGTGTGTGTGTGTGTGTGTTTGATTTGATGCAATGTATTTAACAGAGAGGAGACGATGTTTATTCTATGAGAGTAGAGGGGGGCAGTACAGTTGTGGTTACGTTTTGGTCATGGTTTGGTGTTGGAAGGAAAGCGAGGGGGAAGAGTAATTACTATAAGATGAAGACACAGAACGACAACAGAATGGCTTGCTTTGCAACCACACTAGTAAATATCTTGATTTCATGAATTTTCAATATATTTCTCTGCAAAGTCTGCCGCATCCATGATTATGTAACAAATATAACACTCCAACCTAATTTCCCAGTTCCAGCAAATGAATGATCTCTTGCACAACAACGACTGAAAGCTCGTCAAGTACGTGGCTAGTCAAGCAAGTTATTTGGAGAAACCAGTCGGAATCAGCTAGATTTCAAGTTCAAGTTCAAGTTCAAGTTCAAGTGGACTTTATTGTCAGTTAACCATGTAACAGTACATTACACAGAGAACTGAAATTCCGTTTCTACTAACTCCAGATGTGCAGTGTTAAGAACAACTTGACAACTAGCATTAAACTAAGTTAAACATAAGACTAAACTAAACTAAACTAAGTTAAACATAAGACAACACTAGACATAAAGTGCAGATATATATCTACAGAATAGCAACCATCTACAGAGTAAGAAACCACAACGTAAAGACAACTTTCAACATACAGACTATCACAGTGTCCGGAATAATAATATTTGAGGTATGATAGAGTGTAATAAGAATAATAATAATAATAACAATACAATAATAATAATATACTAATATAATAATAATAATAATAATAATAATAATAATAATAATAATAATAATAATAATAATAATAATAATACAATAATACAAGAGTAATAATAATAATAATAAGAGTATAATAATAATACAATATTTTGAAAGCAGCCAACCAAAAATACTCCTACCTACTCCGACGCTCTTTGTCAGAGCGTTTTGATTTATTGATTGCTGTCAGGATGTCAAGATAATTTCAGCACATTATGTCAACCGAGTGCTTCTGACAGAAATGAACTAACCGGCCTGACGGGCACATGCAACACATGCAATACATGCTACACATGCTACACATGCTATGGCGTCCCTTCAGATGAGGTTTGCATTCCGCTGGTGAAACCACACACGTCTCCGTGCCCCCACGCAGCTCCCACCAGGGCCCGGGCAAGAGGAAGCGCGCGGACAGGCAGCTGGTGTCGATGAAGAGGAAGAAGCTACGGCTGATGAGGGCCATGCTGCAGGAGCAGCGCCGGCTGAGCCGCTCCATGGAGGAGAGCAGCCGGGAGGTGCGGCGGGCCCTGCAGCAGCAGAACTTTCTCCAGATCCAGACCCTGCAGCTCCAGGAGCGCATGATGAACCTGCTGGAGAAGATGGCGCAGCCGCTTCACCCGGGCCCGTCGGCGCCGTGGGCCCAGGGCGGGGGCAAAGACCCGGGGAAGCCCTGAGACCCTTCCCGGTATGTGACGGCTGAATGCCTCGGAAGAGGTTCCCACAGGTGGACTCGCGGGGGGGGGGCCTTGTAGATATTTGTAGATGCATGGGTACGACGGGGCCGGTACAGAGAATGGTGGCGTTTTTTGAAGGGACAGTCCATTGATCATTCATTACCGTACCATGCTGAAGATAATAGTTTTGCATAGGCTGACTTGCAAAGTATATTTTTTTATGTTAATGTCGGTTGCCAACCATTGTCACATCCTTGAAATCATATTGCAAACAATTAGTAGATCATGATTTCGGTCAAACATTGTAGATAGACATGGATGGTGGAAAATGGTTTCAGTTTGGTACATTTTTGTAGGGTACATTTTTATTTGGAATTTCAAATGTAAATACAATAGTTCTGTATAGAATATATATAAATATATATATATAGCTACATTTTTTTATCAACACAAAAAATCTTGCCTATTGCATTAAAATATCCACCCTTAACCGAAGTGTCATTTGTTGTTTTACACCATAGGACTCATGACAATACATGGCAATGTTAGTCACTGTTTAGAAAGTCATTGTGAAATGATTTGTCATTAAGGGGACTCTTTGTTAGGTTGCCAACCGCCACAGCGTCTTCACCAAGGAGACGTGGCCAAACAAGGTTTCCATTACCCAAGGACACAGTGTATTTACCTTTATTCAGGATTTTATAGCACTAGTCTCCTGAGTCCCCTCAAAATGGCGGGGAATCGCAACCAAAATGATGCATTCTGATGTACAAGCGTTGTTATCAGACAAAGCCTTTCTGGGCTGCCTTGTTTGAGATTATATGTGAGAATGAGCATGATGTGCTGAATTATAGTGTATGCTACATTTTATGCAACGTTAAGCCAATAAATCGATGAGTCATAACGGCCTGGTGTCTTACTAGCATGTGAAAGCTTCTGAAATGAGTCTGGTAAGAACACAATGTGATCCTAGAAGGTGTGTTTGGCTACGTTTTGTCCTCGGGCCGTTTCTACCCTTTGTCAGGTGCACTGTTTACAAGTGGGGCAAGCCAATGATGTCATGCAGCAGTAGAATAAGGTCATCTAGATATCCCATGCACTCTTACACTGCCAACTACAACTGTAATGGCGAGAGAACAAATTGGCCGACTACATTTTTAGATTGATGAATACACCTGTGTATAATTTGACTACGTTAGATATAGATATATATTCCTTTATGTTGTGTTGTGTTGTGCATTTGTTGTGTATATAAGATAAGATAAGACTTCATGATCTTTATTGAAATGTACTATATTATGTGTAGTACTACATATTGCAACAAAACATTTTGGCAATGCAAACACGCATGAGAACACGCATGAAACACTCAACGTATATCAAATTCACGCATTCACAATTCAAAATGTTTGCACGGGCCATTGTATTCACGTTCAAACACCACGTTTCAAACTGTCACCGTCGATAACTCTCAGCCAATCAGATCACCGCAGACGTTTGAATATCGAACAAGACCAACGCGGCGATTGGCTCAGGGACGGGGTCACGTGTCACGGTGTCATGGTTACCCTGAAAGACGCTTTGTGGTCCCGACAGTCAATGGACGGGGCGGCGCTCTGTCCACACACGCACCCACACCCCGAAGGGAGACGCTTGGGGAATAAGGCGAACTTTATGTTTAGGTGAACAAAAAAAAAAAGTACACGTGTTGATTTCTTGTGGTTGCAGCGACACTTTGGATACGTTTTGGAAAGTTTTGGACCAAACTTCACAGAAGCTGAATAGGTAATTATACTCGATGCACCTTGTAAAACCGTGGGGGTGGGATTCTGTGATTTACGCACCATGGTACAAACTTCAACGAGAGTAAACATTTTACTTTGTGATCCGGTTAAACACTGGCTTAAAAACAACAACAACAACAACAACTTCTAAATGAGGTAGATACGTGAAGAAATCACCGCACAATAGTGGGTGGTGCGGAGGTCCTTCTCGACAGAGGGGGGCTTTGATTGAACTGTTCTGGAGGAGGCCAGCTGGCCCTGGTGGGGGTGGACGGGGAGATCCATTTAATTACAATCTGTCTATTTTGAATTTACTCATTACTCCTCGGTCCGAAAGAAAATAGAAAAACGTGCGTACAAAGTTTGATACACATTGAAAATTATTGTCTTATATTGCTTATTAAGATATTAAATAGCACACCAGTATTCAATTTAAGAAATGTATTCTAAATCAATATTTCATTGTTTAAATGGAAATCAAACCCTGCCACTCTTTGTGTCCATTTAGGATGACAACAGCACCTCAGTGTTGGCACTAAACCCAAACAAACACCACACAAGTGTTGCGGTTCCCACAGGAAACGCAACACAACACAGATGAGGATCACGGGCCCGCCTGAGGGCGCGAGGCGGCGCCTGGACCTGGGCCTTAATCCCCTCGCCGACCTCAGACACGTGGAGGTGGTCCGCGGTCGGGCGGCTACGGCTTCAGCGTGTCGGGGCCAGGGACCCTGCCTCCTCAGCGGCATCCTGGAGGGCAGTCTCGCCGACCGGGTGGGCCTGAACAAGGCGACCGCGTCATGGCCGTCAACGGCGCCGACGTGTCCCACGCCCCCCACGAGACGGTGGTGCAGCTGATCGGCACTTGCGACGGCCCCCTGCGACTGGCCGTGCTGCCCGACGGGCGGAGCCCCGGAGCGCCCGCTGTCGCTGAAGACGACGACGGCGGCGTGGCGATGGAGGGGATCTTTACCAGAAAGTGGCCGTGTTCAACGCCGTTTCCGACGACCTGGCCCACCCGTCGGTCTTCAACCCCGGCCCGGCGGCCGGACCCAAGCGCGGCCCGTGTCGGAGCCCGACATGTCCTGCTGGTCCCAGCACTT
The DNA here is from genome assembly GCA_036785325.1 of Urophycis tenuis. Lineage (NCBI taxonomy): Eukaryota > Metazoa > Chordata > Actinopteri > Gadiformes > Phycidae > Urophycis > Urophycis tenuis. The sequence goes on from JAXIVH010000067.1 coordinate 278,901, forward strand.
GGACTCTCTGGTGCGGCGGACGCAGGAGGAGTGCGCGGCGCTGGACGACGTGGACTCGCTGTGCACCGACCCCGAGGAGGAGGAGGAGGAGGAGGAGGAGGCCGCCGCCGCCGCCGCCGCGGACTGGAGCCTGCTGAACATGACCATGGTGGTGGGCTACCTCAGCTCCACGGAGCTCCTCCTGCGCACCGCGGAGTCGGCGGAGTCCTGCCTGGAGGCCATCCGCCAGTGCATCCGCCGGCTGGGCACGGAGCAGGACACGCACACGCTGGTGCTGATGAAGGGTCATGTTCGACTGCGTGCGCCTCTGCGACGACGCCGGCGCGGTGCTGGCCGCGTTCCCCGCCGAGAACCTGCTGCTGGGCGCCGTGTGCGCCGAGGACGCCCGCTTCTTCTGCCTGGTCACCACGGCGCACGTCTCCGACGTCCGGGGCGCGCCGCCGCCGGAGGGGGGCCCCCTCAGGGCCTCCTGCCACGTCTTCTTCGTCGACCCGGAGCTGGGCCGCCACGCGGAGCACCTGGGCATCGCCGGCCGCTTTCGGGTTCCGCTGCACGCCGGACCCGGACGCGGCGGGGCTGCCTGGAGTTCCCGCTCGCCCCCCAGGACGTGCTCCACTTTGTGTCGTGCTGTACGGAGACATGGGCGAGGCGGTGGAGGGGATCCGGGTCAGGCTGGACCTGGAGGCTCAGCTGCAGGCCCAGGAGGGGGAGGGGGAGGGGGGAGGGGAGAACCGGAGCACGGGCAAGCAGGGCAGCGCCAGCAGCACCGGAGACAGCGGCATCGGGAACGCCTCTCCCCCGAGGAGAGGGACCGACCGACGGGATTTCCCCCCAGAAGAGGCGGAGGCGGCGGCGGTGGTGGTGGCGGGTGGGAGCCACACGGGGGTCCACCTCCCCAGCTGTCCCTGGGATTACACCGCGGATGAAGACCTCACCCCACGCAGCCGAGCGCAGACCACCCCCAGCCTCCACTGTAATCTGGTTAGCCACCTGGACGAGGGCTACCCCCTCTCAGAGTCCCTGCCGGGGCCCGAGGCGCTGTCGGGGCCCTCTACGGAGGCCCGCCCCCAGGCTGGAGTTCCAGGTTCAAGCCCCCGCCGCCTCCCCTGCCTCCGGGGAAGAAGCAAAACTTCTTCGGGGGCCCGCTCAGGAACAGCCAGAAGTGGTTCTCCAAGCAGAAGTGGCCCAAAAGCCGCGGCGGCCCACGGAGTACCAGGCGGTGTTCGCTAACGTCTGGCCCTCCAGTGTTAGCCTTGGCGCCGCTAACGCTAACTTCCTGGCCCAGTCCATGAGCCAGATCCCCACGGACAGATATGACACGGCAGAACCGGGTGTGATGCTGCCTCCCAGAGAAGACTGGACCAAGAGGTTCCTAGAACAGAACAATAGAAACGGGAAGGAAGGCAATCACAAAGTAAGATATTGACTATATCTCCATAGAGACCTGTATTTTCTATGCGTTTCTTCTTAAAGGCGCAATGTGTAGGATTTGGTGGCATCTAGTGACGGGGTTGCAGATTGCAACCAATTAAATACCCAACCATGCAACTAATTAAAACATACTTTGCTAGATTATTTTCTAGATTCTAAATTCCACACACTGCACCTATTTAAATTACACCCCTCAACCACAACACATACTAATTTCCCTTTTTGGATGAATGTATTAATTTTATTAAGGGATAAAATGTTTAATGGTTGTTTTAGTGTGTTACAAAAATTACGTTAACAATGCATTTTGCATTTTAGTATAATTGTCTTACTATTCACTTGGCCTAGTGAGGCTATAACACCAGCTCCTGTGAAAGTTGCATTCAACATTCACTCCAGGAACTATAAAATGTCCACAGTGAGTTCCCCAGACACAAGTCAGGTGTCGTGGCTGTTTTCTGGGGGCTGGGAATGTGAAATACAATAGCGCCGTTTCAACGGTCGATTCCGGACTCGATGTGAATGGAGCGCCAGGCGGCACCTGTTGACTGTCAATGATGTCATTGTCATAAAAACGAGTGTAGTTCCTCCTTGTTGTCCACCAGAGGTCGCTGTTGGGTCAAACTTTGATCCGCTCGTCTGGCAGAACGAGACTAAACAAAATAGCTTTCAAGACGTATTAGTCTTGATTCCATTTCTATCCAAATGGTTTTAGTCCCGGCAGTTGGCACTACACTTGACCTTGCGCCGTCATAGGCAATTGAAGCACGCTAATCCTGTAAGTGATTTGACACAAATGTACTTACTTTAAGAAGTAAATATAAGTACCCCAAAAATACCATCCACTCCCCAACTGATGTCCTTCAAATCCCCGTTCACTATGGCAAGCACGACACAAAATGGGTGTCCTGCATCTACAGTGCCAGGAATAGTGTGTGTGTGCGCACGCATTCCCCTGTGTCAGATTAGAAAGAAGACAATCTAGCGCAGGAAGCCAGGCAAATTACAGGGTACAGCCCATGTCATATGCCGTAATTGCCCGCAATTCTTCTTGGTCTTTGCTCCAACATTGGGCTCAGCTATTCTCATCGCAGAGAGAGAGAGAGGAGAGAGAGAGAGAGAGAGAGAGAGAGAGAGAGAGAGAGAGAGAGAGAGAGAGAGAGAGAGAGAGAGAGAGAGAGAGAGAGAGAGAGAGATGAGAGGAGAGAGAGAGAGAGAGAGAGAGAGAGAGAGAGAGAGAGAGAGAGAGAGAGAGAGAGAGAGAGAGAGAGAGAGAGAGAGAGAGAGAGAGAGAGAGAGTGTGTGTGTGTATCGGGGGTGCTGTGGCCAAGGCCTAGGTAACGAACACTGAAACATGCCTGGAGAAGGGGGTAGGCAGGGGCAGCTCATGTCTGTCGTTCACACAGTCGTGTGCTGATATTTGGGTTGTTTTGGTACCGTTCATGTATAATGACCATCCGGCCCACTTGCCTCAGTTTGGTGCAGCGCTGAGCTGCTGCTGTGTCTAATTCGGCTCATTTGGTGACTTATCTGACTTGGACCCCAGGGAGGGGGGGGACATGTCCTGGTTGTGACATAACCTCCTATTAGCTGAGAGGCTGCGGACCATTGCTGCTGTTGCTTCCTTACCGCCAATTGATCTGAAGCTCTGAAGCTCTGAAAACGCTGGGCCCCAGCTTGGCCACCTCGCCATTTTTGTTTCACTGTTTGCCTTGTTAAACGCTCCCCTTTCTTGACACAGACTTTAATACTACGCATACCGATTCTTAACCATCTGCCTGCCTTTTGGATTGTTTGACTATTGATAATTAGAAATTGATTAGACAACGCTGGAATATGGGCAAATAGCTCAGTGTGTAGAGCGGGTGGACAGAGCGGGTCGTCCACTAACCGTAGGGTCGGCGGTTCGATCCCCTTGATCCCCCTCCCTCCAACTGTCCACGTGTAAAACCCCACAAATGTACTGATTGTAAGTCGCTTCGGACAAAAGCGTCGGCTAAATGCCCCCCTTTTTACCCTTTTATATAAAGTACATGAAATGGCCACATCTTGACGTCATTACCAAGCATTAAAGCAAACTGAACTGAAACCTGCAGCCCGGTCCAAAGCCCGTGTGGTGGTAGCGTGCAGGGTGTCTCACGCGCTTGTGTGTCTCCTCAGGGCCGCGGTTCTGGAGCAAGGGGGTCCGATCGTCTGGGCGCCGCCC